>CM027124.1:10379331-10958104 GCA_015476505.1 Urochloa ruziziensis
CTGATATCTTTAATCCCCTCTCCTCTGGTATGTCTCCAAGCTCAATTAGTATCACAACATCCTTTTATGAAATCACCCTGCCTAGTTCCTTATACTTAAATCCACCCCTGCATTGGTTAAATGAAGGATATGATCAAGGGTGGAACCCATCTACGGGTGGTGATGGAGACAGAGAAAATCAGTGATCTGACCAAGAGAAGTTCTTCTTCAGGCCCTTTCTGATGATGGATGACAAAGGGGGAGAAGAACATGGATTAAAGCTTGCCTCTCGGCTTTATATCTTAGTTGTCTGGGTGGGGCGGTTTAACCGGCCCAGGGTGGCGGTTAAACCGGCCTTAAGAACTTGGATCTGTAATAATGTCAAAATTTATATTTGTGGACTTGAGAAAAACTTGTAATGTGTGCTACTATGTGTGGAACCTATTTATGTTCTTAAGTGACCTTGTGTTAGAGTGATGCATGATCAATTGATGATTGTTATCTTCTTGTGCAACTGCCAGTGCAGGGCGGTTAAACCGGCCCCAAGGGGCGGTTAAACCGCCTGTCACCTGGCAGCAGCACAAGTTTCTTTCTCTTTCTCTTTTGTGCAAATTTTGTCATATGCATCACAGTTTTATCATGTTTTTTATTCACACACTTGTTGCACCCCGCAGATTCTAAGATTTAGGGGGAGCTCCATGGTTTACTTGAAATATGTGCAAAAATTGGCATGTGAGGCCAAGTTCATGAAAAAATTCTCTACCTTTGCACATATTAAGGGGGAGCTCAGTCTAAATCTCTGAATTTAAAAGCGTTATTATTATATCCTTTTGTAAGCTTTAATCGGGTTGTCATCAATCACCAAAAAGGGGGAGATTGAAAGTGCATCTAGTCCCTTAAGTGGGTTTTGGTGAATTGAGTGACAAAACGATTAAAGGACTAACATGTCTTGTAAAGATTATGAGCATGATTTAATTTGAATATTCATGATTCGTGTGTATTCATTGGTTGATTACATAAATGTTTGGCTCACAAAGGAAGAATTGATGGCTCTCATAGTAATATAATATGGTGTACAACAAGTAAGTGTGAAACATGAAAAGAGACTTGGTCTCTTAACCAAGTGAAGACTTGTTGACTCAAATGAGACATCATGATCAAGATTGGATAAATTTGAGAAATGCAAGTTAAGAAATACATGCTAGAGAAATGGTGGTATGGGACATCAAGACTCTATACGCTTGGTGTATGACTTGCATTAGAAGACATGGATATATTGGATAATGTTCTATGGTCAAGGCAAATGGATGAATTTCATGAATGATACAAGTGTATATGTGGCTATATGTGAAGCATGGAAGAAATGTTGGATTTCGGGATAGTGTTTCTAAGGACCAAGCAATGTGTGATCAAGGTGCGGCTTGAGTCATGGATTCTTTGCTAAGGGTGACGAAACTTTCTACGGATCAACTGGATGTTTCATGATCATATGTGGACTTCATATAAGCTAGTATCAATATCTATAGAAGAAAGGTGACTTGAACTAGAAGTGGATTTCATTCTATGTCAAAATTTCAAGTCACTAGCTCAAGTTGGTTTTTGCTCAAGCATAAGCAATGTGGACAGACCTCAAAGGAAGAAATGAGTATGTGCGGCACAATTGAAGGCATTCAAGCTCAAGCAAGTAATTGGATTTTATATTTATTCTTGAGTATAGGTATGCCGTACTATCAAGAGGGATGTCACATTGAATATTTGACTTAACACCACATTAGTGCTCGAAACATAACCTAAGAGAGATAGCCTTGAGAGTTGAGAAGAATTTTGAGCAAGTGGGTGCTCACTGACACATGGCGGTTTAACCGCCCCTAGGGGCCGGTTTAACCGCCCCTGACCTCTGACAGCTCCAACGGCTAGTATTTTTGAACAGGCGGTTTAACCGGCCTCAGGGGGCGGTTTAACCGGCCATGACAAAACTCCAACGGCTAGTTTTTTGTTGGATGGGGTATTTATACCCCTTAGCCCTCTCCTTTGAGGGATATTGGTTCTGTGTGATTCCTAAGCCTTCTTGACACATTCTAACAGCAGAGGAGCTTCCCCCAATCACTCTTTGTGAGTTTGCTTGATTTGGTTGAAATCTTTGAGTTGGGGTTGAGTGAAGCTTTTGGGTGTGAGCTTGAGAGCTTTGATAGCTCAGAGATCTTGTGAGAGCATTAGAGAGCAAAACCATAGCTTGAGCACTCGTGGTTAGTGTCAAAATCTCTTTGTGCATTTGTTACTCTTGGAGCTTGGCTCCTAGACGGCTAGGCGTTGCCGGTGAGCTCCCATTCGTGTGGTGAGCGACCGGAAGTTTGTAAGGGCTGGTCTTGCCTCCTTCGTGGAAAAGGACCATCTTTAGTGAAGGGCTAAGGTGTGGCGTGTATACACCTTGGCGAGGTTACCTTGCGGGGTTCCTCAAACGGAGACTACGAACCGCTGAACTTGCTTGGTGCTTGCAGCGGGTCCGAACTTCGGTAAACAAATCCTTGTGTCTCCCCTTCACTTTACCTGCTTATTTCTAGCTTTATATTTGCTTCCGCTTCGATCTACTTGGGTATACTCTATTTGTGTGCAGGAGCTTAAATATTCTGATCAGATATACCTGTACAAGAAGTACTCCAAGTGTGTTTGGTGCTAGAAAAGTAAGAGGGGGTTCTACCTGTTCTTTGGGCAGTTCACTGCCTAGGGGCGGTTTAACCGCCTGGAGCTGACAGCAGGCTGAGTATTGGTTTAGAAGTTAAAATTGGTCATCTCGCCTATTCACCCCCCTCTAGGCGACATCTAGATCCTTACACCAATCACTTCATCCATTACAAACTTATTGAAGTCATCATCTGAATCCATAGCGTACAGCGTTCTTGTCCAATACTCGATCGACCACTCAAGATATGTATCTACCTTATCAAAACAAGGATGATCAAAAATAGTATTTGCATGCTGAACCGATACAAAATACAGCCTAGCCCTACACGTACCTCAAATTCCAGTTCAGCCGGAGGATCGCTGTCCAACGGCGTCCAGGCGGAGATCGAGTATTTAGAGTGTGAGAAAAAAAAAAGAGGGCGGCGTAGATGGAGAGGAAAAACGATGGCAGCGTCGATGCAGGGGATTCAAGCGTACGGGTTCAGGGAAAAAATAGATGACGTTGACCCAAGTTTGAATATAGCCCACGTTTTAGCCCATCTCTTGAAGTACCTCATTAATTTAGGGGGTTTTCTATTTTTACAAAGGGGTACTACCACCATATTTAGCAAACTAAATAGCCCATCTCTTGAAGATGCTCTAATATCGCGCTAACTCTTAGGCGCCAAGAATTCCTAGCGACCACAACAACTCTCTCCATGTAATCCTATTATTACCTGACGCGTGTATCTATTATTCATTTTTTACCATACCACCCCTTCACGCTTCTATCACCGGCCCATTTTTTTTTGTTGTATTGGTCCGTTCAGTATGGGCTGCTCCTCTTTTGGGCTTTGCTTTCCATGTCCACCGTCCGTGTCCCGTAAACATTTTCCTTTTGTGTCCTTTGCCGTCGGTGTCATTGGCTGTTTTCTCCTGGAGGCGAAGAAGAAGAAATCACCGGCCTCTAGAGGGAGTGAGATATTGTCCTCAAATCAAATTGCAACGCGTGTCAGAATTGAACGAAAAGGCCAATCAAGCTTACCATGGCACTAAATTGCTCCTACGTATATGTTGTGTGTGCCAGTAGAATTCCACATTGATATTTGCAACGTCTGTGTCCTGAGATGAAATCCACGGTCCGCGTGCTTTATGTCCGCACGTTAGTCGTCCGCCATTCCAAGCAGGGTTCATAGAACAGAGATTTTCACCCATCTGCAAAATAATCATAATATTCCTAATTATTGGCCGGAAGAAAGAGAAGGGCTCTCAGTGTAACACCCCGCCCCAAAATTACTTACGACCCAGCTCCTCACGTAAAAGGAGCACGTAGGCATAGCACTTCCATTACTCTTTCGTCCTTGCTTCATGTAAAATGGTTAACCTAGAGGTGCTATATTTCAACACGGAGGCTTATAAACTGCGCCACCAGAACTAGACATATGGGCCACAACAAGCCAAAACCATAACACTAATGGGCCATGGTATTACACTCAGAGCATCGATTTTAGTCCATGTCACTATGTTTGGCTACTAATTTAGAGTATTAAATATAAACTAAGTTAAAAATAATTACGTAAATTGAGATTAATTTGCAAAATGAATGTATTAGGTCTAATCAGTCTATGATTTGACAATGTGGTTCTGCAGTAAACATTTGTTAACGATGAGTCAATTAGACTTAATAGATTCGTCCCGCGAAGCAGTCCCGACTTTGCAATTAGTTTTATATAGTTATCTCATGTTTAATCCTCCTAATCAGTATCAAACATCAAATGTGGCAAATACTAAATTTTAGGCCGCGTTTAGTTTCGTGAAAAGGGGTGAAAACTTTATACATCGGTCCGCGTGCACAGAACGAGAAAATAAACTGGCACGGTTCTCTAGGTAAAAACTTTTTTGCGTTTTGTGTAGAACTAAACAAGTAGTCTTCGAATCTAAACATTCATTACTGTTACTGCTTTTGACGAATGCCTATATGGCACGTGGCTGCTGCCTCACGTTAATTCTTGGCTGCTTAATTTACATGAGTGTTGTCAGCAGTGTGTCTCACCAAGAAATCGAGTGAAGAATAAATGTCCCTATTCATCCACTCTCCCAATAAATAAACACTTAACTTTTTCTTGGTAACCTCATAAAGCCTCAATTGCACTAAACTGTCAAGATAATACACACAAGATTTAATTAGTACTATATGTTTGCTTTATTAAGTGAAGGCACGAGATTCAAGAACTATTAGACGGGCGCAGCGAAGCGCGCTACCCGTGCTATCATTGTAGCCTACCAACCTCCCAGTCTCCCACCACGGATGTCATTCACCATCTATCAGTGTAGAAAAAACTTGGACGACCAAATCGGACGGCACGTGTTAAGCAAAATCCATTGAAGGAGTAGGCCAAATTTTGGGCTACTTAGCCCATAGAAATCTTACACGATCCAGTGTAATTTGTAAAGCCCACACAATTGCGTGGATCTGGCTAAGGCATCTAGGAAACAAGCACAATGAACCCAGTATTTGATTTTTTTTTTTAAACTAGTGGAAGGGCACGTGCCACAGGCACGTATTATAAAAAATTAGCATAAGGGCACTTGCCACAGACACATGTTTTAAAAAATTATTAAATTAATGATGTAGTCAACCTGAACTCTTTAGATTAATCTAGAGCGTTCGATCATCATAAAATCCGACGGTGTTGGAGGGGTAAGAGTAACCCTGGTACGAAAATTGTATATATAAATACATACATGTTCGATTTACAAACAGAGGGCATTACATGTGATTAAACTGCGGAAATATCTTGCAGGACATACGTCCTCAAGTCAGTTTATCGCAACCGTCCACCTGGCGCTTCGTGATTCGTGTCCGGCTCCTTTACTCCTTGTATTCTCGTGTATTCTGATTTTGTGCATCTCGTATTCCATCTTGCTCCTCGCGAAACACTCCGCCCGCCTCGCCGTTCACATGCCGCCCCGCCGCCCCTCGCTGTCCACCACCGCGAAGGCCCCCAGGGCAGGCGCTTCTTCGCCGTCGCCGGCGCCGCCGAATCCCTTCCTTGCCTCCATCCGCGACTGCTTCCCCTCGAACTCCGCTCACCCGATGTCCCCTCCACCGCGGCCGTCTCAAGCACTCCTCTCTTGCGCTGCCGCCATCGACGGCCCAGCCCGCCGCCGCCGCAGTCATTTTCTCCACCGCACCGCCGCCACCACAGGTCTTCTCCCCGACATGCGCTGCGCCCGTCTTGCCCGACCTCCATCTGCTCCCAACCTGCACGAAGTGAGGAAGGGCATGACCTTCATCTGGATCCATAGCCTCTGGCCATCTCCTCCACGGAAGAAGGTGAGATCTAATTTTTAGTTTGACTTCTCTACATCTCTTTCCTTTGTATGCGGCGGTGAATCCCTCATCGTTATTTTAATTATGCAAGATTCATTCATCTCAGTAGCAGATATCTTAGCATTTTGATTCTCGTTTATAGTGTATGTTTCAGGCGCCTGAGCATAGATCTATTTCATTTTCCTTGTTGGTTCCTAGAGAGTTCTTATTAACCCCAATGATACTTGTAGGAACTTTTCAGACTTCATGCTTCATCAAATGTGACATACTCTTGACTAGATCTATTGCCTCAGTGCTGATAAGTTTTGAAACATTTTTTATTAAGCGGGTATTAGACCAAATTATAGAACACTGACTCTGCATATCAAAGTTGTGGCAGATTGTTGAGGACGGCAAGGAGCGGCGGGCTGAGGACGGCGACGACTGACGAGAAGAGAGAGAATGGAACAGAGAAACGGCAGCGACGCAGTGAGCAAGAGAGAGGACGGAGGAGAGGACCGGCTACTGGTGGGGCAGCGGAGAGGAGGAGATGAGCGGCGGCGCTGGGCGTGTGTGGCGGTGGCGGCACTGGATCTGCGCAGCGGCGAGAGAACTCGTGAGCAGGTCAAATGGCAGGTATGACGGGGAAGACGATGGGCTGAGGATAAAAGAGGCTGAGCCGTGTACTTTTGTACTAATACATATACGTATACATATACGTATGTATGCGTTTGTATGGATACAGTGTATCTGGTTAAAAAGATAAATACAACTGACACAACCTGGATCTGGAAAGGGGGCCCTCGCTTCTCTCTCTCCCGACGGACGGCTTGGATAGACTGAGCGGAGCACGTATGTGCCAAAAAACCGCGTTGATTAAACTGAAGCAACGTGTCAATTTCGTTGATTCCAGAACAGACCATGACTGTCTAAATAGCAGAACCTAATAATTCTAATTGAGCATTTGCACTCCTGCTTCAAGCAACTAGAGACTGGACTAAGAGCCACTTGCGCTTGGTTCCCCATGTAGGCTTGGTCCTGGAGCAATATATGAGGCCTTTGTTCCAGAAGTAACGGTAGCAGCAGGTGACGAGGTGGTAGACCATGCTTGTGTACTTGTGTGGACTGGGCGGGGGGCTCTTGACGATGTCTCCGTCGCGCGGCGGCGGCGCCATTCCCACGAGCGCGCCACGGGTGCCGTAGCGACGCCCTCCTTGATACTGGTGCTGGCCTTCCCACTTGAGCTGCGCGGCGTCGATCACGGCGTCGATGGCCCTGGCCTCGTCGTCCTCGGCGCTCGAACTCGACGTCACGGCGGAATCCGACGGTGAAGTGGCGACTGTGATGGCCTCGGCAGGAGGCCCGGCGATCCGACGCACGAGCACCGTCGAGTCCGGTGGACGAGCGAGCCGCCGGTCCGCTCGTCGTACAACGCGAGGGTCTCCCTCGGCCCGCGGCCGCGGGTCCGGCCGTGGCCTTGGCGTGGGGTCGCCAGGATGAGGTTCTTCAGGTCGACGACGGAGAACGAGAGAGAGATGGCTCCTGACGGGAGCGACTAGCGGACGCATCTAGGGATAAAAGCGGTCGGGAACGGTCATGAAAGCGGTTGGGAACGGTCAGAAAAATCCTTTAACCATAAATGCAACTGTTTTGCTCGGTCGGGAACGGGAGCGGGAAAGCCGGACGGGAAAACGAAACCGATATTACGGGATATCGGGAACGGGACATTACGATCGGGAATCGGCAACACAATTCGGGAACACCGACACATGTAACCACTTCAAAGATTTAACTCGATGCAATAGTAACAACCATGCATATAATATCACTCCATCAGACCATCATCACTTCATCAGTTCAAATGATTATATCAGGTACCGATCCGCACATGCACTGTAACATAAGTCTGCAACATCAACTTGATAGCAAACTGGCAGAGCAATTCAGGCATAGCCGCACAAGACACAAATGTCACCCATAATTCATAATTCATTATAGAGTACCAGAAACGGGGAGGGCGCCAAACCTCCCCGCGTTATAGAGTAGTATATTCATAATTCATTATTGACTAGCTAGGCCTGTTTAATCATCCATTTGTGTTCACATGAATCCGACACGAAAACGAGAGAGGATGCAGGAGTTTCTTCTGTTTTTTTTTGGGCAAAGAGTTTCTTCTGAATTTTTTTGGGCAAATTGTTTCTTCTGGATTTTTTCAGACTTCAGGGACTGACCTGACAGACTCCGGACCGAACCCGGCGGCCTGGACGAAGCCGAAGCCGGCTTCCGCGACCGAGTAATTATCGCCAAAATAAACGTTTTAAGCAAAATTTCCCACAGAAAACTCGTGGAAGGGGGAAAAAATCGCAGCACGAAACGAATCAGCTCGCCGCCACCACCACCCATCCAGGTCTAGGGTTTCCGCCCCCCGAACCTTCCGCTCGCCGCCGGCCGCCATGGGCTCCGGCGACGACGAGCGCCCCACCTCCAAGCACCACCACCGCGACAAGGACAAGGACCGCGAGCGCTCCTCCTCCCGCCACCACCGCGACAAGGACCGGGACCGCGAGCGCTCCTCCTCGCGGCACCACCGCGAGGACGGCGACCGGGACCGTGGGGACCGACACCACCGGGACAAGGACAAGGAGCGGGATCGCGAGGAGCGTAAGGAGCGGGAGCGGGAGGAGCGCAAGGCGCGGGAGCGGGAGGAGAAGGAGCGGGCGCGGGAGGAGAAGGAGAAAGAGCGGGCGCGGCGGCGCGAGGAGAGGGACCGCGAGGAGCGGGACCGGCCCTCCAGGCGGCGTGGCGACGCGGACGGCGAGGAAGACGAGGACCGCGACCGCGACCGCAAGCGCCGCCGCCGGTCCTCGCACCACCACCACCACCACCGCGATGCGGAGGCGGAGGCGGGGGCGGCGCCCCGGGAGGAGGAGGTGGACGAGGAGGAGGCGGAGCGGCGGCGGCAGCGGAAGAAGGAGGAGGACATGGAGGCCGAGCAGCAGCGGCTCGACGACGAGATGGAGCGCCGCCGCCGCCGCGTCAAGGAGTGGCAGGAGAAGCGCCGCGAGCAGGAGCAGCAGCAGGATGGGGGCGGTGGCGGCAGCGTTTCCGCTGCGGCGGCTGCCGAGGCTGATGGTGCCAAGGAGGGGAAGAAGTGGACCTTGGATGGGGAGGAGTCTGACGAGGAAGGGGATGATAGCAAGAAGGCAGGGGAGAATGGAGGAGCTGGTGACATGGATGTGGATTTGCCGAATGGGGGTGGCGATGCCAATGGCGGTGCTGGTATGGATGAGGATGAGATTGATCCGCTCGATGCCTTCATGAACTCCATGGTGCTGCCAGAGGTTAAGAAGCTGGAGAGTGCTGCGGCAGCAGTGGATACTGCCCCTGCTGAAGGTATGGATGATAAGAATGATAAGAGTGCAAAGGCTGCTGTTAGCAATGGGGATAAAAAGGGCCCAAGGAGAGCGATGGGGAGAATTATGCAAGGGGATGATTCAGAGTCGGATTATGATGATGCTGACGATGAGGGGGCTGGAGAGGAGGATGAGGATGATGAGGAATTCATAAAGCGTGTCAAGAAGACAAAGGCAGAGAAACTGGCAATTGTTGACCATTCGAAGATTGACTACCAACCGTTCCGGAAGAATTTCTATATCGAGGTGAAGGACATAGCGAAGATGACATCCGAGGAAGTGGTAGCCTACAGGAAGGAATTGGAGCTCAAGGTGCATGGTAAAGATGTGCCCAAGCCAATAAAGACATGGGTGCAGAGTGGGATGACAAGCAAACTCCTCGACACCATCAAGAAGCTTGGTTTTGAGAAACCAATGCCTATACAAACACAAGCGTTGCCGATCATAATGAGTGGACGTGATTGTATAGGAATTGCAAAGACTGGATCTGGCAAGACACTAGCGTTTGTCCTCCCGATGCTGAGGCATGTCAAAGACCAGCCGCCTGTTGTTCCTGGAGATGGCCCTATTGGGCTTATCATGGCTCCCACCAGAGAGCTCGTGGTGCAGATACATTCAGACATTAAGAAGTTCTCTAAGGTGCTTGGCATCAACTGTGTTGCAATCTATGGAGGTTCGGGAGTTGCGCAGCAGATTAGCGAATTGAAGAGGGGTGCTGAAATTGTTGTTTGTACACCGGGAAGGATGATTGATATCCTTTGCACTAGTAGCGGAAAAATAACTAACCTTCGGAGGGTGACTTTCTTGGTGATGGATGAAGCTGATAGGATGTTTGACATGGGTTTTGAGCCTCAGATTACTCGGATAGTGCAGAACACCCGGCCTGATAGGCAGACAGTGCTTTTCTCTGCCACATTTCCACGGCAGGTGGAGATACTAGCACGCAAGGTGCTAACTAAGCCCGTTGAAATTCAGGTGGGTGGGAGGAGTGTTGTGAACAAAGATATCACACAACTTGTTGAGGTGCGTCCAGATACTGAGAGGTTCTTCAGGCTGTTAGAGTTGCTTGGTGAATGGTATGTTAAGGGGAAAATTCTTGTTTTTGTCCACTCACAAGATAAATGTGATTCTCTCCTCAAAGACCTGTTCCAGCATGGGTATCCATGTCTGTCTCTTCATGGCGGTAAAGATCAAACTGACCGTGAATCAACTATTGCTGATTTCAAGAGCAATATCTGCAGCTTGCTGATTGCTACTAGTGTTGCTGCTAGGGGTTTAGATGTGAAAGAACTCGAGCTGGTTGTCAATTATGATGTCCCCAACCATTATGAGGACTATGTGCATCGTGTTGGGCGAACGGGGCGTGCTGGAAGAAAGGGCTTTGCTGTGACTTTTATTTCTGAGGAAGAGGAGCGGTATGCACCAGATCTTGTTAAGGCCCTGGAGCTCTCTCAGCAAGCTGTTCCAGAAGATCTGAAAGCCCTAGCTGATCGGTTCATGGCGAAGGTGAAGCAGGGCACGGAGCAGGCCCATGGCACAGGTTACGGTGGGAGTGGTTTTAAGTTCAATGAGGAAGAGGATGAAGCCCGAAAGACGGCAAAAAAGGCTCAGGCAAGGGAGTATGGATACGAAGAAGACAAGTCAGATTCAGATTCTGATGAGGAAGGTGGGGTGCGTAAGGCGGGAGGTGACATGGCAGCGCAAGCTATTGCCAATGCTCATGCAGCTGCTGCTTTGGTTGCAAACAAGGCTGCTAATAATGCTAACCAGCAAGTATCAGGAACTGCTGCAGTCCCCGTGATTCCTTTAATTCATATTTCTAGCCAACAAAATGATGAAGCCACAGCCCGTGCACTTCAGGCTGCAATGAATTTGCAACAAAATCTGGCGAGGATACAGGCTCATGCAGTTCCAGAACACTATGAGGCTGAACTTGAGATTAATGATTTCCCACAGAATGCCCGCTGGAAGATCACTCACAAAGAGACATTGGCTCCTATTCAGGACTGGACTGGTGCTGCTATCACTACAAGGGGAACATATATTCCTCAAGGAAAAATTGTTGGTGCAAATGAGCGCAAGCTATACCTGTTTATTGAGGGTCCAACAGAGTCATCTGTAAAGAAGGCGAAA
Organism: Urochloa ruziziensis; assembly: GCA_015476505.1. Classification (NCBI taxonomy): domain Eukaryota; kingdom Viridiplantae; phylum Streptophyta; class Magnoliopsida; order Poales; family Poaceae; genus Urochloa; species Urochloa ruziziensis. The sequence continues at coordinate 10,390,831 of CM027124.1, forward strand.
GCAGAATTGAAACGTGTTCTTGAGGATTGTGCCAACCAAGCTCTGAATCTCCCTGGATCTGCTCAAACTGGAAAGTATTCTGTTATTTAAGTCAAGGAGCAGACAATCGAGTGGCTGTATAGGATTTTCTTGATAAGGTATGCATGATATTGATACCATTTATAGGTTAAATATTTAGCATTTTAGCTATTGTTGTGTGGGTGCAATATACAAATATTCTTTTTGTTACTTTATAAGCTGATCTCTCTTGGAACTCTTATCTTACCTAACCAATACATTTTTTATTTGTCTTATATTGACTCTACATTAATCTGTTCAATGCCATTTTTGCCTATGTACTGACGGTTTTCTGGATTCATTTTTATCGTTGTGCAGGTTATATGGACGCACCACAAAGCCATTGATGGGTTGTTACTTTCCAATATTCGAGTTGTCTGCAGCATATAATTTTCTTTGCTAATGTTTTTTCATAAGGCAGCTAATGGTTACTTGCTATCACATGGTCATTATGGAATTGTTGGGGGTGTTTCGGCAACTTCTACTGACAGGTTTTGGTTACCTTTGGACAGAAGGCTTTAGAACACTGGCGGTGGCTGGCCTGCTAGTGGCGTAACGCCAAGGAAGGCACTCAGCTTTCTGGTGCGGTTTTGAAAGTGATGGTTGTGTTATGGATACTGTTCTTATTGTTCCCCTTGAAAACTGATCTTATTGTTTGCTTGCTTATGGATACTGTTCCCCTTTTTATGATTGAGAGACAATACATAGATTGTGTGACTATGGTCTAATTAATCCAGGTGTACGTATTGATTTGCCTGTTGGGAAGCTGGGAAGCTATAGTTTTCTCTGTTGGTTTGGCTCTGTTAACCCTTCATTACTGTGTGCTCTGATTCTAGTGTTTTATTTTTTGTGCTTAAAAAGGTGCAGTGATGTTCTTGTTTTGGTCTTCAGATGCTCTGTTGTTACCATTGCAAGAGGAGGATCAGCTTAGGTATGTTTGTGAGCTGCGCAGGTGGTGGTGGTGGTGGTGGCTGATGCTGATGGACTTCTGGCTCATATGGTTCCATTGCCCTAACGTTTTTCCTTTTGGATCTCTTCGTGTGAAGAGGGGTGCCGCTTATGAAAAATAGATGAATGGTAACATTTGGTTTGGTTTTGAAAATGTGGATGACGTCTTTCGTGCTATAGTGTGTGTGTCTAAGTAGGGAATGATATGTCGTGCTTATTCCCCCATGACCAGGGCATCTCGGTAGTACTAGCACCCTTCATGATCATTGAAAGTATGTTTGCTATGTTCTTTGCGTTGTGCTATAGTATACAGAATAAAGGTTGGATTGGTTTGGAACTTGAGGAGATATGAAAGGACCCAATTTTTGCCTTCTTTTTTTGTCTTGTATAATGTGCTGGTCGGCATTCCTGAATACTGATATGATACGCACGCTATAGTATAAAGAATAAAGGTTGGCTTGGTTTGGAACTTGAGGAGATATGGAAGGACCCAATTTTTGCCTTTTTTTTGGGGTCTTGTATAAGGTGCTGGTCCACGCTTTGGGCCTGAAGCGGAGCTTATGGATTCATCCGTTGAGGTGGTGCGTTTGGGAGGATCTCTCTCGAAACGTAGTTTATTGGTTCTCTTACGGGTGAGGTCTTTAGTTCAAGTTCAGGACGGCCAGACATAGGTCTTTAGTTCAAGCTCAGGACGGCTAGCTCTGTCTGGGAAAAGAGTAGAGGAAACATCTGATTCTTTTATGTATACTTCATTTGGCTTTGGGGATATAGCTCAATTGGTAGAGCTCTTTTTTTTTTTTTTTTTTTTTCAATTGGGTCGATGTGATTACGGATCGTCTGCCCAATTGTTTTGATGTGATGTCTTCCATCGTATACTTGCCGCGCTGCAGCTTCTGCCTGTGATGTTTAGTTTGCTTGGCTTATAAGTCCAGCTTAGCAGATTTAGCCCCCTTACAGAATACTATTGAATCAGCCCAGTCAAGATTAACACTTCAGCCCAGCCAAGCGAACAGAGCGATAGTATATTTGCCACGCTGCTGCTTCTGCCTCTGATGTCACAGCGTCGGAGGTTAACGCAAGATATGAATCATATGATCGCAGCTCAACCAGGGCATATACCGCTCTTGAGAAATCAGAACTCAAGGATACGAAGTTTATGGACAAATGGTCCTTTCCTACCCATTCACATTCAGTCAATCTCTTTCTCAGTTGCACTTTCTTTAGAAAAAAAGAAACCCTTTCGCTGGGCGCACCGCGCATGAGGGAGAGCACGGAGCAGTACACTGTGACGGACTGACGGTGTCACCAGAACTTGCATATGCCATTGTTGGGAAGAGCTGTGCTTAGTGATGCATTCTGTCGCACCCCCCGCAAACTGAGATGTTTAACTCTCGCTGATCATCGCTCCACTTGAGTAGTTGTGCGTGTTGTGACAACTGACAAGGGAAGAACGTGCAGCCTCTTGCTTACAATCGGTTGTAATCGCGATGGAACCAGCAGCTGCCAGAGGAAATGGGCTGTAATCCTGAGACAAGCCCATGACCCCATGCTGTCAGCAGAAATGGGCCGATATCCTGGGAAAGTGATGAGGCCCATATGCACATGGGCCAAAGGCCCAAAGGCTAACCTAAGACGGGTACGAAGGATGAATGAATGCTCTCCCTCTCATCCAGCGTTGGTTTGCTGCACTGCATCGACGCCGTCGTGGTTCAGCAGAGGCCGGGGGCGGCGACGGCGTAGGCGGGTGTAACAGCTGCGCAGGTGACGTCGGTGACGGACTCCCAGTAAGGCGTCTTTTAAGTTGTAATACGGTTTAGGTTGTGAGATTCAAACTCTGTCTTGTGGGCCATGTTGGTCAGAACCGTCTCGAGCATATAGGCCGAGCGGGCGCTCTTGTAAACGTTTATCGACTTGTATCTTGCTTAAGCAAATTGAGTTCTGGGAGTCGGGGTTCCTCGCCCCTTCCTCGCCAAGCTCGTGAGATTCTACCCCTGATTCGTGCTGTGAGTGCTCACGTCGCCGATTTAATCTCGTCTGCGGCCACGGGCTATTACAGTTGGTATCAGATTCATCGTTCCTCGGCACGCAACCGCACGATCATCGTTGATTTCCCGGGTAATTGACTTCGATCCTCTGATTTTGGTCGATTCCCGTTTATCCACAGCCAGTCTTCCGAGTCTTGTCCGATCGGCGTGGAGCTGACCGGTTGTGGCTCACCCACGGAAAATCCCGCTCAGTTCCCAGATTCGGAAGAACAACCCATAATTTTCCCCATAATTTGTGTCCGGTTCGAGACAGCTAGGGTTGCGGAGCAAGTCTCCGTGTGAAATTCCGTGTGCTGTTCGTCGAATTTGGTTTCACGGAGGCGTTTGGCGAGCGATATTCTTGGTGAGGGTTGCAGAGCTCTGTCTCTGTGTAAAATTCCGGAGCCACAGCCATATCGCAGGAGTGGGGATTTCGTTGCAGATCGGCTATTCTGGTCGAGCAGCAACGATCCAAGGCGATTGGAAGAGGTGGAGATCATCCAGGGTGCGTGGAACAGCTCGGCAACACGGCACCTCCTAAACCATCACCACAGACGTTGATGGTCCTGAAGGCCATGGAGGATATGGCGGAAACAGACAAGACTCGCTACGAGAATGTGCTCGAGCACTTAGATGATCTCTATTCCAAGATGGAGGCGATGGATCTGAAGTTTGACGCCAGGCAGCAACACATGGACTTGAAGTTTGACATGTCATCCAAGATAATGGAACAGTTGTTGAAGGATCAGAAGGTGATGGCCCAGCAGTTGGAAGCTACAGGTCAGGCAATCGCCAAGTTAACCATTGACCAGATGAAGCAGAGAGCAGTTGATCACTCTGAGATGTCAGACATGGGTGATTCTGAGGGCAATCCTTTTGCTGAAACAAGACCTGAAACAAGCAGAGCAAACAGGATACCCAGAAGAGGAGGTGCAACGAGAGGAGATAGAAATGATAGTCTGTTCAGCAGGAGCTTCCAACCAAAGTTGGCATTTCCAAGGTTTAATGGAAGCAATCCAAGGATATGGAAGGATAAGTGTGAAGAATACTTCAAATTATTGGGTATTCCCAGGTCAATGTGGACAGCATCAGCTTCCCTGCATATGGACAACAATGCAGAGAAATGGCTCCAAGTCTATAAAACAAAGCATGGTCTAGACTCTTGGGATCATTTCATCACAGCAGTACAAGTTAAATTTGGCAGCTATGATTATAGACATGCAATTAACAGCATGTTGGAGATTCAGCAAACAGGGTCTGTAGCTGAGTATGCACTGGAATTTGAAGCATTGCAGTTTGAGGTGGTTATGCATGATCAGGGCATGGGAGACACATTCTTCATCTCTCAGTTTGTGAAAGGGTTGAAACCTGATATAAGATACCATGTTGAGGGACTAGTGCCTGAATCCATGGAAAGGGCAGTTATGCTGGCAACCATACAAGAACAACTACTTGACAAAACCAAACCTAAGAGCTTTAGAGGAGCAACAACCTCTAGATACACAGCTCTTCCCTACCAACGGTTGGAGAACAAGGTTCAGAGCAACACTGGCCCGAACAATCAACTGTCCAAGGAGAGACAACTCAGGGATTATTGTCGTATTAACAATCTTTGTTTCTTTTGTAAAGAACCATATGATGCTGTTCATGCTACCAAATGCACCAAGAGGCCCAAAGCACAAGTCAATGCTTTAGTAGTCAATGATCTCGATGTCAACTTAACTGAGGAAGTTCTACAACAGTTAGACATGGAGGACACATTGGCTGAGGAAGCTTGCACATTGTCCTTAAATGCTATCTCAGGCACAGATGAAGGGGAAGCTCTGAAATTAAGAGCCCTGGTGAAGAACAAAGTCATGTTGGCCCTGGTAGATAGTGGCAGCTCCACTTCTTTTGTCAGTTCAGCTTTTCTTAAGAAGGTGGGTATTCAGCCACAGAAAGCAACTCCTAAGCAGGTCAAGGTGGCAAATGGTGACATTCTCATATCTGACCAGTTGGTTCCAGACATGGAGTGGTGGATACAGGGCCATTCTTTCACTAGCACTGTGAGGGTACTAGAGTTAGAAGCTTTTGATGCTATCCTAGGGTTTGATTGGCTTAAGCAGCATAGTCCTATCCAGCATCATTGGGCTAACAGGACAATGGAATTTGACTACAAGGGAAGTGTTATTGTACTGCAAGGTCTTACAGCTCCAGTATTACAACTGTCAGAGTTACCAATTGATAAATTGGGGAAGTGGCTAGCTAGGAATGATATATGGGCAATGGCAATAGTGGAAGTTCAGGATCCCCTTAGATCACCAGAGACTGTACCATCAGCAGTGCAAGCTTTACTGGATGAGTTCCAAGATGTTTTCTCTGAACCACCAGGACTTCCTCCAGAGAGAAAGTATGATCATTCTATTCCTACCCTCCCTAATGCTATTCCTGTGAATTCTAGACCTTATAGATATTCTCCTTTACATAAAGATGAAATAGAAAAGCAAGTGAAAGCTCTGCTAAATGCTGGTCTCATTACTCCTAGCTCTAGTCCTTTTGGTTCTCCTGTTCTGCTAGTTCAAAAGAAAGATGGATCTTGGAGGTTTTGTGTAGACTATAGGAAATTGAATGATATTACCATCAAAATAGATTTCCTATGCCTCTGATGGATGAGATTATTGATGAGTTAGTAGGGACAAAATTTTTCTCCAAACTAGATATGAGGTCTGGTTATCATCAAGTGAGGATGAAAGCTCAGGATGAGCATAAAACAGCATTCAAGACTCATCATGGACACTTCCAGTTTAGAGTCATGCCTTTTGGCCTAACTAATGCACCTGCCACTTTTCAGTGTCTCATGAATGATGTGTTAGGGCCTTTCCTCAGAAAGTTTGTGCTGGTATTTTTAGATGATATTTTGGTATATAGCCCATCCCTGGAAACACACATATCCCATCTTAAACAAGTCCTAACAACTTTAAGGCAACATCAGTTATATATGAAGTTTAGCAAGTGCTCTTTTGCCAAGACTGAGCTCAGTTATCTGGGTCATATCATTTCTGACAAGGGAGTTTCTACTGATCCTGACAAAACAAAGGATATGTGGAATTGGCCTATTCCAAATACAGTCACTGAGTTAAGAGGTTTTCTGGGACTCACTGGGTACTACAGAAAATTTGTGAAGAATTATGGGGTCATTGCTAAGCCTTTAACTAATCTGCTGAAGAAGAAAAGCTTCCAGTGGTCAGCAGAGGCAACACAGGCTTTCCACAGTTTGAAGCAGGCTATGGTGTCTACTCCAGTTTTAGCACTTCCAAATTTTGATGTTCCTTTTGTCATAGAGACAGATGCATCTGATGGGGGGGTTGGAGCTGTCCTGATGCAGCAAGACCAACCTATAGCTTTTCTCAGTAAGGCATTGGGTCCTGTACATCAAAAGTTGTCCATCTATGAGAAGGAATTTTTAGCTTTGATCATGGCTGTAGAGAAGTGGAGGCCATATTTACAGAGACAAGAATTTATAATCAAGACTGATCACAAGAGTCTCTCATATCTCTGTGAGCAAAGTTTACACTCTGAGATGCAAAGAAAAGCAATGACAAGATTAATGGGACTTCAATTCAAGGTGATCTACAGGAAAGGAAAAGATAATGTAGCTGCTGATGCTCTATCAAGAAAGAATCATGTATTTCAGATTCAAGCTGTTTCTGAGGGACAACCTCTGTGGGCACAGGAAGTGATCAATTCATATATGACTGATGCTAAAGCTCAAGCATTGTTAGCTCAGTTGGCAGTCCACACTCCTAATGAAGAGGGCTTTTCTCTAAACAATGGGCTGATTTGGCATAAGAATAAAGTGTGGATTGGAAGTAATTCTGCTCTTCAAACTAAGATCATTGCAGCATTGCATTCCTCGGCAATTGGAGGGCATTCTGGAGTTATGGCCACCTATCACAGGATTAAACAGTTATTTTCATGGAAAGGCTTGAAAATGGATGTGGACAGCTTTGTGAAACAATGTTTGGTCTGCCAACAAGCTAAACATGAGCTTAGTCGGCCTGCAGGCTTACTCCAACCCCTTCCAATACCTCAAGGAGCTTGGCAGGATTTGTCAATGGACTTCATTGAGGGCTTACCACCTTCAGAGGGATACAATGCAATCCTGGTAGTGGTGGACAGATTCACCAAGTACAGTCACTTCATGCCCCTCAAGCACCCATTCACAGCTCAAACCATTGCTAAAGTGGTGTTTGACAACGTGGTGAAATTACATGGGTTTCCGAAGTCAATTGTTTCTGACAGGGACAGGATATTCACTAGCACATTTTGGAAACACCTGTTCTCGATGATGCAGACAAAGTTGCAGATGAGTTCTGCTTACCATCCGCAAACTGACGGTCAGACCGAGCGAGTGAATCAGTGTTTGGAAATGTACCTACGTTGCGCAGTCCATGACTCACCCAAGCAATGGAAAACATGGTTACCACTTGCTGAACTGTGGTACAACACTAATTACCACACGGCATTGGGCTGCTCTCCTTTTCAAGCTCTGTATGGACACGCTCCACAGCTGGGGTTTGCAATACCATCAGATGACAACACCATTTCTGACGCAACTCAATGGCTACAGCAACGTGAAGAGCATTTGTCTCGCTTGAAGGAAAACTTGGCAACAGCACAGAATCGGATGAAAATGCAAGCTGATCGTCACCGTGGTGACAGAGTGTTTCAGGTTGGTGATCGTGTGCTACTGAAACTCCAACCGTATGTGCAGCAATCTGTGGTATCTAGACCATATCCCAAGCTTTCCTACAAGTACTATGGTCCATTTGAGGTACTACAAAAGATAGGCAGCGCTGCCTACAAGATTTCATTGCCAGAAGGCAGTCTGATACACCCTGTCTTCCATGTATCACAACTCAAGCCGTTCACAGCTGACCATACTCCAGTATATTCAGAGCTCCCACACTTAGTCGACTTGGGTGTGCAAGACTTGTCACCGGAAGTGATACTGGATCGCCGTCTTGTGAAGAAAGGTAATCAAGCTGTTCCTCAAGTACTTGTGAAGTGGACCAATCTTCCAGCAGAATCAGCTACTTGGGAAGACTATTACGTGGTACAGAAGAGATTTCCTTCGGCGGCTGCTTGGGGTCAAGCATCTTCTCAAGCCGGGGGAGATGTAACAGCTGCGCAGGTGACGTCGGTGACGGACTCCCAGTAAGGCGTCTTTTAAGTTGTAATACGTTTTAGGTTGTGAGATTCAAACTCTGTCTTGTGGGCCATGTTGGTCAGAACCGTCTCGAGCATATAGGCCGAGCGGGCGCTCTTGTAAACGTTTATCGACTTGTATCTTGCTTAAGCAAATTGAGTTCTGGGAGTCGGGGTTCCTCGCCCCTTCCTCGCCAAGCTCGTGAGATTCTACCCCTGATTCGTGCTGTGAGTGCTCACGTCGCCGATTTAATCTCGTCTGCGGCCACGGGCTATTACAGCGGGCGGCGGCGACCCGACCGGCGACGGGCGACCCGGCGGCGGCGCACCACCGCTTGGGGCAAGGGTGCGTGGCGGCACCGGGCTTCGTGGGGATTGACTGATTCTGTTCCCTTCGGTGAGCAACCAAACCCAAGCCTCTCCCCTTCCTCTCCCCCGATTTCACCACCCGATTTCATCGCGGATTTCTTAGCTGTGGCGTGCAAACTAACCGGATCGATCCGTGGCTCGACCAGGTTCTTCTCCGTCCTCTCCGGTGGGGGGCGCGCGGGATCGAACGGTAGGGTTTGGGCCCCCCAAAGTTGGGGGACAGAAGCAGCGGCGGCAGGATGGACTACACCAACGCCATCCACATCATCCCGGACGCGGCGGGCCCGGACGCCTGGACCAACGCGGCGCCGTCCGCGGCGGGCGGGGACTCGAGCATCTGGGCCACCGAGGACGACTACCGCCAGTGGAGCGCCGGCGACCCCTCCTCGCGGGCGGGGAGCGAGCAGCCGCCGCCGGGCAAGAAGGCGCGCGGTGGTGGCGGGTCCGCAGGCGCAGGCACCGCCGCCGGTGGAGACGTTGCGGGCGGCGGCAGCACGAGCAAGTCCCGCGCAATCGGGAAGATGTTCTTCAAGACCAAGCTCTGCTGCAAGTTCCGTGCGGGGACCTGCCCCTACGTGACCAACTGCAACTTCGCGCACGGCATGGAGGAGCTCCGCAAGCCGCCGCCCAACTGGCAGGAGATCGTGGCCGCGCACGAGGAGGCCACCGAGCAGCGGGAGGAGCACCAGATCCCCATCATGACCTCGGGGAGCGTCGTGGCCGGGGACGGTGGGGGCGGCGGAGGGGGCGGGGGCGGCTCGCAGGGGGGAAGGGCGTACAAGGGACGCCACTGCAAGAAGTTCTACACCGAGGAGGGTTGCCCCTATGGTGATGCCTGCACGTTCCTGCACGATGAGCAATCCAAGGCGCGGGAGAGCGTGGCTATCAGCCTCTCGCCTACCGTTGGTGGTGGGGGATACAATGCTGCTGCTGCTGCCGCCGCTGCCGCCAATGGGGCGATGGTGCAGAAGCCGTCCAACTGGAAGACAAGGATCTGTAACAAGTGGGAGATGACTGGATACTGCCCGTTCGGGAGCAAGTGCCACTTCGCTCATGGAGCTGCTGGTGAGTCTCAGGTTTTATATGGGCCTTTATAATCATTAATTTGTTATGCTTCCTGCTTCATCCATATAGGGCCTAATGTATTTGGACTATGATTCGGCCTGCGCAAAAGTTGAATATGTCTGCTCCTCTTATCTTTCAAGTAGTTTGTAGATGATACATTGTTGCATTATTTCTTCTGGTTGAAAGATTATAGTCTTTTATTTTAGCCATCTCCATGATACATTGTTGCATTATTTCTTCTGGTTGAAAGATTATAGTCTTTTATTTTAGCCATCTCCATTTGATCTCTGACCTTGTTTCGGATCCTAGGTTTTATAGGTTGCAATACTGACGGTGTTTCATAGTTACAAACTATACATGGTAGTGCAATTTTGAAATATTGTTTTATTGAAATATTTTTCAATCTTGTGTGATGTTAAGTTTATGCTATGCTTTCTAATTCAATAGTGAATTGCGAGAAGAAATCTTTTGGGCCTATGAGATGTTTATGGTTTATGAAGTAAACCATGCTACTACAAATAGTTTCTTCATATTGGTTTGAGATGTTTTCAATCTTTGTGATTCCTGATTGAGGCTGTGTCATTGTTCAGAATGTAGCTCTGTACTTTTGTTTCTTCAAACCATGAGTATATTATATTGAGGTGGGTGCTGGCAAGAAAAAAGAGTTATCCAATGAAAGTTTTTTTTCTTTTTTGAAAAGTGCAACTTGGTACTTCAAGATGTAGTTTAACATGGCCATTTCATATGTTTTGCCTTTAGTTTGTGCTAAGTTTTCATCTAAGGTGGTTAGATTCATTCAGTCAGTGAGATATTGGGTGTTGTTAAATGGATGTTACTTACCCAATTATCTGAACATGGCCGTTTCGTATGGATGTCTGAATTTCCATTGCTTTCATTATCTTGGGCTGCCTTAGAGCATCTCCAGCAATAGCCCCTACTTTGAGTCCCTACTTTATTGAGTAGGGGATGGCCCCAACTTTTTGGGGCTTAGTTTTTGTGATCAACTCCAACAACAGCCCCAACTCTCAGCCCCTACTTTTTGTTATGACAGGCGGGACCTATATGTCAGTGTCTTAATTTTTTCTCTCTATTTTTCTTCCCCACCATTTTTCCCCTGCGGCTCTGCCTCGCGATGCATCTCTTCCTCCGCCTCGTCTTTCTCTCTCGTGCCTCACCTTTCTCCCCAACGAACTGCATCAAGGTGACCAGCATGGGCGTTGATCTACCTCCTGAATGGCTGGCGCACCCTTCCCTCCTCCTCCTCCTTGCTTTAATTCGACGGCAGCAAGTCTTGATTTGATAGGAAAGGATCTCGATCTGGTGGCACTGGAGCTTGGTTTGGCGGCACTTGTGCTCGATTTGATGGCATTCGAGTAAGATTCGCCGGCACCAGTGCTTGATTCGACGGCGGACGAGCTCAATTTGGCAGCAAGGTGAGCAGGACACCCTTCTTCGCTCCTTCGTTTCTTTTCCTCTTCCAGTGGGTGAGTCCATGCGGGCTGGGAAGAGGGAGGTCGCGTGGCTGGCTCGTGCGGTAGGGCGGAGCGCCGGCCAGTGCGATGCGGTGGAGCGGTGGCGATGCAGACAAGCGGCGGAGAGCCGGGGTCGCGCGCGGCGCCGGAGGAGGAAACGGTTAAAACTGAGTAGGGGCTTCTCTCTCCACCCGTGGGAGATGGGGCTGAAAGGGAGGATTTGGGTGCCTCCCTACTCTAGGGGCCCTAGTAGGGGCCTTGCTGGAGCTGAGATTTTTGCTTTCGGCCCCTACTTTTTGAGTAGGGGCCGGAGTAGGGGCCTTGCTGGAGTTGCTCTTAGACGTGTAGTGTTTTCTCCAGTTCCTATGAGGTTTGAGATGTTTTCAAGCTTTAGGATTTCTCTGATTGAGGCTGTGTCATTGCTCAGAATGTAGTTCTGTGCTTCTGTTTCTTCACATTATGATTACATTAAGTTGTGCCAGCCAAAAAAAAACAACCAACCTGTCCAATAAAGCTCTGTAATTACTGGAAAGTGCCACTTCGTACTTAAAGATGTAATTTGACATGACCATTTCATATGTTTTGCCCTTAGTTTGTGCCAAGTTTTCATCTTATATTCAACCAAACAAATGTGCTGACGGGTGTCGTTCAAAGAATGTCACTTGCCCAGTTGCCTCCCGTTTTTCTTTTAAAGACCCAGTTACCTCTGTTTTTGTGGGTTGGTGTTTGTGCTGTCTGCTGCCTAAGGCTCAGCTATGCACATCTGAATTTCTGGTGCAGTCTTTATCTTGTGGTGCCCTTAGCTATGGATATCTGATATTTTGTTGCAGTCACATTTCCGTTTCATGATGTCTGAGGTGAATGTGATCATTTCTTAGAAAGGGACTAGTGTTCATTGCAGTGCTGAAATTACAGTCAGTTGGATGGCTGGTGCTTAGATCATGTCCCTTTGACTCTTTTATTTGTACACCCCAAGTTCATGATGTTAGTTAGTCTTAACATGTTGCATCTATATTTGCAGAACTTCACAAGTATGGTGGGGGCCTTGTCGACATAGACGGCAGGGATGCCGCGTCCACTCCTGACTCGAAGCAAGCTGGTGCTTCTGCAAAAGCTCCTGCAGATTCTGCTGCTGCATCCAATGTGATACCCCCTCACGCGGATGTGTACCATCTAGGCATCCAGTCGCAGCGTTCCACCATTGTCAGCCAGAGGTCTGGGCATGTGCAAAGGCCCATTCAGAAATGGAAGGGCCCTGACAAGATCAGCAGGATCTATGGTGATTGGATAGATGAGAATGAGTAGGTAGGGAAGCCCTGCTTCGTACCTGGCCGCCTTTGCCTCAGCTGGTGTAGGCGGCTTAGAAGTTGTAGTTCGCACTGTGAAACCTGGTCTCAGAAGGACAAGGAGTGTTAGTCTGACTATTATGTTGCAGGTCCCGTTGTCTCTGTTGTATGCATGCCTAAGTGAAGATCACCGCTGCAAGACCTATATTCGGAAGGAAAACTGGTAGAACATAGCATGCTTCCTTGTTCTGTTTAGTTGAGCTCGGTTTCATTGCTATGCCTGTGTGATTTGTGTGCTAGATCATGTTAGTCATGAGGCAATGCAACCTGAGAGCATTTGGGCCGTTGTTGGGCCGAATGACTTGCTCTTGGGCTGAAGGTTATGATCCATCATCAGCCGAACTTTTGTTTTTTTGCAAGTGGGCTGCCGCCCTCCTAATAAACACCAGATACCGTTCTCAAAAAAAAAAAAAAAAAAAAAAAGAAAGAAAAAAGAAAAAAAAGATACTAGCACTTTCCTGAAAAGGTGTACCACAAGCTGGAGATAACCATTTTGTATATTTGGCATCTTTGTTAAGTGTTCATCATAAGCAAAAGCCGATAGCTATAAAACATTATCGAACTGTTCGGTCGGAGGAACCTTGAAACATTTTCCCTTTGCACATTGGAATCCTTGGCACTGCTTGGCATCAGTAAGCACTATCCGCCTGTTGAGCTTGACACTAACATTTACTAACAACCTTATTGGAACTAGATCACATGTATATAAACATATACCAATAGATCGCTTCGAATGGTGTTGTCGAATAAACATATAGGTGCACGCAATTTGTGACATTGCACTAAAGAATTGTGGCATTGCAGTAAAGAAATGGCGAAAAGGGCACGCTTGTCCTGGATACTCCATTGGAGTTTGGAGGAACCAGAAAACAATCCAAAGTGCCGGATTGACTGATTGTTAAATAAACACTAGTAGTCCATATGTACCCTGTTTCCCGACGTGATAGAATATTACATGTAAGATAATTCAAACTGCATCTTAGTCTGGAATTAAAAATGGCCATAAGCCAATCATCATGCGGTTCCATGTTTATTTGATTGTCTCGACTAAATTAAATTAAAGAACAAGACAAAATATACAGAGAAGAGAAAGTAACTGATTACTTGTTTACGACGGTAAAGAATGACCAGGAGATCAGAGGAGAGGAAGTGTGCTCTGATGAAATGCATGCGTGGGAGTTAAACCAAACCGGACAGGTCCTAAAAAGGTAAATTCGCGACGAACCGGTTCCTTTCCCTTTTCATCATCTTTTGCTTGCAGAGAGCGACCCGTTTCGCTCATCACATTGAAGTATGCGGCTGTGCACTTGATGGAGAGTCTGGATCGAAAAGACAAAAGCAGCTGATGAAACGATTTGATATATATACATATATATATATATATATAACTCGTTGGCGCCACGTAGGCGTCGATCGTGATGGCGTCGTCCCAATTGACTACCACTCTATTTGCATATATGGGTGGCTGTGGCGACCACCGCCAGGCGCCAGCCAGCTGCTGTATGTATCTCGGTCGTGCAATCGGACGTGGCAGGTGATGACCTCGAGGAAATTCAGAAGCTTCTGGCCACTGGAGGAGGCTGGAGCTGTTACATCCGTTTCCGTGAACCAGCTCCTGATGGTCTCTGCCAGCCCGTCGTTGCTAACTATGCTGACCGCTGCTGTCAGCATCGACCTAGGTATAAGCTAAATAACCTTTCCTTCAGTCAGTCAAAGCAGCTGGACGAGATTCGATCTCGCGCCCTTTTTTCTAAGTTCCTGACCGTTTGATGAAATTCTTGCCTCCTTTTCTTAATGTATATAAAGAGAAATATAATTAACTTCTGATATCTACAGTACAATCGTAATTGTGTAAACATTTAATAGGTGTACACTGTAGGATTTGAACCCGCCTGTTGGGTAAAATCATACACTCATGACAAAAACGCTGCACAAATAATGATTTTTCCATTTTTACGAGTCCATGCATACATATTTGCACGTCTCTCAGGCTTCACTAACCTTAAGGCATATTTGGATGCTGCCTTCGACTAGCCAAATTTTAGCATCTGATCAGTTGCTACCTGCTAGCACCGACGACGACGAGAGAGCTGGTTTGCTGGCCGTTGCATTGGAGCGGTCAACAGGGGCACGGACAGCCCACGTGGGCTCCGTGGTATCGTGGCACGCGAGGGTTGGCTGCCGGAGCAGGACAGATCGGATCTTGGGAAACGCGCCAGAGCTGGTGGGATTAACGTAGTTGATGACGGGCCGTTAACTTTAACTAATCTTCAATTAGCATTGCATGTGGTGCACGCTTAGCTTCCATAAAAAAATGAAGGACCCCCACTCTACAGGTCCTATCTTTCCATTAATTTCCTTCTTCGTGTGTTGGAGTTTCTCAAAATTTTGATCTCGCTCAAATTGACATTGGACGATAGAACTACAAACGAATGAGTAGCATTGTATTAGTAATAGCAAAGCCTGTGACGATAACGAACAAACACACACGGTGCATATATGAGAGAATTTAGCGGGGACCTTTTGCACTTTTTCTCCATAAATCAGCTGGCTAGCATAGAGTTAAAGGGTACACGCAATGACCCTGTAAACAAATAACCCAAGAACGTACGCAATAATCTTGCCTTGGAGCATAGATTCTTTTGCAAGCAATAATGCTTGTGTTATTGTCATGTCCAGTAGTTGCGCATATCTAGGTCATATTCCTCGCGCCGCCTTTGCCCGCAAAGTGCAAACCGCAGATCGAGTTCTTTCCAAGATTATTCAGGTTTTGATTTGAGGTTGAAGTGATCTATAAATTTGCAGTATAATAATTAACTCTCGCTAGTATCTGAACCTTGGTATAATTTATAACATTCTTAACAGCGCCTTTTCCTTTAGTATATTACTTATTCGATGTGGAAGGTGTCTGTTTTCTTTTTAGTCTCACGCAAGCAATCGCGGTTGTGGAGATGGAGGTGGATAATTCCAGGATCTCACATTGCGTGGACCCATGTTTTTACCACACCAAGGCTTTATTTCAATAGATCCCAATTTTCTACTACCTCTGCTCACAAAAGAATGCAATTATAGGGATCCGTACCGGTCAAACTAGATTAAATTTGACCAAATTTATAGTAAAAATATTAGCTATCACGTCTTTAAATAAATGTATTATGAAAGTACATTCTATAACTAATCTAATGTTATTTATTTTGCATCATGAACATTAGTAATGTTTTACACCATCCGTCCATAAAAGAATGCAATTCTAACATTTTGCACGTAGACCAATAAACGGATGAAATGACGTATTTATCGCTATGTCCCTATCAAATGTTACAATCATCACTATAAAAAGTTACTAGAAAACTCTACAAAAGTTTTGTCTTATCTCTATAGTTACATTTTGTTGTGGACAAGTTTATTGAAGTCTAGAATTGCATTTTTTTTGTGGACGGAGAAAGTACATGTTTGACTTATCAAAAAGTGAGAATTCCATTTTTTTTATAGACGGAGGTAGTACACCACCCAAGGACGCACCCACACCATGGATTAACCCTCAGCTCACTCCCATGACTAGTACTGATCGAGCATGGCTGCTGCTTGATTTGGCATGGAGGAGATCGACGTCCATTGCAAAAACAAGAAAGCAGCTACTGGAGCAGTAGAAAGCACATGGCTGCTAGCTGGTCGGAGACGACGGCGGAGGGAGCTAGCAGAAGGATTGAAGGGAAAAGTGTGCACATGGGCTTGCGCGCGCACGAAGCACGACGGCATGGCGGCCGTGGGTAGTGCGTGCACGCATGCACGCCTCGCTCCACCTGCCACGCGCTTGACCGCACTGCTCGATCTCTCTGCGCGCGCATGTGTGTACGCACACGGCGGCATGGGCCGGCAGATACACGCACGGCCATGCTGCTCGCTCGATCTGACAGGGGTGACGAGCTCTGTTCGCCGGCCAGCGGAGCTGGACTGACTTGACCGGTGGCGATTGGACGGGCCGGCCGGGTGCGTGGCCGGGTCTCTCGATCTCTGCAGCATGCAGCGCCCGGGATCTGCGGGGGCGCTGATGAGAGACGAGACCTGCACAGCACAGGGAGTGAGGGAGAGAGGCGAGTCCCGAGGAGGTAGAGTAATGGGCGCCCTCGTGGCCGACACCAGCAGGCCTACGTGCCCCCGATCTCCCGGGCGCACGCACATGCACAGGTGCCACACGTACGTACGCCCCCGGCCACCCCGCACGCACGCACTAGCGCTACATGCCCATGCCTCGCTATGCTCGAGTTCATAGCAGAAAGCCAGTAATCTCACTTGTAACCTGTACTTCCTTCGTTATTATTAGGCATTTACGTTGTATTGGTTTTTTAAATACCACACAAAAATTTTAAAGAAATTTAAGTTAGCATTTTGCAGAAAAAATAAATGAACAATGGTGGGTCCCATATGTAGTGGTCAGTGGGTCCCATGTACGATGGGTATGCGGGTCCCACATACTACGTGTCATGTGGGTCCCACGCACGATGGGTCCCGTGGGACTCCTGCACATAGCCTAAGATTGCTCCAATTCTTGGAGCTTTAGTGTATAGGAATAGATACACGTACTACTTCATTTTTCCTAAATTTTATTTGACCAACAATATCATTATTTTTAACTATTTTCTTAGATGATTTACTCCTATTTGTTACAAATATTATGCTGTTCTATGATTTCGAAACAACTTTATCTTGCTACTTGTGCTCTAAATTAAAGTCCTTTAGAGGACACACTAGGCGATATTTTTTTTGGAAACAAACTAGTGAGGATGTTGATTCTATAATTGAACTGATCATGTTCTTCAGGCCTCCTCCTCCTCTTCCTTCTTAATTAGCGCCTAATAATATAGAACGTCATGCGTTTGCGATAGAATATATAAGTTTATAGCAAAACCAATAATTTGATTATACAAGGAAATAGAATTATGGATCATTATTGGATATGATGCCCCACGGTATAGTATATATTAGAAATGATATGACCCTCTCTTCTCTGTGCTTACATATGGATAACCTCTAAAAAGTCTCTGCACATGCGCAAAATGTAAGTGTACATCGGTACATCACATCGACTATGCAATTTGCTCGATGCTCAGAAGAAGGCGCGCGCAACGCACTCACATTTCGCCTAAATAAACAATCTGCACCTCCGGACATATATTGGGTGAGGTAAGACGCAGAGCCATCAACAGGCATATATATAGGAACCGTTGACACACAAGTGTACACAACATCATCTATGCCTAATTTTTTTGTGCTCAAAATTAAAGTCCTTTAGAGTACACACTAGGCGATAAACTTTTCTGTTTTATCTTCAAAACATGACAGTCCTGTTCACCTTGATTTTGTTGATCTAACCACACTGATGATGGTGATCCAACCGTATATGCATGTGAGGTTTATATATACCATAATTTTAATCTACCATCTTCTTATTCAATTCAAGTGGGAACACTAAGCGACAACCTGTATGTGTTTCCTCTTTTCTTCCGCTGATGAAAGTGCGCCAAATTAAGTTACAATGAAATTGCTTTCTTTAGTCGTATCATCATGCATGATGATCCTCGAGCTGGCCTTTGTATATATACAAATATATTATCCATCTTGTCACCGTCTACAACTTGATCAATAAGGCGAAAACGACATATTGTGTATATAAAACTATGACCAACTACCATTTACCTTTTTTTTTGTGGTTAGGTAGCTGCTAGGGCGGCTAGTCAACTTAATGCACATATATATAAACAACCAGTGCGCGTCCAAGTCTCTTTCATTTATATGGCTTTAATTTGGTTGCCGTTAATAACAGTACACTAAAAGGTGATTGTAGGTTTTGATTTCATTTGTGGGGAGTAAATTAAAGACCTAGAGAATCTTAGTAAGATCTAGGTCTTGTTTACCTTTTCTTTCTTTTACCATAATCATTTCCAATGTGATTAGATAGGGTTATATAAAGTTAAGGTATCTTTGTAATTTATACACAGTAAATCAATTGTCAATCACAAAGTACCTAATGGGGCATAAATTAAGGCTGATTACTATTGCTCTCAATTATTATTATATTTCGTAATGGGGACTGGGGTGCTTATATCCTAGGAGTTGTATCCTATGAGAATCTGTATGGAGTACAGTGACATAATTTTTGTAAGATGTGGTGATCTAGAATTATATGCATAGCAATTGTCATCATATATATATAAACTCTAAGGGAGGGCAAAGATGTTTAGTTGTGAGGCCGATCGACCGTGTGGGGATCAGAAGGCCCACTAGGGACACATGTACTTGCATAGTAAAATTTTATTATTATAAAATCCCTATGAACATTGATGTATGTCTATATAGATCAATTGAATATTTTACAAATCTAAATCGGTGAGTTTCTTAATTTGTAGTGAATTAAGAAACTTTCATACATGTAACAATATATATCTTTACCTATAAATAAAGTGAGGAACGCTTCTGCCTCAAAAGTTTGGTACGTCAATATAAGTGCATGCGGCAAAGGGGGTTCGAACCCGTGACCCCCTTGATTCCATAGAACGCTATCACACTCGGGCTAAGATGTTCATGTGTATAGTCACTAAACCGTTAATATATCGGGCTATATTCAATTGCTTCTCCCCCGTTTCATTTCTCCAGTGTCAATTGAAGTAGAAAATATAACATAGTTTCATCATAATAAAGATATTTAATTTGCATAATTAGTACATGAGCTGAGAAATAACATTTTGATCGTCTATTAATAGAAAATGCAACATTTTGATATTTAGTTTGCTCATGTATCGAGTATTACTTGAGTAGTAGTAATGACATACGTTAAAGTTAGAAGTTATGAATTTTCTATCAAAATGTAGAGATCAATTTGATGCAATGATATAAAATCAAGAAAGAACTTTAGAAAGTTCACAGACCTAGCGCGTGGTATGTGCAGGATGAAGTTAATGCTATGAAATAATAATAATTATCAAAATAATACTATTATTATTGAGGCACAAGCGTTCCTCACTTTATTAATAGGTAAATATTTCAATGTAGAAACACACATGAATCTTTTAATTGGGATGTGTTTTTATTGAAGACAAATATAGGATGACATAGTCCATCCATTTCATGAAAAGTGCAATTCTGACCTTTAAAATAAATCCTATAAAGAGTGCAGTTCTAGAATTTGGATCACAACAACTACCTTTCTAATTAAGTGGTCAGATTTGATATGCATGCTAATATTAACTGTATTTAGCAAATAAATGAGGGTATTGGAGTCTTTCCACACCACCACTAATACGTCCAAAAAAACTACAGTTGCAATCTTTATGGGACGGAGGGAGTACATCACTACGGGATTCGTCCATAGCAACGCACAAGCATTTTTTCTAGTGAGTTGTAACTCCCTCAAATATAAAGAAAAGGACAAACAATTAAACAATGATATGCACAGGATCCAAATAAATCTCACTGCAAGTGACTTAATAATGCTTAGAGAAAAGTAAATAAAATCATCATAGAGATTATGATGTATACCAATTGCTCGAACCAATCTGGCACCTTGCAATTTCTGTGACCATTCGTTCGTTCTAACTTTATTTGCACAATTGTTCATAATTCAATGGTTCATGTAGCTTAATTAAGCTAGCACAATTCAGCAAGGTGAGTTGAATATTGAAATTCTAACAATAATGAAAAGTTGGTTAAATATTGTGATGACTGCGGCACGAACACGACCGAAGCACCACCCTCTACTGTGGATTTGCTTTTAGAAAAAGTAGCCTTCTTTGACACAAAAAAAGTTAGTTCGTTCAGCAGTAGTTCTCCATGGGCAGGTATAAAAAATATTCTTGATATTAACAAAGACCTGACTGAAAAAACTTAGTTTGCCACTTTCCCTGTAGATGTCCTATCATTGATTTGAACGATATGATACAGGTAACATGGCTCAATACAGGATGCAGGAAGTTGTTGAATATTCATCACCCATCAAGTGCGGACAAAATCTTACATTGGTATTAACAAAAGTAGTGTAAACATATATATTTGCCTAGAACTCCATTTTTTTAAATATATCTTTGGAATTAATAAAGACTGCTTTATTTTGTAGACAACTACTCTTCATCCATGCCGATGTGCATATTCTTTTTTTTTCTAGATTAGTTATTAGCAGGATCGATCTCTTTGCCAAAAACAAATCCCGATGATGCTTTCTCACGAATTAACATGCCAGCATATATCTATGATTCTAGTAAGTACCCGTGCCCATGCATCGACGGTTGACCAAAGTTTCTTTTCTACTAAAAATAACTTTGAACACACGCTCAGAGATGAGTGAGCTAAAATCATGAGAACTTAATTAGTTAAAGATTAGTGTGTTTGTCTTCTTATTCTGACAATTTGACTTCTTGTCGATCATGTTGAATGCCCATCATGTCAGTTAAATAGTCGTCGAGATTAGCTGATGTCTACATTTAGTTTTGAATATGGTGTGTTTTTTAAATAGGGTAGCAACGTGCCCCATTTAATACTTTGTGCCTACCCGAGTTACTTGCTGCTAGACATTGTAAATGCCACATTTGCATCTAGTAAATATTAAAGAGAAGCTTCATTATTCATATTAGAATAGTAATGATACACCAGAATCTAGCAAATTCATGGTGTGCAGAAGCCACTGCTCAATCAAAGAGGGGGAGCATATCTAGCCAGAATTACTGTGGCAGTCAAAATGCTTGTTGCCCCCACCGTCCACTAAACAGAAAGAAAACAAACAATGTATGACCTAGCTAGGAAACCCTAACCCTAAACCTAACCTCTCCTAATTGGCAAGAAATCATGGAGGGGTAGCCAAGACAACCATATTCCAAGCTGGACTCTAGCTAGACAGGAGTGTCACTTTGGAATCATTCATTCAAGCCACCCATGCACCTGTGCTGAAGGCATTGAGTAGTCCCACATGCCCCCCACTTAAACCGAAATTGTCCCAATGCACACACACCCAATGTCTCAAGCTCAGCACTTTGGCCTAGGGCCAATATAATACGCTCAACTTGCACCATTAAACTAATCACCCCACTTGCGTGCATAAGCATCAACGTTAAGTTGTATCATCCTTCTCTCTCATGAAAATCAAAGTGAGCACGCCACTTCATTCCACGCACGGGTCATGAGTCACAGACACGCGGGCCCCAGAAGGTTCTGGACCCCACATGTCATTGGATGGTGCTAGCCGACCACCTTGCCCATCACCCTCCTCTCTCTAGCTCCTGTATTATATTTCCTCCTTCCATCAACTCCAAAGACCAGCACTAACCTATCCCTTTCTCATCTTTCCTTTGCCATCACTTCCTCTCTCCTTCCCTCCCCCTGTCGTCTCTCTCTCTTGCCCCCATTGGGTTCCAGCATCCATCTCCCTCAAGCTTCCTTCCTTCGTCCTGCACCTCCGTCCATTGCCCTTTTTCTCCCTCCCCTGGACTCTCTCCTAGCTTTCCCCTCCCAAAATATATGCCCACAAATCCACATGCATGAACAAGAAGCACCATCAGCAAGCAGGATAAATTAACAAAGGAGAGAAATCAAAAGAAACACACACCAAGCAGCCAGCCAGCAGAAGAGCAGCAGCTTCAGCTAGTAGCTCCTTTTCTTCTCTCCCCACATCCCAAAAACCATTCTTTACTCTCCTCCAAGGAAACAAGCACCACACAAACCCTAAAGAAAACACACCACAAGCATCCTTGGCCTCTCATCCCCCCTTCTTCGTTCCCCTTCGCCTCTACTATCATCATCATCACCAGCACCACACATCTTCCTCCTGCGTCGCCAATTATTAATATTATCGGTACTGTTATGTAGCCATTATTTTTACTTGAGCTTATTATTTGCTACTATACTCCTTACTACTGACTAACTTATAATTAGCTCTTCTCCTACCCTAGAAAAGATGGCAGGCCTGGATTTGGGCACCAGCTACCTCAACCACCATCAGCTCCATCTCCACCACGATGACGCCGCCGGCTCCGACGACGGCCAGGACTCCCTCTCCCCGGCATCCGGCGGCGGAGGGACACCCAGCACCGCCGGCGGCGCCGGCATCGGGGGATCCGGCGAGGTCGTCGCCCGCCGCCCCCGCGGCCGCCCCCCTGGATCCAAGAACAAGCCGAAACCCCCCGTGATCATCACCAGGGAGAGCGCCAACGCGCTCCGGGCTCACATCCTCGAGGTCGCCGCCGGCTGCGACGTCTTCGAGGCGCTCACCGCCTACGCCCGCCGCCGGCAGCGCGGCGTCTGCGTGCTCTCAGCGGCGGGCACCGTCGCCAACGTCACGCTCCGGCAGCCGCCGTCATCGCAGGACCGGCGGGCCCACATCCCCGGCGGTAGCCACGCTCCATGGAAGGTTCGAGATACTCTCCCTCGCGGGCTCTTTCCTCCCGCCGCCGGCGCCGCCGGGGGCCACAAGCCTCGCCGCGTTCCTCGCCGGGGGGCAGGGGCAGGTCGTCGGCGGCAGCGTCGCCGGCGCGCTCATCGCAGCCGGGCCGGTGGTCGTCGTGGCGGCGTCGTTCAGCAACGTCGCATACGAGAGGTTGCCTCTCGAGGAAGGGGATGACGGCGTGCCACCACCGGCGGCGCCGCCCGGGAGCGACCAGCATCCCGGCGGCGTGCCGTTCGCCGCCGGCGGTGACCCCGCAGCGGCGGTGGCCGGTGGGCTCCCGTTCTTCAACCTGCCCATGGGGATGCCGCCAATGCCGATGGATGGGAACGGCAACTGGCCTGGCGCTCCCGGTGGCGGCGTTGGGAGGCCATCGCCCTTCTCTTGACGGATCCGGCGAGTGCGCGCTGGCGAGAACAATGGACATGTACAACAACAACCAAGTAGCATCTCTTTATCTCTCTCTTACTCTGTGTCGTTCCTTCCCTTGTTCTTCTCTTTACCTTGTGCCATTGTTGTGGTCGATCTCTTCTCTCTGATGATGTTTTTGGTACGGTGTTGACCTCTATGGGACTTGTTGATTGTGTTAATTCTTGATCAGTCGAGTGTTTTTCTGCTGTTGATTTGAACTATATGTGTTGTGAGGACATGCACTCATAAATTGATCAAAACTAGCGTTGTTGTTTATTTTGTCCTAGAATCAATTTTATTCTAGGTAATTCTAGTCTGAAAAGTCTGTTGATTTTGGCTGGTGCCGTGTTGATTCAGTAGTGTTGTGCGAGGAAGAAAAATCTGTTACGCTGCACTGACAAGCAAAGCGAATAGGCTCGCGGGACACATGAATTATTCTCTTACCATGTTGGAAAATCAAAGCTTATTTCGTAGTCTGTTGATTGCATCACCTATTTATTTGCAAAGCCTAGTTGTTGATCTGTTGTTTGTTTTTCTTTTAGTTCAGTACTTTTGTTTCATGTTTCTTTAGCTCTGCTTACAATTAAAAAGTTTGAAATCAATATATTTGCTTGTTTTGTTCTTGCAATAGATCATATAATTAATACTAGGCATCATTTAAATGTCTTCTTTAATTTGCTTGTGTGTGCACAATTATACCTTTTCTTATATATGGCTACCAACTTATATACCGCCATGTTACAAGTACAGTGTTTCTCATAAGCATCACAGGAAGCACAAGCTATAGATCATTCTTTCTTGTACTTTATCAACTTTCACATGCGCCAACCATATTGACCTGGATACATGATTGGAGGAAAGAATAAGTTAACCAGAATTAGTTAATATTAGTGAAGTATGCAACAAGGAAAAGAAAGATGTCCCATTTGTTTTTTACTTGATTCAATCTTTTCCTTAGATTGGGTGTGACCATTGCTTCTTAATTTTTCTTGCTCAAAAGAGAAAGGTAGGGTACAGCTCCTAGGTTAACTAAAGAAGCAATTATTTCAGTTCAAAGCACTGCTGCATATATAGTAAAAAAAACAATTGTTGAATGTTTAAATACTTCTCAAGAAATTTGTAGCTCAGGGAGAACACGATATGTCGACACACTATAGATTTGAAGCTCATGCATCGCAAACAGATCCCTGATTACACCATTAAGATATATAGAGAGCTAGCACAATTAGCGTGTAGGCATTGTGCATAAACAACACACATACTGCTAATGATCCAAGAGAGAAGAGAGGCAGGGATGCAACTAGGAACATATGCAAATGCAATATATATCCTATTAATTATCTCACCTATAGATTTGATTTAATCTAAAATTGAGGGGAAAGGAGGTGAGGGAAAAAGAAAGGTTAGAAGAAAACACAGATTAGCATTGCAATTTTGGCTCCTTGAACCCCATTTTTTCATGACTCTGTATTCCTACCAGACTAGAATTGTTGAATTTCCACGAAATTCCATGGGCTTCCAAGTTTAGCATGTATGCATCGACTGGCTCAAACTTGCAAGTGCATCCAGATCAAGATTTGTGAAGAGCTCCTTATAGATTTCTCTAGTCAGATACTGTTCTTTAATTCTGTCATTGCAAATCTATGGGCACGAGGGCCTATGAAGAAAAATATGTACATGACGCACACGGTAGCTCAATATCATATATTTGTGTGTTTGAAGTTTTATTTAGTGGATACACGTGTGCAGGCCGATCTATACCCTTTAATTATATCATCACTTCACACAAAGTACAAATACATGATGGTTGCCAGAGGCATCGATCGAAGTCTTTATGACTGATTCTTTTGAAGCCATGAAATGACCGTTTTGGAATATTGCCCTATCCCAAAATGGGGTAGTACATGACTAGTTGACCACTGTGCGACTCTCACTCTCTCTCACTCACTGGTGTCATTTCATGACCGACATCTGTCCTTCATTCCTTTGCCGTTCTTTTTGTGCGTGTCTGATCAAGTTTGTTACGTACGGGACCTGGCCTTTCTGTGCCTTGGGAACTGCATGCTATATTTTACTAGTACTTGATGAGTACATTTATGCTACCTGTTCATCCAAGGATCAAAAATCGCCTCGAATTTGATCGAATTATATGTAATGTAGTTCCTGCTATTCTTTTCGATGATCTCCATCGATTCTGAACACAAAGTTTCCAGCGTGATTATTGCGATATATCCGTCCTTTGGCTTGTCATTTCATGCACATTTAATTACTTTACCCTTTATTATCTAATTAGTCTTTGCTGCATAGCTAGATTAGTTGTTGATTGCACTCTATATATACATAGATTCTGTTAAGCTCATCTGGTCAAAAAGATTATGCAAACAACTGTTATCTGATTCTAGGTACAGTGTATCGAAAGCTAAGAATAAGACATAAAAAATTGACCAAAATTGTCCCGTCAGTTTCTCGCTTTGGGAGCTAACCGAGATCAGCCCGTTGTTCCATGTATGTGCGCATGCACAGCGTCCAGTGCCTACGAATTAGTGGACAAGCAATGCTGTGCTTGATTAGAGAAAGTAAGCTCTTACAGTGTGCTACACATGTGCCTGCAATCAGGTAGTAGACAGCGACGCTTGCTGCTAATTTGATTGAAGGTCTCCCCTGTTCATCCACTAAGCATATATGTATCCTGTCCCTGCATGGTCAATATAGCTAGTTCAATTTGGTTCATTAGAAAAAAAAAGGGAATTCCAACTAGGTTGGGACATGGCTACATTATTTTAAATTTTTTTAACGGATGGCACGTGTGTGTTTCATTGATATAGCAGAAAAAATACAAGAATAGATGGCATGGCTAGATTCTGTTTATACTTTTATATACATATATATTATATGCCCTAGTCTCGCTTCATATTCAGTACCTGCAAAAATTTGCATAGTTTTTTTTTAAAAAAAAACATGCATGATTTAAAAGAGAGAGAAAAATGCACATATTACGAATTGCAGCATCAAGTAGCTAACCTTCACATTGTTCCATCCCAGCAATTTAATTACATAGTTAGGCAACTGAAATAACTCAAATGGTTACTAATATATCTCACCAATGTCTGGATTAATTTGTTTTTTTAACGAACGGCACACGACGTGTGCGTTTTCTTGATATAGCAGAAAATATAAGACTATGCCACTGGGAGGTCATAATCAGGCAAATAAAGGGAAGCTAAGAAAAAAGGCTAACAACTGGCAGGTTGGATTGGGACATCGACACTGCAACACTCTATCCGGTCGGATTGGGTGTCGACATGGAACCACGACTCTATGCTCAGTCGGATTGGGTCGTCGACATGAGAACCACCCACAGAGGTCGCACCCATGGACAGCAACAAAACTCAAACCCCGGCAAGGGAAAAGTCGAGGCAACAAATCGGCTGATGCTATGTGTGACCGCTCACCGCCAGGACACATAGGAGCCACAGGCAGCCGAACAATACCACCGAGCCACCGCCCACCGGCCTTGAGCATCGACACCTAGTCATCCTAACACGAGCAAGGAGTGCACGGATCGAGGGGCGAGATACAAAAAGATTCCCTCTTTCCGACATGAACCCGCCATCGGAGACCAACATGTCTGTCGCCTTTGTAGATGAGCAGCACGCAAGGCGTAGAGATCGAAACAGGATTCCAAAGCGATGCCTTCATGAAGGAAAAACGACGCCTGAAAGCGCCGCCGTCGCTCGCCCACGACACCATGGGCAAGGTTTTCACCCAGACCTGCCAAAGGGAAAAGGCTACTCCGAGATAACGCCCCCAAGAGGGAAACGACATTTAGAATGCCATCGTTGTCAGCCAGATCGAAGCCGGGCAAAGCTTTCGCTGGGAGTGCCATTCCGTTTGCCGCCAGACTCCGATGCTCCCGAACCACCATCCAAAACCAACCAGCTGCCCTTAGCGTGCGAACATCTCCAGCTCCCTCGCGCTATCACTGGTCCGCCACTGGCCGTTGTCGAAGTCGCTGAAGCACGGACGCCGCCGTCGGTGGTCGGGGCCGCCAGCCATGCCACCATGGTAAGCTGGCATGCCCCACGCAGGTCGCTGCCGCAGCACCTCCATGGCGCCGGTGACACAACGCACCCGCAGCCCCACATCGAGCCGCAGCACCACGTCACCACTGGGGCCCCAACTCCTTCTCCTCCTTCGAGCCGACGCCCTAGACTAGGCGCAGCAGGCCATACCGGCTCCGGCGCAGCCCCTCGATGCCGTCCGAGCCTCTCGTCTTCGGTCCCTCTCGCCGCCGCCGCAGTCCCTGCCATGGGGTCCGCCGCCTCTGCTCCAAATCGCCGCCTCCAGCATCAGCACGTCGAGGAACCGCCAGATCCGATCGAGGATGTCCCGGATCCGAAGTCTCCCGCCCTCGTCGCTGCCGAGGACGGCCCGTGCCGGCGAGGTCACTCCAGCGGCCTCGGTGGCCGTGCCCTGCCTAGAACCACCTGAGGGAGGGGAAAGTGCCCCGCCGCCATCGTCATTGCAGGCCGCACGGGCTTTCAGTGGCTCGCTCAGGCGGCGGCGCGGCGTAGGGAGGGGGAGGGGGCAGCGGAGGCTAGGTTGCTCGGGGGGCGCCCGGTCGCCCTAACACGGGGGCGACGGAGCGGATGGGTTTGCATGTGCATACAGACATGCAACAGTCGGTTAGCTCCAAATCTGGTTAAAAGATAGGGGCAATCAAAGTCATTTTACATGTTTGTTAATCTGTCCTAAAACTTCTAGAATGACTTGTTTTTTGGGATAGAGGGAGTAGTGGGTAATAAAAATTATCTATCACAAGTTAGACAAACCCTTGCTGCCTGCTGGTAATCATCTGTGCGTCTCATCAACCAGCCCATGTGTCAACAAAGTTTGACATGCCACAAGAGAAACCCAAACGGTATCATATAATTGAAGACAAACCTTTTGTTGTGAGGAATATAAAAATAAAACCTTTTTCACCAAGGTATGCCTGCCCATGGAGTAGATGCTGCTGGTTATTTGTTAACATCCTGCGCAATTGAGCATGGAGGTATGGGTGCACATGATTGTTCCGTTTTTTGTTCCTCCTCTTTTTATAACTATTTGGAGAGCTTCCTCGAAAATATTATAACTAAAATGGTAATTTGAAATCAACCACTGAATACTACTAGATAACCCAAAAAAAGTTGGTTATAAAGGTCAAACACACACCATAACTAATGTCGGCGGGCGATTATATTCTCTTTCCATTTCAGGAGGGATTAGCTTGATTCTTCTCCTTTGTTCTCCCCTTTAAGAAGAAGGGAGTTGCTAGCACCTGGACGTCTGATGAAATTTTTTCCATCGGACGGTGGTTGCAACATCGAAAATACATAGTTGCAACATTGAGAATACATGTTTGAAACATTAGAAATTACATACTGAAACACATTAAAACATCTGGGTATGGGGAGTAAAAATTCCCGCTGCAACATCGTGCAATGTTGCATGTAACATCGTTAATTCATCGTTCGATTTTTGCAACATTGAAACAAACCTATTGCAACATCACTATCATGCAACTGCAACATTGAAAAAATTCTACTGAAACATAGTGAAACATCTGGATGTGGGGGGTAAAAAATTCCCGTCATAATATCGGAGCTATGTTTTACGCAACATCGAAACAAAACTATTGCAACATCCATATCATATAACTGCAACATTGAAAAAGTTCTATTGCAACACCATGGGTCTCGCCGCGCCATGGGGACGAGGGGAGCTTGACCCCCGTGCAGGGGAGGAGCTCGACCCCATCCATGGAGGGAGAGGGTGAGGGCGCGCGGAGCTCGACCCCGTCCCCGGCTAGGGTCTCAAAATTTCGCAGCTCTCCGGAGGAAGGGGGAGGAAGACAGGCAACGCCAGCCCGGAGCTCGACCCCGGCCAGAGCGGAGAGGAAGAGGAGCTCGGACCGCCGGCTATTGGGAGAGGAAGAGGAGCTCCCGTCGGCCATGGAGAAGAGGAGCTCGCCGCCGGCCAGGAGGAGAGAAAGAGGAGTCACCGCCACCCCACGAGGGAAGAGGAAGTGGAGCTTGTCATTGCCTGAAGCTCGCCGGCGGCCACCAGCCTCGTGAACCGCCGTCCGCGGGTCTCGTCGCCGGCCTCTCGCCGCCGCCGCCTCAGAGGAGTCGAGCCGTCGGCCGGACCTCACTGGCCTCCGTTGGCCGCGCCTGTGCATAGCCGCCGCGCGCGCAAAGCAGCGGTCAAATCACTAGCAGCCTCGTCGATGAAGCAAGGGGCTCCTGCTGGAACGATGGAGAAGAACGAGTGGATAAGTTTGACTGGTGTGTGGCGATGGGTGAGCAGTGGGCGTGTGGCGTGTGGCCGTGTGCAGCGATAGATGATGAAGCGTCCGACACGCATCGGACGTCAGTTCTCAAGTATTCCCGTAAGAAGGAACTTGGTTCTTCTTGACCTCTTTTGTTTTCGATTCTTTGGCCATTTGGCTTTGCTTGTTCCTGATTTGATCTTTGAGATGCTGGACTCTCCTCTCTCCATTTTTGGGCCGTAAAGGTACATCAGGGGCCCATAAACTGGGCTAAATATATGGGCCTTAGAACATCCGATTTTTTTTTGGTCAGCAGGTTGTTGACATGGATAAGCCCAAAACTCGAGGCCGGACTGAAGTGAAGTTTTGTTTGTGTGTGTGTGTGGAACAGAAGAGTCCGAGCATTTCAGTTTCAGTGGGTGTGGGGTCCACGGGCAGAAGAGTCCATGGCATATGTGGTCATGTGGAGTGAGACAGACGTAGGAGGCGACGATGGAATGCATGATGGCCTTTTTGTTTGGGCACCAGCCCGGCCTGGATTGGATATGGCATTGGCCGTGTCCTTCAATTTGCAAAGGAAACGGAATGGTCCCTCACGCCCAATTTTGGTGCCTAACCGATTCATCCAGAATCATCACGTGCGCTTGCAAATGCCCTCAACTCCTCACTCTCTGTTTTCCTTTCACAAAAAAATAATAACAATACAATTAAGATCTGCACTGCATGCAATGCTGGTTAACTAGCTTGTATACGCAAGAAACATGCATGAGTCAATCCAGGGATCTACACGTGTGCTTGATTAGGAAATTCTAACAGTCTAGAGGTTTTGGTGTTGGACAGTGATTACTGTAATTTAGCTGTTCTTTTACGGTTTACCGTGATGGATCCTGAAGCATCTCTACCCTAGCTATCTGAACCATACGTTGAGAACTTGAGATTACCCGGTAGAGGGAAGCAGGGCGCGGCAGAGAGTAGCTTTCAGGGGGTCAGCATCGCCCTTTCTCACTCAAGGATTTGGAGAGGTCCAAGTTGATAGAATTAAGCAGTTCTCAGTCCTTGAGGGGAAAAAATCTAAAGTAAAGACAATTTGGGCCTAAACCCATATTATGAGCCCCCAGCTGGACAGATGCAATACTAGAATTTTTTTCAGAGTATAAACCATGTCTTATATATTGTTCCAGGCCCCTGAATAACTGGGAGAGAAAAAAGAAACCTATTAGCAGTTTCAGACTTTCAGTGCACATCTTCTGACTGACACTAGTGTACCAAATATGTTCTGAACTTGCAATAATCCAATGCCAGATACTCCTCTGAAGAACACTGTAAAAAAGGAGACGAAGAAGATGAAATCATGGCTGCTGGCACGGGTTAGCAGCACCAGATTAGTGGCCTCTGTTTCATAGTGCTCCAAGTTGCCGTCTCCCGGTCCCCTGGCCCAAAAATCTTGGACACGTCTAGCACAGGCACAGGCCCTGACCAGTCACCAGCGGCCACTGGTCAGGCATATGGGGTCACTCTTCTAGCTCGCCCTGAGTCCCTGACATGGTTCCATATCCTCTTCCCTGCCTAACTGCCAGTGTATCAGCACACTCACCTCACGCCTTCCACACGGCCGCGCATATGGTGATGGATCGTGTGGCTGTCGATCTCCGTCGCCGCGCCGGGGACCGGAAGGCGACACCGGCCGTCGGAATATCCGCCGGTGGGAATCCGGACCGAGTGGAGTGTGCCAGCCACTGCAATCAAGCAGGAGGAGCAATCTGGTCCCTGCCTCCCTCCGCCTCCTCCAGTCGCATCTGAACAAGAACAATGCTGCATCATGTAGTAGCTAGCTGCCATGCATGGTCTAGTTGCAGGGCTCCGATACATCCACTGAAAGATTTTAAGCAGCTTATCTATAAAACCCACTAAAGCCCAATTGATGATGGACAATTCAATATTTCATTGAAAAAATGTTAAACAAAATGATCAACATTTTATCTTTCTGAAAATGTTGAAGCTCAACATTTTTTCTAAAAAATGTTGACCAACCTTTTCGAGAAATGGTCTACCTCAACTTTTCTTTACCATCATTTTCAGAAAATGTGGAGCCTTAGCTTTTCCCCGTCAATATATCTTTTCAAAAGTGTTGAAGACCAACATTTTTTTTCTACAACAACATTTTTTTTTAAAAAAAGTTGAACATCGTCTTCTTCGCCGCGGGCGCCGTCAAGCGCCATGGGCGACGACCCTGGCCGGTGAGGCCGCACGTTTTTTTGGCCGCCCGAGATCGATAATCCCTAAGCGGTGGCGGCGTGGCTGCATGGCGGAGCCGACGACGAGTGGTCACGGTTGGGGACGGCGCGCCAAGGCCGGCGGCGCGGGGCCGCGGTCGGGGATGGCGTGCCTAGGTAAAGAAAAGTTGAGGTGTGTGTGGAGTCTTAGGGTTTTGAGTGGTGTCGATCCAATGGTCCAGCTAGCTTGCACGAATTCTAAAGAAGTGGAAGATGAGTTAGGAAAAACTTTCCGGAAGATATATATGATTCATGTTCATTTGCAGCATGAAATGTGTCTCTTCAGTTCTAAATTGTAGTTAAGTCACGGAGTGAACCTAACTCAACTAATTAGGGTGGGAAGTGTGGTCGTACACCTTGACCACCTCTAGCTCCAATTTGTTGGATGCTTATTTCTTCTTCTTAACTTAATGAAAAAACACCTAGTTCCTCCTATAGGTTGGGTTTCGTTTTAATTGTAGTTAAGTCAAAATTCTATAACTTGACCAAATCTATAAGAAGACATCAATATTTAGAACGTCCAATTAATTTCACTGAATCCACTATTAAATATTATATTTTTTTTTAAAAAACATGGCAACGATTTAAAGGAGTTTGAATTAACAACCACAAAAGGCTATGTTGTTGTTGTTGCTAACTCGAATTATAATTTGGAGCGGAAGAGTAGTGCATGTATACATGCTCATCGCGTATGCATCGTTATCTCTCAATTGCACGCTTTCATTGATCTGGAACATCAAAGTTTCAATGTATATGATAAGTGCTGGTTTTGATCTCTGACACTTCAACAAATGTGGCATTGGCTCGGAAGGTCCCACATGTCATTGACACAAGTAGCGTCATCAGCAAATCTTCAAAATTTGTACCAATGCATCGCCGGCACTGTGCTTTCCGAGGGCGTATGGCTGATTGGGGAGGGGACTGAAAGGAAATTATTATGCCGACTTTCATTGATCTGGAACATCAAAGTTTCAATGTATATGATAAGTGCTGGTTTTGATCTCTGACACTTCAACAAATGTGGCATTGGCTCGGAAGGTCCCACATGTCATTGACACAAGTAGCGTCATCAGCAAATCTTCAAAATTTGTACTAATGCATCGCCGGCACTGTGCTTTCCGAGGGCGTATGGCTGATTGGGGAGGGGACTGAAAGGAAATTATTATGCCGAGACGCAGCCAGATCCTGTGCTTTGCCATCCCTCCAATGGCACCAGGTACGTATGCAGTTGCAACGACTGTTCATTTCAGTACCATCTTTCAGATGCTTCAAGACGCAATATAATGTTCAGACATTCAGAAAGAGGTTATCCTTAAAAATGAAATTTGAGATCGAGGCTGCTGTTTTGACTAGTGGCCAACTGTCCTAGCGTATCGATCATCACAACAGTGTGTATAGTGGTGACTACTGACTGGTGAGCCGAATTCAGTCGAAACATCACGAACCCATCCAGGTTCAGCAAGCTCACATGCCCATTGTGTTGCTCCTCATGGATGGGTGCCAATTTGCCACGATACGCTCGAGCTATTTTTAATTACGTACATCGATCTTTTCTAAGCACCTGTTCAATCATGCAGTGACTAAACAAAATGGTTCAACTTTCCTACAGTGAGTCCCTGACAAAATCTACCATTTTTGTTTTCATTCCGTCTTGCGTACATGTGACAACAGTGTGATGTAACCCAAGATTTAGCCGGACGCAATTCATGCCGTTTTGCGTTTTGACCACACAACGCAAAGCTCTCGCCGATATTTTCGCCGGCGTCCAGCAAATCTGGAATTAGTGGTCCAGATTATCACAGCGATTAAGCCTCCTCTCGTGTTCATCCGACTCTCCCTTTTGCGTTTCACTCCTGAAAGTGGAAAAGCTTCACATTCTGTGTGCGGCGCCCCCTGGTTTGGGCTTGGATTTGACATCACCCGAATCATCTCTTCGGTTTGCAGAAATTAGCTAGGGCAGTGTGTCCTCCACGTGTTTGGTTTCAATCATGAAGCACTCAAATCTACACCGAATCCGTCGGCAGTCAGCGTCAAAACTTTTGAAAAAAGATGGTCACCTTTGTTTCGAATATGCAAGCAAAGCTATACATGCACATATGAACGAGTGGTTTGTATGTGCATCACTGTCTGATTTTGAAACCGTGAGAGCAGAGTAAAGCAGTTATCCTGTAAAATGGAAAGGTAAATGGATGAGCTTTGCTGCTTTCACTGTCAGGTCTCAGGGAAAGTAACAGCAGCTGATTTGAATGGTGCTGACAGGGACCTGACCTGGAGCATCCACGAGCCACAGCTAGCCTACCAAAAGCGTCGCAACAGGTGTCTGCATCCGCCATTAACCAGCTCGTACAGCACCTCACTGGCTTAGGGAGACAATGAGGATGACGAAGGCAATGACGACGATAATCACATGGTTAAGCATGCACAAACCCTTTGAAAGAAAGAAAGAAAAAAGAAGAAGACATAATTTCATAATTAAGAAGAAGAAAAGGAGCAATCAGTGGCAGGCACTCAGTCAGTCAGGCAATCTGATGTCCCTAAGGCCATATGTTTAGTTTCCACCCGAAATTTTTTCATCCATCACATCAAAAGAGAATCTTTGATGCATGAAGTATTAAATGTAAACGAAAAAGGTGAAAAGTTATATGGATAGACTGTAAATCGCGAGACGAATCTAATGAGTCTACTTAATCCATGATTTGCAACAGTAGTGCTACAGTAATCATCCTGCTAATTATGAATTAATTACCCTCTAATTACTATCGTTAGATTTGTCTCGAGATTTCCAACCTATCCATATAACTTTCCACCTTTTTCGTCTACATTTACTACTTCTAAATTGATAAAATCAAAACCTGAAATCTTTTCGCGAAATGTTTTCGCGAACTAAACACGGGCTAAGTCCCTGTCTGTATCTCATCTCCAACCTTTACACTGTTCCTGGTGTGTGTGTGGAGACTGGCCTGGCTGTGGAGAGTTTGACATTTGCCTGCAGGGTTTCAGGCACAAGAAAGTCTTTGCTCAAAGGAGCTCTCAGGGAGGGAGGGGATTGTACTGAGACAGCAATGGGCTGGCTCTCTGGCCTGTGCCTTATCCCATTATCCACTCTGGGAGTGGGCGGTTAGCTGGGGCAGGCATGCCATTCTGCCCCTGGGCAAATAAACTACTGTGCTGTGTGCTGCTTTCGCATGACCCTGAAATGAGGGCACTTCAACAGCGATAGCAGTCAACAGCAGACCCATGCTGATTATGCTATAGCAAAAAGGAAAAGGTGAATTCGTTGAATAAATGCTAATTAAGATTATAAATTTGGAAAGTGGAAATTTTACCGCGCAGGTTGCCTTATTTAAGGCGCGAATTGGGCGTAGTGTAGCATTTGTAGTTTTTGGTGAAGCCACAAAATTTTGGTTGTCATTTTAAACAGTGGGAAAAACAACTTGAAACATCATTTATTCCAAAAGAGTTCAACCACTTATAGTAATCATGAAAATTTCCCGTCCCAAACGAGCTCTTGTTGATTTTCCTCTTGCTCTGCCGCATCTCTCTTTCCTGCTTCCCATTTTTTAGGATGCTGTGAAGGATATGCTTGTGATTTCCTGATGGCGAGGTGCTGTGTAGTAGATACAGCGTCTCCCAATAATTCAGATGTGGGGGCCCAAGAGATATCATGGGGATCTACCAATGGAGACGTGCCCATTGGCAGCCACTCGCCCCTTCTTTGTCTCAGTTACCACAACAAATGGACAAAAGCAGTGAGGATTCAGCTAAGCCTGCAGCAGATTCAACTCTATCTAGCTTAACTAGAACGTTCAACCCGCCTAAGAATGCACATACCTTTATGTATATGGTATGTATGAACGTAGATCTTTGTTATCATGCTATAGAGTACGCAAAGAGCCATACCTAAAAAGTATTTCAGTACAATGATTGCAATTTCAGAGCAATATATTATTTGTGCAGCCGTGTTGATATCCCAATTCAACCGGCTGGTGTTGCATTTTGTAGTGTTTTTTTCCCCTTTTCCTTTGGTTGCCTAGTTACGGTCTTCTAGGGTCATAACTTTTTCTGTTATATAATAAAACAGCACTCGTCGAGTGTTGTTCGCTCAAAAAAAAAATCTGTGCAGCCAAGTCAGTAGACTAGGGACAACTGTATATAATTTATAAGTTGCATTCATTGATTTAAAATGACAATCATAATATCATAATAATGCTCTTTATATTTTTTAAATAGTATTTATTTGACTCACAACCTATTTTAGTTTTGAGCAATGAGAAGTATAAAATAAATCATAGAGATGTACTATTATATGAGTGCAGTCATGCTTTCTAGAACACTTAAAGGTGTAATTTTATAGTTTGAAGTAAACAGTGTGTCAAGTATAAAATAAATAAACATTATATGAGCATGCTTTTCAAGCTTTGCGCCTTTGCCCATAATTAAAGACAGTAATCCTAAGGTATCGATATGAACTACAGAAAAAAATAGAGAAATTGCAGGACAACATAAACTAAAAACGTCATTTAAATTTTGTGATCTTAAATAACTGATGAGTAGAACAATTCTGTAATCCCTTTAATACCATTGCCACCATTCTTTAATATCTCTCCTTACCATTTCCTTCATAATTCTATCCAGAGGCATCCCTCTAATAAGCCTGCAAAATCAGTCTCTTAATAACCTTTTAAGAAAACACAAAAACATAACTATCTAGAGTTATTTTTTGATGCCTAAGAAGGAGAAGGCCGTCCAAAACACAAATGCCGAGCGAATTCCATTCGCCAATGAGACCAACTTATAAAAATATTAAGCATGTGATTTTTTTGAGAGGTCACCAGGGACGAAAAGTTCAACCTGAATTTGATTAAACCAGAGCGTGATTTTGTTTTTCCCTGTATTAATTGCATTATTATTTTCCACAAAAAGGCTGCATTATGATCATGGAGAGGTGGGTAGCCCATCATGCAAATGGACGGCAAGGACAGTTCGTGTGCCCTCCACAACACAGCACTTTTACTGTGTGATAACGTGTGTGGCCCCTGAATTTTTTGTACGAGCCTCGTGACTTGTCTGGTGTGCACGTGGCATCTCTTCAGCCACTACCTACATCGCAAACGTGAAGTACTATAGCGTTAGCATCTCATCTCACTGCGATGGTGGGTCTCACAAGTAAAGGTTTGCCGAATTTAGGGGTTTTTGGTGACCACCAACCTGGTTTTCATGTGCATGAAAAAGGAAATATGTGCTTAAGATTTACCTTTTCCCCTAGCATGCTCATAAAAAAGACTCGATTTTTTTCAGACTATTCTTGAAATATATTGTGCTTAGGAGGTTTGTAGTTTTCGGAATAATGTTGTTTCCCTTTAATAAGAGAAAAATATCGTAAACACACTGGTGCATTAATCATTAATGTCACATATTTTCCTTTTCTCTAATTGTATCTCATTTGTCTCTTTGCCTAGTCATCATATTGAAACGGTGGGCTGGAACATGGGATCAATTGATTTAATGTCGTTCTCAAGTTAGTTGAACTATGCTTTAATGTTTTGACTATGTACCGATTTGTGGAAACTACTGTATCATTGATGACTAGGATACTTGGAGAAAACAAATTGATGACTGATTCTATTGTCTAGAGCATAATATTACTGTGCTAAGTGACTGGTATGTAATTACAAATCAATCTTCTATGTCTGCATTTTTTTATGAAATTGTAATAATTATTTTCTGACATCTCATTGGTTTTTACTGTAATGAATCACCGAGTCGGAGATTACCAAAATTTAGTTTCAAAGTTTCATACACTGTTGTGGAAGTATTTGTTTCTAAAGAAACTGTACACTACAAATGGATTTAGAAAACTGGGAAGATACATTTTTTGAGCACAAAGAAAAGTTCCTGTAAGCCGAGAGAAGCTTTTAGATACCTTTTTGGCCACCCATCATATGCTCTGTCTTCTTTTCTTCTCCCCTATAAATTTGTCAAACTCTCTATATCACATAGAGAGAGAGGGAAGGAGGTAGAGACTAGAGAGAGATGTGCTAACCCATGAACTGCTCTTATGCATGCGGCAGCCATAAGCATTGCTATTAGGTGCAGCTTCCCCTCTTGCTCTTTGTTTCCTTCTTCCCTTCTTGCCCTTGTTCTTTGATGATTGGTTGGAAACTGCATCTTAGGATTTCTTGCAATTTTTCTATTTGCCTTGCTCCGGCCTTGTTGGTAATTCTTTACTTGTTTTCTATGTGAGATGGCAAGCATTCCTTCTGTTCTTTTCGGCCACTGGATTTGTTTTGACTTCTTTAAGCCCCTGCCTTATCCAGAACTTGTTCTAATCACCTTCTATCAGGCCATCAATGGCAAACGGTTTTCATGAATACGGTGGTTTCTCGTGGACATCCCTACTGCTGGGTTTAATCTCTTCAAACTAGAAATTTTTCCTCAAGTTTGGTTAGTTCTTCAAAATAGCTTTTGGCTGAGCTGGTCCTTTTTCTGCTGTTTTGCTCATAGGACTGAAGCACCAGACTTGATGAGATTTTGGAACTGAAACCTTAAAGATTTGCACTCGATGTACATTTGGAGAAGCGATTTCTCTTCTCCGGTTTCTTGTTGCTAGTGAAGTATTTTTTCTGTATTATTTGTCTGCAACTTTTACTGATTTCAGAGTTCAGAGCTGAAGACTTTCTTGCTCTCTCATCAGCACCTCCTTGCCCAGGGTTTCATGCAGGGCAAAGCAACTGGTTTTCGCCGCCTGGTAGCTGTCGGAATCTGTAAGGTCTCCACGAGCAGCGTCGTCGGATAAGGCAGCCGGCACGGCAATGCCGGTTCCCCTTGCCCCGTATCCAACTCCTCCGGTGCCATTCACGCCGCCCAATGGTAAATGTTTTGCCCCCAGTTACCGCTTCAGATATACACAAGATAATTTTTCATGTCAGAAATGTTCTTGGGTACCAAGGAAATGTTGGGCTGTCAGAAAACTAGAAAGAAAGGTGTTTCTTTTACCAAGGCATGTATAGTACAGTTGATATGCTGCTTGATTGTGGGCTAGAACATGCAATTTTACTGGTTCAGAACTTGCAGCAGTTCCTTCTGCTTTGTGATTTTTTTAATGTTCTTATGGAACAGAAAAAAAATAACTGCTTGAATGAACTGTGGAGGGTTTATCTGCTGACTTGGATACTGCAATGCATGAAAGGGACCTTTATGTTAAATAGAGATTTCGTTTATTTTTTTTGAACGAACCGAGATTTCGTTTATTGGGTACCTGTAAATTCATACACTAAAGCGTCTTTTGCCCTGCAATTTTCAGGGGCCCAAAGCCAGCTTGTCTGCACCGGGTGCCGGAATCTTCTCATGTATCCAGCTGGTGCGACGTCGGTCTGCTGTGCAGTTTGCAGCACCGTCACCGCCGTGCCGGCTCCAGGTATGGGCATGAATCCACCCTTCATTTTGGTATGAAGTATCCGCGAGTAACGCTGCATCTGAACATTGAGCTATATGTGTTAGTGTAATACTGTCCATTCTTTCTGTTCTTTTTTATCTGAATAGGGAGTGCCATTTATTTGCTGTATCCATAAAATTTTGCATCTTGCAAACTGTATAGACATAGGAGATCAGAGTTTGTTATCAGTACAGATATTTAGTTGTAAGTTTCATGCTAGTAGCCTAGTAGGGACATCAAAGGGAGAGGTCTTCTTCGGTGCTCCATACT
This sequence comes from Urochloa ruziziensis, assembly GCA_015476505.1. Taxonomy (NCBI): domain Eukaryota; kingdom Viridiplantae; phylum Streptophyta; class Magnoliopsida; order Poales; family Poaceae; genus Urochloa; species Urochloa ruziziensis. The sequence continues at coordinate 10,430,424 of CM027124.1, forward strand.
ACCCTATGGAAGGGAACAGCTTTGTTTGATCTTTGAAGCTTTGCGGTTTTCTGAATTTGCTGATGCAGTAGTAGCAGTTGGCTGTTGGTCTCAAATAATTATTCTGTGGAGTGAATTTGCTACCTGGATTTTGTGCAGGAACTGAGATGGCACAGTTAGTTTGCGGGGGATGCCACACTCTCCTGATGTACATACGTGGAGCGACTAGTGTACAATGTTCTTGCTGCCACACCGTTAACCTGGCTATGGAAGGTAGTATACCAATGAAGCTACTTCTATATATTTCTCCTCTTCCTCTTGTAAGGGCATATTCTCTGGCTTTGATTCCTCTGCACAAAATCCTTCTTCTGCAAGAATATATTCTGTGATTGAAAACTCTAGCAATGAGCCAATAACATTTAAACATCACTGATTTGGCCTATCCTAAAGTCCCATTCACTACAATTTATTGTTAGGTTATTATTATTCAGAAATCTAAAAAGCTTGACAGGGATATCCTAGAATGGAAGTGTACAGACTTCAGAAAGATAAAAGATGCTTGACTAATTCTAAATACTGCAAGTGATGAATGGTTCCTTTATTTCTCTGTCTCAGGGAATCAAGTTGCGCATGTAAGCTGCGGGAACTGCCGCATGCTGCTTATGTACCAGTATGGCGCTAGGTCTGTGAAATGCGCAGTCTGCAATTTTGTGACATCAGTTGGTGTAAGTATTTGCCAGAGTGCTCTTAACTATGCATGTTGTGCAACACTAACATCATTTCTGTGCTATTGTCACTGTAATAGATCATGACTAACATCATTCATCTAACATAATAGAGAATTAACCCCCAGTTTTTACTCCCCTCAGGCCTCACCTGGTGCAGAGCAGAAGCCCAGCAGCTGATGTTCCTGAAAATACTGTGATCACTGATCACCTATGAAGGCAGTTTCTGAAAAGATGCTTTGAGTGCACATGTATAGAGTTCTTCCCTGAAGCAATTTTTTCCCCTCCTTTATCTCCATTCTCCCCATCCATTCCTGCGTTCCTTTGATGGACCTGGCGAGCCCGCGGAATAAATGAGAGTTTTGGGAAATAACTAGTGCTCAACTTCGTCGACTTGTCTGTAAAACTGAATGAGACGTATACATAACCCTATGGTGCTTTCTGTGTTTCTGAATTTCTGAATGTTCCTTCTGACTGCATTTGATTCAAATCTAGTTCACTTTTCCCTCCATTTTCTGAAGACCTTTTTGTTTGTGCCAATTCTTGAGTTCGACTGAAGAAACTGGTGCATGAACCAGCATTGACGCTGTTGAAGCTGCAATTAGAGAAGCACTGTTGCGTACTGGGACACAGGACTGATCAGGCCACCGTTTCTCTGGTTCTCATTCAACTATGACTGCAATTGCATGCTTGCATCCTCTCTCAGCAATAGCAGGCAGTGATGCCATGTGGCTCCATTCAGCTCTGAAGGTACGCCAGAGGTCGGTGAATCATTCATGCTGACAAGGACTATCAATCTGTGGTCACTGATTCACTTATTGGCATTGTCGCATTGATGCCTTGTCACAATTCGGAGAAAATAGTGCAAGAAGTTCAGAAGACAACACACACTGATAAAAGCAGTCGAGTCAACACTACAGTAGCAGCAGATCAGGAACAGACGGCACAAAGCCTAACCTGAACGCTAACCCCTCAACATAAACCTTCTCTCGAGGAACAGATGGGCACAACACCTCATTTTAAACCCTTTACCCCTACCGTTCATCAACACGGCACACTTTCTAGCATCCCGAAACCAGACACTTGGGCGTTGATCAAGATGCTCATAGTCAGATCTTGAACTGTAATTGTAACACCACTAGTTTCTGTGGATCATATTTCAATGATCTTTGGCAAGGGAACGTCTCACATTTTTGGACCACATAACAGAACACCTGTTTCAATAATAGAATAAACACGCTCACTGTCGCCACAGTTAAGCTCAATTATTGCAATAGAAGGCCCAGCATCTTCATTCATATGTGCATAGAGATCTCTGGAATGTGAAGTTTTGACGTAACTAACATGTCTGGTTCAAACATGGAGCATATTGTGAAAATCACTTCACAGACAAAAGGTTTTATGCACATTGGAACATTATCTAAAACACAAAACTAGGTTTAATACTTATTACAAAACCCTGAAGGATGCAGCGCCCACACCAGTAGAAGTATGGAGTTCTGACTACACAAACCAACAAATGCAGGCAGGTGACAGCAAAACTCTCCATATTCTACACAACTGGCAACATTGGATAAGCCAGGCACACATCATCCAGGAGTTGATGTAATTGCACAGTTGGATATAAACTTGGAACCACTACTGACAGATATCAACCAAGCCTCAGAGAATTGTACATCGGTTTCTTTGTTCTGCAGGAGATATCGTGGCCTGTTGAAACCTGTTCGGATCGAAGCTATCCACCCCATACTGCCACAACAAAGTAACCAGTGTAAGCAAAAGAAAGACAACACATGAGTGCTATAGAAGTTATGGCAGCAAGAAAAGGGTCTTGTACCTTTTCTCTCATTCTTTGGCTCCACGCATCGTTCCGGATTGGGCGGTAGTCAAGATTGGGCACCCTAGGATCGGCAGCACCTTGCTGTTGGTTCACCAATGGCTGCCTTATTCCAGACCTTGGGCCAATGTACTCATCATCACTGTCATAATCAGCTTGATTGCCCGACTGCACTATGATAGCTACAGTAAACAGTAATGCCTGCAAAAAAGAACAAGAAACAGTTTGCTGCTATTATTTCTTGCTATTGAAACATTGCATAAGCTCTATTACAAAAATGTTAAGGCATAGCTTGATGAGAACACAAGAAATAATTCAAATGCATGCAAATTTCATCCAGTTTCACCGGAAACCTCAACTCTTTCCAAGTATGTTCTGTTCTAACCAGGTCCATTCCAGTTGTCTAACACTACCAATAACTAATATTGTTTGATGCATGACAGTTACCCATGTCTGTTCATGTTCACATGTACCATACTTAAAAACAGTTTTGCTATCAGTAAGCATGTCATCAAACATTAGAAAATATATTTAGAGTATGTGTGGTGCAGGTCAGAAACCTATACCATGGTAAAACACACACCCATTTTTGTGTAAGGTTAATGGTAAAAAAATCATGAAAGTAACCTTAAAGAGAAACTGAAATAACAATGTGCAAAATTAGAAAGCATGGGATTTACATTATTTTTGTCCTAAGAGAAGAACCTATGAGGCTATGAACCTAAAAAAAGACACCTGCACTGAAGTGAGCAGGATCAAACTAAGAGAAGCAGCATAAAGAGGATGCGAATAGCCTTGGCTACTCTGCTCCACTGTCCACTGTATTATAACAAGCCAGCAACGTCACATGTTCTGCTGATGGCTGATTCATGTGCTTGTGCCTTTATTTTGCTTAGTTTTCATAGTCGGTACACAAATCTTCAGAACTGGCAGCAGTAAGGTATGTTTATGCTGCTCCATGCTAGGATAAGATATGAGTATGGGTATGTTTATGCTGCTCCATGCTAGGCTAGAATATGAGTATGGCGTCGCCTCGCCGCGCGCCTTACTCGCCTAGGCGTCTGGAAGGGGGTGGGTCGCCGCGCCTCGCCTTACCGCCGTAAAAACCATGATTAAAATGTCAATACCCAAGAGAAACCGTCCTTTTTTAAACTCTCAAAAAAAGCATATCAGCAGGATACCTTTCTGTAAGCTTCTTAAAACTGTTTTCCCGAGAGAGCTCTAAACGTAGATAGAATAACAAGGTACTGCGCTTGTAAATCCCCTACCATTTTTTTCACAAAGGCAGCAGGTCTGCTTCATTTCATGATTCCCCTAGTGCTATTATTATTGTTGCCCTTAATTGTATGGTTGCCGCTACATTGTGACAACAAATTCAGAGCATGTAATTATGTTGGTATGCAAACATATTTAATAGATATGCACCTCAAATGCTTAGTGACCTGAATGCTTTTATCAAATGACATCCTACAATCGAGGGTTGCACACATGTTTCATTTTACCTCAAATATAACAGCTCCAAGTGCAACCCATTTTGCAATTCTCCAATTCTCTTTCAGAAAGCTATACATCATGTCAAAGTTACCAGTTTTGTCAACTGGAATCACCTGCAAACTCACAAATTAAAAACTAAATTAAAAGAAGAAAAAACACATGCAACAAACTAGAGACCAGTCGTAGAGCGTATTCACCTCTTTCCAACTATGGTTGAAGAAAATGAAGCCTCCTGCAGCAAGCTCTACCAGTATGAACAAAATAATGAGGAACGAATACTATTCAAAGTGTCAAGGAAAGCATGGTATGCAACCACAGAAAATATGGCAGGATACATTGGCATGTTGCTAATGGTCACTGCTATGAGAATCGGTAAGTAGGGAACACCATAGTATTTGAAGCTACACATGAAACCTTTTCATAATTACTTAATCAAGCCTTTGAACATCTAATTGCATTTTATGTGCCATTTCAGTCAAACAATATTCCTACATTTCAACATGCCTTGAGGATACTATGGTTGATTACTTTCTCCTCTGAGATTACATGATAGTTAACCAGACAGTAACAGCAATCAAATTGAAAACTATAAATATAAATGTAGAATTGATTAGGATACAATAGACAAGCAGCATCCGTTCCTAGCTCCAGCGCAACCAAATATCGATGTAATAAAGAGTACAGCACCAACACCAATGAACGCAAAAATAAACCTGCAAAAGATTTAAAACAAAGTGTTAGAAAAGAGATGTAACAGATGATACACAAAGCAGAACATCCTAACTGTGGTAGAACTTCACAAGTGACCATTGCACATACAGTTTTATAAATTGTAATCATAATCCTTAATTGAATGCTCCTATTAAGATGGAATTACTGTGAGGAGCAAAAATTGAAGCATGCAGATTGGTAGCCCAACATGGAATTGCGAGCATCTCTTCTTTTACCACAATATATACCAATACGACAAAGTTATGAAAGAATAAAGTACAGTATGTCAATTCCAGAAAGTAACAAGAACACTAACCAGAAAAATCATGATGACAAAATTGTCAATACGGTAAGGAAATAATATATTGGCTACAGGATAAGTGGATAACCACAGGAAAAAATGCAGAAAAGGAAAGGAAGATCTGTACTTGGGCTAATAGAACTCCACCTCATACTGCACTATTAGTCAGATTCTTGCCACGATTACGTGCAGCTGTGTTATTATCAAGTTGCAAGATTCTAAATTTGTCTACACATAACATGCGGGGTGTTAAGCATAAATTCTAAATACACTCTAGTGGCAGTGTCCGCTGGGTTTCCTAAACAAATCACTGATGCGCCATGGAAACGCATGAAAGATCCTAACTTTACTGAGGCAGGGGAGAGCAGAGGAGATCACACGTCACGCACGCACCAGGCACTGGAGAGCCTCTCCGAGGTCCCGTCCGACAGGGAGGACGCATCGACGAGGAGCAGCAGCGGCCTCCCGAACCGCACCAGCTCGCCGCCGGCAGCCACCCCCACCGGCGCTGGGGACGGCGGCAGCGGCGGCGCCGGCGGCGGTACCACCTGTAGCCACATCACGAGCAGGTAGGCGCCGTACCCCACCATGGCCAGCCCGACCGCCATGACGATGAGGTTGAGCAGCTTGAGGATGCATTCGAAGAAGCCCCGGCACGCCATGGCCGACGGGGCGGGCGGGCGCTCCTCCCCCACGCGCACGGGCAGTCAGGGACCTCGCCTCACGCCGGAATCTCGACGGCCCAGCCCTGGCGCATCAACGGCGGCGGCGGATTCGGCGGAAAAGGAGGCGCCTTTGGACGATCCCGGCTGCGGAACTTGGCGTTCTCGATTGATTCAGGGCAGGAATCAGGATTGCCTCGAGCGAAGGGGAGAGGGGGATCGCGGCGGGGAGAACAGGAGGATGTTGGAAGTTGTTTTGGGGGGATTGGATTTGGAGAGGAGAGAAGATGGAATTGCGTTGGGAGTGGGTGACTTACGTGGCGTGCGTTTTTTATTTTCCTCGTAAGCCGCAAGGAAGAGTTTATTAACCAAAGAGTTACAATAATTAATTAAATTACTATACTCAAACAAATAGGTCTTTAGGTAAAGGAGGACTGTTTCCTGCCATATGCACTATTGTCGCATATCAGGACTCTAAATTTTTCTTAGTTATTTAGATTTGCAATCAAAAGTATGACTTTGATCTCTGTATCAACAAGTACGATATAAACTTAAAAAAATAGGAGGGAGAGCTACCTAAAAAAAAGATAAAGTAGGATGTAAACTGTCACAAAACTCAGTATTTTAGGAGTCATATTGCATTTTTACGTTACATTCCAGTTACAATTTACACAGTCCAAAGTCCATTCTCCAAAATTCCAACAATTTATGCCGTCCACCTCCACCAGGACGGAATTTTAAATTAACAACGTTCCACAGATCGGTCTAAATTAGGGTTCCATTAGAAGATTAGAGACGCTTGACACGCTCCACCCTCGGTGGCACGAACACGACCATGGTCCATGGATGGGATAGGTGTCTAGCTGACGCGAGCTGAGCCACCGGCCCACCGCCCAAAGCAGCTCGTTTTCTAGCGATTTCGAATGATCCGTGGGCGAAAGCATCTGCCACTAACCTACAAATAAACAGTGTGCAATTTCTCCCTACCCTCTTTGGAGGACTTGGAGGCATGCAGATGCAGCGTGACTGAAAATGATTTTTTTCCCCTTTGAATATGAAATGAAATCGCTCATGCCACGTCCCTGTCGCCAACGTGTTGGATTCTTCTTCTCATCGGTTTCGAATTGCTGTTGGGGATGGGATGGGATGGGATGCCATGCCGGCTCGAGAAAAAAGGTTTGGCTGTTCGAACCAAGGTCCCGTGCTTCCGTTTTTTTTTTGTGTTTTTAATCATAATAAGGAATTATCCGGGCTTGAGCATTCATGGTGAATGCCTACAACCCAAAGCAAACAGTTATCAGGTAGCACTTAGGCTATGACCGATACAAGGATAAAACCACGCTTAAACAAAGAAAGAGAGAGCAAGCTACGTGTCGACAGGAACTAAAATGGAGTCTATTCTTGACCTTTCCATCCGAAGTTGTTGAAAAACTCTATTACTATCGCTTCTAGGCTACGGCAACTTTGCTCGGGTTGCCGGCGTTGGATTTGAAGGTTGCGTCGTGAGTGCCGGAGTTGGCCGATGCACTTGGGAGGCAGTGTACTCAGCATCTGCGCCTAGCAGTAAGCCCTCCTCTGCGGCCTCTACTTCGTGTAGTTTGGCTCGGCGTCCGGCGACGATTGGGAAGCGGTTTGGACGGCGGTGACGAACGGATCCCTAAAGTCGTCGAGAAAGATGATTAGGAGTTTTAAACTTCTTTGTAATTTTCCTTTTTTTTGGGTTCTTGTTTGTAAAAGAGCCGGTGTACCGTGCTAAGATCAATACATGTTCCTTCTAAAAAAACTCTCTTCCAAATTAATCTTTTCCTCTTACTTGGATAGCAATGACCGCGTTCCCTTAAAAATAACCTGCACAAAAGATTTAGGAAAAATTCTTTTGAGTACAACATCATTTCATGTTAACCATATAGCCTAACAAAGAGTTGTAACCCAACATATCCTTTTTGGGTGTTGGGAAACCTCTAGTTAAAGTTTAGCTCTATATATGTTTCCACCCAATTAGAAGACTAAATTAAATATAATTCAATTGAAAAACTAATTGCACAAGTCAGGGCTACTTGTGCAATTAGTTTTTTAATTAGTCTATATTTAGTTCTTCTAGTTGGGATCTTAACTAGAGCTAAACTTCTTTTCTAATCCAAACGCCCCATGTACTATAGGCTTAATTCCAGCTGTAGTTTTTACCATCCAGTAATTTCTGATTTTTCAAAGTTCCTCATGATTTGAGTTCAGCTTGTTTTCCTCTGCCACACCCAACTTAGACTTCATTCTAGTCAAGTTAGACTTCATTCTAGTAAGAAGCTTCGACGTGGGTAGCGGCAGGAGCTAAGTACCTAGTGGTTTTGTTAGCACGAGTGTAATCCTCTTCTTTGCTCGGCTATGAAAAACACCCTCTTTTTCAATAAAATTGGCACAATCTCGTGCCGGTTCGTTCAAAAAAATTCTAGTCTAAGTTTAGATATGAATTGTTTAGGCCTTGTTTGGAAAGAAGGAACTGAAAACAGAGAAATAAAAAAGAAATATAGGAATAAGGATTGAAAAAACCGTAAGAATTGATAGAAAGATGTGTTTCGAACTTTAGTAAGATAAATAAGAAATGCACACTAGAGGTAAAAGCATATTAGTTTTTAATGACAGTCTAAGGCCTCCTTAGATCATGCCACACAATCTAGTCCTCCTCCCATATCTCCAACCACTATTACCATTTTTTATACAGCGTGCAAATTCTTTTTTTTTTTGAAATCAGTAGGGGAAGCCCTAACCTTTTTTTACATAATTTTTTTATTTCAGACTCAATTAATTTGCTCTCATAAGGAGTCGAATCTAGATCTGCTGGATGTTACTCAGGTGCTCTAACCATTAGGCTAGAGACCCTTTCATCCTCCTGCAAACCCTTCCATTAAGATCACCACTATTAAGCGATTATACATGTACTTCTAAGGGAAAAAAGGACAGTCGCTATTATGCTCTCCTCGATTAGTTGTGTTCTCGGTAGCATGGCTTTCAGACAGACACACAAGCAGACATGCATTCTAATTTCTAAGGCCAGTCAGGTGGGATTAAATAAATCATGTATGTAATTTTACTATTAACTTGGAAATACATGCGATGTGGTTGTGGATGGCTCCCAACAATTTGCCTAAAATAAAGCTGCATACTTTGGACAGCTTGGCAGCTGAGGCGCCCCCTTCTAGTACAATCCAACAGTAAGCTAGAAGAAAGAGGCTTCTCATCAAAACCCCGGGAGCGAAAGAGAAACTACGCACACGCCACGATTGGATTTGGGTTTGGATGGTGAGGAGGTTTCACCTCGACCACTCCTAGCAACTTTGTGTTGCCGGCGTGCGCACAGGGTTTGCAGGGCACTGAGCAATTCTCGGTGCTCCAGTCATCTGGAACTGTCAGGAAATACTTGCTCATGAATTTCCTGAACCTCTTCTTGTACTCCCTGGGGGAGATCACCGTTGGCGATTCGTTCTTGGGCACCACCAGAGATGACTTCACCCATGTCTCCAGCTGCTTGTCCCATGTATATTGCCTCAGGTAGTCGATGATGCCGAACACGAGCTCGTGCTTCTGCTTGTCCACTCCAACCAGTAGAGAGTAGTCCATGACATTGATAGACTGCAATCACAAATATTCAGTTAGCAAATATTTACTGCCTATAGCAGACATAGTGGTAGATTTGGCATCTAAAATCAAGGTCATACGTACAGTGAGAAATGCCGTGTCATTCCAGATTGCCCGCTGCAAGAGATGCTTTGTTCTTCCACCAATATAGATTGGAGAAACGCGCATGTCGTCCACAAAATTTTGATCCAAGTAAACGGTGCCATGGTCATTTGAGTCAGAGACATGTCGTGAAAAGACGGCGCCTTTTAGATCATATGTCCGGGACACATTGTGCCCGAACAGGATGTTTTCCATCACCATCAGGTCCATCCTAATCTCCTTTCCATGTCTTATTTGCTTGACCTGAAACATAACATGATACGTACTGTTTAAAAATACAGAGCAAGACATCATAGGAACTGTTAAAGGAAAAGGAAATCCTGGAATAATAATTCTCCAACCTGATAGATTCCTAGGATTTTGGCAAGGCATGTTTGGCTCCCGGTGTCCAGAGAATGGTAAACATGCTTGAAATAGTCGGGCGCAAATTCTATGAAGGACTCAAACTCTGTCCTCTTTATCTGCTTTATGATGAACCTGTCATCTACTGTTTTTGCAAAGAAAGCCTTGCTTTTCCCGCCTTGCGCATCCCACTTCTTGCAACGGCTCAAGCAAGTAATATATGCAAGCTCCGATGGACAGCATTTCTTCCGAAGATTGTAGAACTGGTTAGAGTGTACACAAATTACTGAATATTTCCCTTTGAGAGATACTCTCCCATTGACAGATATTTCCGGGTGGAGAGAGGATGATAGAAGCGAGCTATCATAGCTCGAGAGGTCGTCAGATGAAATGCTTGCCTCAGAATCTGAAGATCCGGAAGACGACCAGACAGATGACCATGACGAAGAAGAAGCAGAGGAACTTTCAGATAACGAGCTGTAAGACTTCTCCATTGTTTTGGTGCGCTCTCCGCTCCTGCTGTCTGCCGGTTCACTCTCAGTGATGGCATCCAGCAACTGGCGACGCTCCTCAGATATAGCAAGAGCACGGGATATTATGCTGGATATCTCATCCTCTGATACACACAAGACATTGCCACCTGGACCTACTGTGAACTGTGGAGAGCCCACCTCGTCATCAGATTGTTTGTGTCTGTCCAAGGGGGACAGATGAGATGGGCAGTAGCGGTTAACGAGTTCAAACCTTTCCTGACATCCGGATTCAAGTTCCTGTCTGTAAACCAATCTGGACTCGTCCAATGGGTTCCAAACCCATTTTTCCCTGTCATCCCATTGGGAGATTCCGAACTGCTTCGGAGTACTCGGCAGCTCTTGCTTTGGAGATACTGAACGTGCTACTAGCTCATAGCTCTGCACGTCCAAGCAATTTGAGATTCCAGAAGAAGGCATTTTTGTGCTATGATTCTCTTCGTCAAGCAAGGTTGTGCCAATCCCTGGTTGACTGAACTTCTCTGGCTCGATACATCCATTCTCAAAGGACGCTTTGCTGATTGTGCACTCAGCAACACGTCCATCTGCTTTAACAACTGCAGCAGTCTGGTCACCTGCAAATTCAGAAGTTCTATTGATGCCAATTCTCATTCTTTCTCTTTCAGTAGATATGCACTCTAGAAGTTGATGCAGCCGGCGATCCCACACAAATAGTTCAAGCAGAAGATCCTGGTAGAGCCAATTTACATTAAGGATATCATGGACAGAGCTTGGTTCCCCCCTTCGATCAACAGCCTGTGCTAGAGTACACTGCAGGATGATAGAGATAAAGGTGAAATGCTGATTACCAGAAATCCAGAGTAAATTAGTGAGTGTATCAGATGTAAAGGGCTACCAAAAAAAAGGTTAGGAAGGTTTACCATGAACTCGGACTTCTCTTTAATCAACATATCTTCAAGTTGGGAGAACTCTTTAATAGGAAGGGAAGCGCCGCAATAGATTGCCACCTCAGAAAACTGATCCTTCAGTTCCTGTAGTAGCCCTGTGACTTCAGAGAAAAGCATAACTCCTCTAGCAAGAACCTTAAAGAATGCAACAGAGGCATCAGGCTCCACTATGAGTTGTCCACATAATAAGCATTAGACTGACGAATGAGATACATACATTTCTTACCTCTTGCCCATACCACTCATGAGTATTGGGGTTGTGAAACTCAAGAGTAGGCTGCGGTTTGCAGGCAGTGTAAATTTCGACTGATGAATACTGGAACATTGCAACTTTGGAGCCCAACCTGAAGTTGACAGATCCCAAACAAAAGGGGGACGAACTCAGTACAATGTACAGCAGAAGAAAAAATAGCTTCTGAATTCATCTGGAATTGGGGTTAAAAGGTTCTTGGGCGTACCCAAAAAAGCGCAGACAATCCTTATTCAGACAATGCCCACATACTGATAGCCTTCTAGCAGTGGAATGGCTTGAAAAACTGAGTTCAAGGAACTTCCCAAATGAAAGATAGTGCGCTTCAGTTGACATTAGCACCCTTCGTGATGATCTGGAGATCCCACTTTCATGCTCACATCTTAGACATCTAGTCCACATCCAAATTTTTCCTTCGGATTCACCAGGCAAATGATATTTTGGCAAACGCTTCACAAGAACAGTCAGATTCCCGTTGCGGTGAGTGTAAGAGTACATGTGAGCCTCTGGAGGTTCTCCACATGAGGAACAGCTGAGATTCTGCTAAAAATACACAAATCAAGGATCATTCATATATTCTTCAAATCGAGTTGGACAAGTTTTTATATGACCATAATATAAGGGTATATAAGTAAAAGAATGGAGAAAGAGGTTGTTTGCTTGTAGGTATCAAATTTATGCAGCTGCCTGAAGTTACCTGGTTCTGCAAAATGTCTTGCAAATATCGTCCTAAAGAGACATCAGAATTTCCATAGTACTTTATACGGGATAGATGGCTCTGCTCGCAGATAACCTGCTTTGTGATACATTGGCTGGACAACAAAATAAGTATGCTCTGAGACTCCAAGACATCATCGTCCACCTCATCTACATCTGAGGACTTGTCTCCACTAATGTAGCTAGCGCTTTGTTGTTCCCCATTTTCCAATGGAGTTGATGGCAGTTCATATTTTGCACTAACTGAAGGATCATTCAATGTCATATGCTGATTGCCTTCAGTGGATGCTTGATTCAGAGCATCGCTAAAGTGACCTACATTCTCACCAGAACCAACTTGTACCCCTACATTCGGGCTATCATTACTTGCCATGTCTTGACTGTATTCAAGCATGTCTTCATTCTGAAGATCATCTGCCTCTTGAGAAGAAAAGACTGGTAAATAAATATTGTGATAACGGAATATATCCATGGATCTTCTTGGTGATCTTTGAACTGATGATACTAATCTTTCAGAAGGAAGTGCTTGATTAGAATCATAATAGATGACCGGACCCTCTGGTAGCTCATTAGGGAAGCCCTGGTCAGTTGAATTTAGATCTCCTATTTTTTGTGAAGAAATGGTAACTGTCTCTCCATCAGTTGGTTCATCTACTGATCCATTATAAGTTAGGGGATACAATTTACGTGCTAAAGCATCATTATGTTTAGGACAGACAGGGTCAGAACCAATAGATGGAGCAGGGATGCTGTGATGGATTAGTGATGATTCCACCTTACTATTGACATAAATTTCTTCTTTGGAAGCGTTTTTATTATTCAATATTCCTCTCTGATCTTCGAAGAAGGATGTCTCAAGAACAAGTTGGTATGCTGCAAACACCGTGTAGAGCATGACTTGCTTGACTTTCTTAAGTTCTTCAGTATTTGCTCCCCGTAGCAATATCTACAGATAAAATGAATAGTTGTTTCTGTGAAAAAATAAATCATTGCTTCACTTGTAAATGATCAATTCATCATTGTCTGAGAATGTACTACACAGATCATTAGCAGTAAGCTGTTAATTTAACAAAGATGTCACTGCACAAAATGGTAAATATGTGGAGAGGTAGTGGTATACACATAAAGTTCAATTAGAACAAAGGTAGTACCTTTCTATATATGTCATATGTGCATCAAATTTAAATTTGACAATGCCTGCCCAAAGAAGGGAAGAAAACATATATTAATCGTCCTTTTGATTTTTTATGCAGGCGTGTTAATCATCACTTGATCTGTATATAAGCTAGTCGTGAATCATGCATAGAAGTGATTCTAAAAGGAAACAAGCATATCAAAGAAGTAAATACATCCTGATGCTGTCAAAGCAGAGTTTCTGTTCTTATCTTCACAAGGAGATACAGAAAGGTATCATGAATCTTAGTATGATATAACATCAGAGCGCACTGGGGGAACCAACAAAAATAAACTATAAGACTTACCGTGCATCCCAATGGCTTGTGAAAGCCTTCCAGGAACATTAATGTTTTAGATTGCCTCTTTCCAACTTCAACAGTATGGTTGTGCTCCTCTGTAACTTTTTCGATATGGAAGTAGTCGCACTGCTTCAGCTTTGGCCTACTTAAAACCTCGGAAAACGAGAGTATGGGAGATCCAGAACAGCGAGCGATCCTCTGCAACCGGTTGAGCCTCATGTCAAGCACCAGGGTGACACCTTCCTTGAGAAGAAGCTCCTGTATGTCGCGCGAAACTGTTTTCTCGACCATAATAATATTAGGTCTGCAAACCTCAATCATTTTGCAGACAGACTTCTCTAGATGGTTCTTTTCCTGACAATCAAAGAATATATATGAAAGGGACCGTACTGGTGCCAATTTCTCTGTCTGTCCATGGATGCAATTAAATGTAGTAGATGTGAGGTTATTGTCTCAAGGATATGGTCCGGACCTGCTCTATGGAACTGAATGATGACAAGCCAGTATCAGAATCACCGAGGACTCCTCTAAGCAGCAGCAGCCTGGGATTGTGACACCTTGTGGGCATGTGCTTATGGGCGGCATTCTTCTTGAAGACCAAGCCCCTGATGACCTCACTGCATACATACCAGGGGAGGAAGGCTTGTTACTTCATTAGCAGTAGTATTAATTAGTGAGATGGGAAGCCTACTAAGTACATGATCATGGGTGCAGTGTTTAGTGTTTTACTTTTCAAAAAAAAGTGTTTAGTGTTTACCATTGGCGGCGGGTACCAGATGCTAGGCACTTAACCTTGACATAAGAGGAAGGGTCCATTTCGTTGCCTGCAGTGGCATCAGGCCTGATAAGAAGGGCGGCTTCCCAGGACAGGGAGGTGACGACATCAAGCCAGCATGTGTCGGCAGGGATGCCGGCCGACTCTAGGAAGCGAGCCGCGAGCATCTTGAGCTGCCCGTTCATGGCTCTGAGCATGGCTTTCTGGCGCTCCTCCCTGTAGTAGGCCGCATTGCTGCAGGCGAAGCTGCCGGCCGGCTGCTGCCACCAGCTGCCACCACCATCGTCAGACTCGTCAGAGTCCTCGTCATCATCGTCTTCTGAAAGCAGGATGTCATCTTCCATGTCGTCGGCTGCCTCAGGCGGTATCCAGATGGCATCGTCCGAGAACTCGGCGGTGTCGTCATGGGCCTTGGGGAGGGAATTTGTGTCGTCCCGAGATGGGTAAGAATTCAGCAGGTGGTTTGGATTAGCAACCAGGGCGTCGTCCCTGTGGATGCAATGAGATGGGTAAGATTGCAGCAGGTGTTACAACACTGCATGATGGAACAGAGGATCAAACAGAAAACGAGGTAGAGAAGGAAAGAGAAGAGATACATACCTTGTCTGCAGCAGGATCATGGCCGTGCTCCAAAGCGATCCAAGTGGCAGCAGCAACAGCAGCAGCTGGGCATGCCCAGCCCTTCCAGCTTGGCAGAATCAAATCAAGGTGGTGAACTAAATTATTGTGACCATGAACCTGAACGGCGATGGCCGTGGAAGCTAGAATAGCAAATAGCTGAGGAGAGGACTAGAGCGAGATGAGAGTCTAGAGGATCAGGGGAGAAAAAATTAAGCTGCCAACTCAATGAAATAGGAGGGAGACGACAAGGAGAAGCAGCAGAAATGAAATAGCTGCCGCTGCCAACTTCTGGGTGTCTTGGACTCATATGTGGGTGGGAGAGACAGAGAAGAAGGGGGACAACGACCAACAAGAAAGAGAAAGCTGTGAGCCAGCGTTGAATAGTCGTTAATTTGCCATCAGCACATCGATTAACAAATTACTTTATTATCCCTTGATATTCCAGTGTGCAATCCTGGACATGCATGCATGATGACACGCGTACATGCATATACACTCAGCGATATGCAAAAGGCCACGTGTGTATGTATGATGATTTTTTTTTCTTTAAGAGTAAATCTGTATGATATAAACATGCATGATGCACCTACACGGATGGATGGAACGAATGGATGAGTCTATCTCATCATCGATCATGTACTTGACCTCCAGGTGGAGTTTAGTTTTCGCGCGCCACGTGGAACAACAACAATCATGGGCATCCATGTCGATGTGCAATATTGTGCATTTAGTCAGATTAAATTAAATCAAATCCCCTGCCCTGGCCTTGGCCATCAGATTGCAGTCCCACACATCAATCATCATATTACTATTACTCCTAGGCGTGCATTTAATTTGATTTACATACAAAGGCGCCTGGTTTGCATTGAGAGATCAGAGGGTGATGGATCCATGGTCATTTACTGCAAATAAGACATTTCTAAGAAGAAAAATGTAAAGTTATATGTTTTTTAAGTGGCTACGATTTATTACTACATTTGCTACATATCAAACTCCATTCATTCATCCAATTCAATTCATAGGAGTACCTTGTAATTACCACCAAATTCGATGGATATATACAGCATATCATCTTTTAAGAATGATACATGTTCCATTCATTCATTCAATGCAGGTGTTCTATACTCACTTTTCGCAATGATGTACTCCCCAGTAGCATCATTGAAATTATTCATTCGATGATCAGGAACAACCAGGTGGCCGGTCGAGTAATGCAATAATCATTAGGAAGATATAGCCGGGACTCTATATTATCACACATTCACACGGGCATGATCCACGGATAATCGAAGGAGGGAGAGAGTTGCGCACGCTTGAACCGTGTATACGCACTCAATCGACATGATGCGAGAATAATCCGCTAGGCTATGATGATAAGCCAAACGAATAGGGCGGCCAGGGTTGCTATCTCGACGGTATAAACTCTCTCGAACCATTGGCACAATCGCTTAATGGAGTAGTGGCTGGAAGAAATATAATGATGCCATCCGATCGATCGAGAGGCAGCAGGCAGGCCCTGTAAACTCACGGCTGAAATAATCCAAGAAAGCGACCAATCAATCATTGAATTCTCATCTTCTTCGATCACCGATCCATACGATTATTGAGTTTGCCGTGCAGGAAAATAACAAGACGGAATATGTAGTATAATATGGATATATGCGTGGTAATGTCAGATAGATGCATATATGATATATGTTATATTTGCCACCTAGCTAGGCCGTTTGGAGTGTCTGGCCTTCTCTCAATCGGCACGTTATAGTCACCACGCTATTCTTAATTGTCGGCGTGGCCTTCCAACTTGTCCGCTACTCATACAGATCAAAGACCAAACACAGCAACCAATAATGCACACAGTCACGCACACGCTAGCAGATTTGTACTACAAGGAGTTAATTCCAGAAGTTGAAGTTTATTATGAAAGAAATACTCAATGATTAAGGGAACGCATCTTTTGTTCTAACGAACAAGCACCGGACGGCATTCGCAGCAATTAACGAGGCAGAATTTTTGGGCAGGAAGCAAGCTCTTCTATACTGCCATCCTTTTCTGATTACACTGCAGAAGAACTGCATGAGCTAGGAGGATATTGGTGAAAATGATGCGCATTGACCTGTCTCCAAACTTCTAACGAGTGAAACCTGTAACGACCCTAGAAATTGTATAAGTTTGAACTAATGAAAATTTGGCAAAAATTGAAGTTTTTGAATGGTGTAGTAGTGGTTTCATAAAGACTATTTTGCAATTTAAGAATAAACACTCACTCTTCTCCAAAATTTTTAGTAACTTAATCTATGGACTTGTTCAAAAATGCATGAATGTATTTGTGAGTTGGAACCCATGTTTTTGCATAAACTTTTTACCCTTTTCACCGAACTAAATAGGGCATAAGGTAACCCATGTTTTTTTTAACAAACAAACACCGGACGGTTTCTATTTGATGATGTATGTACAAGGAAAATACAAAGGAAATAGCCTTGAGCGGGTATATATAATTTTGGTGCACAAGGACAAGGTACGTGATACAATTTATAGTCGATGGTTTCCTGTCAGGGCTGGGAACAGGAGCATTGTGATGGGCGTACGTCATCTCAGCTGTAGCTAGCTGGTGTGCGTGGTGGACTCCCAGGAAGGAAGATTTCAAGCAAGATCTGGTATGGTATTGCCGAAGGAGGAGAGAATATATGGTCAAGCACAGCATTGTCATGGCTTCATCTTTGTTTCCTTTTCAATTTTTATATATCCTCGATCAGTGAAGTGGAGAAGACCATGACTTCTCAGTTGCCTGGGTAGTTGAGGACTTCAGGAGCTTGGCACTAATTCTTTTCATTTTTTTCTTCCAATGAACCGCAAGCTGCCGATCATGGCACTTCAAAGGAGAAGAAAGAAGAGGCCCATCGTCGTACCATTGCCTCACTCAATGTGCTAAATGCTACCATGCCGGCCTCCACTCACATACCAAAAGCCGATAGCCATGTTTTTCCCCCTCTTTTTCGGGGACGGAAACAAACGGGCGACGACGAACGTATACTGGCCGCATCAGCCATGGATTTTCCTAGCTTCAGCTGCCTCCTTCAGCTGCCAAGCGTTTGCTGCTCACCGTGGCCGCCACCTGCAGCCTCCTCCCCGTGCACACCCATTCACTAAACAAGACCCATCCAACTTGCATACCGCATGAGAGGGATGCCCTGCTGGCCTTCAAGCAAGGCATCACAAGTGACCCGGCAGGCCTCCTCGACTCCTGGCAGCGAGATGCCCATGGCGAGCAGGATTGTTGTTGCCGGTGGAGAGGCGTCCGGTGCAGCACCCGGACCGGCCATGTCAGCGAGCTTCGACTGCCTGGCGACTTGGATGAAAATTATGATTCATTGGATGGAAAAGCCTTGGTCGGCAAGATAAGTCCTTCTTTGCTTACTTTGGAGTACCTGGAACACCTGGATCTGAGTTCCAATAGTCTCGAGGGGCCGACCGGCCATATTCCGGAATTCTTGGGTTCTCTCAAGAACCTGAAACATCTCAACCTCTCTTACATACCATTTCATGGCATATTTCCTCCTCAGCTCGGTAACTTGTCAAAGTTGCAATATCTCGACCTTTCAGCTTGTAACTGGGGATATAGAAACTCAACAGGATGTCTCATTCTATGGCTAACACGCCTACCTTTGCTACAACATCTTTTCCTCAGATCAATAGATCTTAGAGCAGTTGCTTCATGGCCTCTTGTGGTGAACATGATCCCTTCACTGAGGGTGATTGATCTTTCTCATTGCTCCCTTACAAGTGCAAATCAATCACTATCAAACCTTAACCTTACAAATCTTGAGGAACTTGATCTTTCCGGCAATTACTTCAACCATCCAATAGCTACCTGTTGGTTCTGGAATGTAACAAACCTAAAGCATCTCGATCTCGGCTCCACTAGTTTGTACTGGTCAACTCCCTAAGGCATTGGGTCATATGACGTCTCTGCAATATCTATCATTGTCAGGCATCGGCTAAGTCGAACCAGGAAAAAAGGACATCAATAACACCGTTAGCATGACGAACACAAGCCTGAAGAGCCTATGCAGCCTGAGGAACCTTCACCTTGAGAATTGTTTCGCACAAGGAAATATCACAGAGTTAATACAGAATTTGCCACAATGTTTATCAAACCAATTGCAGGAGCTTTACCTGTCCTTAAATCAACTAACAGGGGCCCTCCCAAATTCAATGGGACACTTGACCAGTTTAGTAATTCTTGATGTCGGAAGAAACAATATTACAGGGCCCCTCCCAACATCTATAGGGCATTTTAGCAGTCTGAGGACCCTTGACCTCTCTGATAACCACTTGATTGGACATGTACCGTTTGAGATTGGTCTGCTCGCTAATTTGACCAAGCTTGACTTGACAAGTAATTACTTGGAGGGTGTGGTAACAGGGGAGCACTTTGCTGGTACATGGAGCTTACAATACTTGTATTTATCTTATAACTCCTTGAAGCTTGAGCTCAGCTCAGAATGGCAACCTTCATTTCGATTAATTGAAGCAGGCTTTGCAGATTGCCAGATGGGTCCTCTGTTTCCTGCATGGCTGCAATGGCAAGTGAACATTTCTTATCTCGACATCTCAAGCACAGGTATAATTGATACGATTCCGCAGTGGTTCTCTAATGTCTTTTCAAATGCTGTTTTTGTGGGCATGTCCAACAATACACTCAGTGGACGTTTACCAACAAATATGGAAACCATGTCACTGCAATACCTCGACCTCAGCTCCAACAAATTAACTGGTCCAATACCACCACTGCCAATATCACTGCGAATCCTCTTTCTCAGTACCAACCAATTGACCGGTTCAATACCACCACTGCCAGTGTCACTCGTGACCGTCGATTTAAGTTGCAACCAATTACCGGTCTAGTACCATCACTACTGCCACCAATGCTATCCAATTTGGACATCTCCAATAACTCCTTGGTGGGATCTCTGCCCTACGATTTTGGAGTGCGCTCAGATTTTGGAGCACCAATGCTAATGGGATTGTTTCTATCCTCCAACCGCATCACCGGCCATATTCCTAAATCTATTTGTAAATTTGAGTTGGCATACATAAACTTTGCCAACAACCTTTTGGAGGGAGAAATTCCCCCATGCTTATAATTTCTTTAGATTTAAGTAACAACAGTTTATCGGGCGAGTTGCCATCTGCTCTGCAAAATTGTACAAACATGAAACACCTGGATTTAGCGAGGAATAATTTCTCAGGAAGATTGCCAGTGTGGATTGGAAATCTACAGGCACTACAGTTTATACGGATAAGTCATAACATGTTCTCAGGGAGCATTCCGATAAGCATCACAAGCCTTCAATGCCTTCTGTGTTTGGGTATAGCACACAATCGTCTGTCTGGTTCTTTGCCTAGAGATATGTTAAATCTAACAGCAATGAGACTAAAATTTTGGGCAGGAAGCTCTCATTTACTACCACCGGTTTGTGACTACATCGAAGATGGATTACATCGGGATACTGGTTTCACTGCAGTTACAAAAGGACAAGGAGTTAACTATGTTTCGCTTTATAAAATCATAGATATGAAAATGATGAGCATTGACTTATCTTCTAACTACTTGATTGGTGAAATCCCAAGAGGCATAGCTGCTCTCGATGCACTTGTGATTTTGAATCTCTCACGGAACCACTTCAGCGGAACTGTCCCAAACCAGATTGGAGCCATGCACTCTCTAGAATCACTTGACCTCTCAAGGAACAAACTTTGCGGAGACATACCAGCGAGCCTATCAAAGTTGACATTTTTAACTGAATTGGACCTTTCATACAACAATCTTACGGGAAGAATACCATCAGGGTCACAGCTTCAGACAATATATGACGCCCATCCATTAATGTACGATGGTAATGATGGTCTTTGTGAGCCTCGTCTTCAGAAAAAATGTTCAAGTGACGACGCTTCAAGGCAAGGTCACTTGAGAAGAACTGAAGAAGGTCATGTGCCTGAATTCTTTTATCTTGGTGCAGGATGTGGCTTTATAGTGGGTATATGGGTGGTCTTTTTTGCCCTGTTATTCAAGAAAGCATGGAGAATTGCCTACTTCCGACTCTTTGACAAGTTGTACGACAAAGCATATGTGCTTTTGGTTGTTACTTGGGGAAGGCTGGCAGCGAATTAATCTCTGTAATGTCACTATGGGTCTATGGTGAACCGTCCTTGCCCCCATGCGGCATCCACTACAACCGCTGTAAACTGTGCGCCTTCTTATGCTCTGTTTTTGTTGAAACGAATAATTTGTCATCAACACTTTATAGTACCTTTAGTTAACACTTCTAAAGATCTGCCTCATCTGTTTGTACTACTCATGGAGATGGTTCAGTCAAGAGCAATCAACATTTGGTATTGTTGTGATCAGTCATTCAATTTATATATGAATTTGTAACATATAGTCATATACACATCTCTGCTTCCATTTTTTTCATTTCAAAATGTATTGTTACTGGGGTTTCAACCTAATATAGGCACTCCCCTTCAAGTAATATTGATGAGCTAGTGAGCTGCCTACTCTGCTTACTAGCTGACAAATGTCTAAACTCTATAGCCAGCACAACCCATGCAGTGTGCGTATATGAACGGAAACAGCAAGATTGGATCTTATATAAGACATAAGCAGCTTGCATGAAGCATTCGTCCTGACAGAAGCAAGAAGAATATTGGGCAATCATCATAGTAAATTGCGTTGAATAGCATGCGCACTGTTTTTTTTCTCTAATGCACTGTGTTTTCTCGATCTAACTAATGATCAATAATTTTGTGCCAAATCGGCAATGTAAAAAACAGGCAAAGTTGAAATACATACCTCTTTTTTTTTCTCATCCTACGGGGTACGGGCAGTGGGTCTGCTGCCGCCTCCATGCGCGGCCGGCCGCGCTCGCCGGCCTTCCTGCGCGGCACGCCGTCTCCACCGTTCGTCGCTCGTCGGAGTTAGTGTCCGTCGAATTGACGATTTCGAAGTTAGGGATACCACACGGCGGTGACAGACGGACTGACGGCGGTGACAGATGGACTGGAAGTCTGGGCCTCTTGGAGTGATATTGGTCGGGCTCGCGGTCATCTGCTTATGGGCTCACAGAGCCAGCAACAACACTTCTTTTGGCCCAGGGGATGAACAAACGTGACTACAATATTTTCAATTTTTTTCCCCTAAAACAATATTTTGATTTTCTACCCCAAATGAAATGCTCTTATAAAAGAGAAATTATTGCACATGATATTTAATAGAGGTATAGATAGTCATTTCACAATTGTCTTTCCCTCTTAAAACTGGTAAATTACTTGGTCTGTGCACATGATGTGCTATACAAACATTTCAGAACTAAGCGAGTACTGTCCTACAGCCAAAACACAAAGGTGATCTGGACACAAATCCACCTTCTTTCGGTGTCCTGAAAACAAATTTCCCAAAAAGGAAATAGAAAAAACATACAGTGACCTGTTTGTTGCCTACTTGCCTGTCCATCTGTTTGTTTTCATTGTCCCGTAGTAGCCTAGTACTCCTAGGTCTCATCTCTCGCAAGGGTTTCCCTGGTTCTAGTTACAATTGGAAAATTAAATGGCCTGTACTAGAATTATATGACTCTCCGTTATTTCTCTGGCATCTCCATGATTCAGTGGAGCTAGCCATGTAACTTTGTCCTCGCTAGCCAATGCATATCATTCAGCCTGAGTGCCTGACACCTGAAATATATTTAGAAGTATCTCACAATAAGTTTCAATATGCGATGCTCATGATGCGGAACAGAAGTTACACAACATAGACAAGAAATATGCCGTTTGCTATTTCCATTCCTAACTTCCTAACTTGTTTAAAGTATATTGCAACCGTGCAACACTTCTGATTTGGGCACTGAATCATCACAAGAAGTTTTGACGTACTGCTATATTTGGCTTTACATTTGTGCAAATTTTCGTTTTTCATGTAGGTCAAGAACACATTTTGTATCAGAAGTTGAAAACTGAAAATGTAACTGATGCTACAACGCTCCATAGTCTGACATATATCATATTTTTCATTCAGAATTTCTTCATGTATGTTGGCCCAAACCAAAGCTGATTGCACATTTGCACTTAATATATCCTTTGCAAAAAATTCTTCATGCTGATTCGGTGGTCCAAATCAAAACTGATTGCACATTTGCACTTAATATAGACCTTCGGAGGAAAATAAAGGGGTACTAGTTTGCAAGTTGCAACTTTGTGTAGCACATTAGCCATTTGTTGAGTGGCTCTTTCTCTTAACAGTTCTTATTCTTACATGTTCTCAACGATATACAGTTATTTATCCTTTACGAGCTAGACTGCTATCATGTCATTGCTCTTTTTCTGGGAAAAGAATCTTTTCTCCAAGACGAAGCTCAACCCATTTCCATTACATAGAACAGAAATGCAGAAGCTTGTTGACAGGAAAAGAACATGTTATTGTTTCAAATAGAAAGTGTGGAACCACTATTATCTGTTTTACAAATCCTTCTTACCCCTGATCTGATTACAATGAGCTTAGCCAGTCCTAGAAAGATATATTTATCACATGTGAATCCAAGAGTCGTGGCCCTCATGGAGTAGTTCTATTACTCAATCCTACTTATAGAGTTTTATTTGAAATATGGATCATAAAAATGGCGGCAGATAGTATCAATTTCACCTAAACATAAATTGTAAAACATATTCCATATTCAGATCTACAGCCTTGTTAGTTTCAGCATCTAGCCAATATAGCAGATAAGCTATTTTGCTTTAAGGATCTTATCCTGCAGGTGTTTTTTATTTGTGGGGGAACATAGCAACAACCAATAGCGGAACAAAGAAGAATGCTGGTGTATTCACATCAGCTAACTATCTTGGTAAGGTTAATGAGCATCATACTGTCAGATCAGCTAAATGCCTAAATGCAAACCAAGTATCATTATGGCCCACCAATCTACTCCCTCAGTTTTTGTAATATATGACGATAGGACATTAATTAATTCAAAATTAGATTGTCCCAATATTTAAAATAGGTGGAGTAAAAATGTCTTCAGCAGGGGCAATATATCTTAAATCATTTTAAGCCAAGATAACCTTATCTCATCTCAATTATTTATATTCATATTATTTATATCAATTAGAGTAGGCTACCAACAAACTAGTACATACAGAACTTGCACCATGACAACTCCCTGAACTTTCAGACTTTAAACAGCAGGACTGGGCATATCCACTTAGGAGTTAACTCTTGAAATTTACCTAAGTTCCTAACTAAACAAATACTGAGCTTAATGTCATTACATAATTGTTCAACACTAGCATGATCATCCAGGAGCAACATGTGGTTCCACTGAAATATCAATATGCAGAGAAGAAAATGGTTGCAGAAATCTTACTCTACCAAAATTCTCAGGCAAGGGCATTGTCCTATGTTGCTGCCTCAGATGCCGCCTTGTTGCTCCGGAAATCTCGCTTGAGCTCAGTGACTCTCTTCATGCACGCGGCCTTCGTCTTCCCGGGCACAGCAGCGGCCACCTTCTCCCACCTCATCGCAGTGTCCTTGGGAAACTCCTTGAGCGCGTTCAGCAGTGCCCGGTCATCCCCAGCGCTCCAAGCGCCATCTGCGCTCTCCCCACCCACATCAGCATTGTCACCAGCGTCAGCACCGTCGGCCCTCGGGTCGAGCGGCTTCCGCTTGCGGAGGAACTGCTCGAACGAGCCCCCTCCCGCTGCCGCGGCGCCGGATTTCGCCGCGCGGATGACGCTCTCCGGCGTGCGGCGGCCGCCAAACACCGCCGCAATCTTCTCCCACCGCTGTGGCTCCCCGGCCGGGTGCTTCACCATCTGCCGCCGGAGGAGCTCCAGCTCTTGATCCGTCCATTCACCGGCGTCCTCCTCCCTCTCGCCGCCGTCCGCGCCGGCCCCACCGGCAGCCGCCGCCGCCTTCTGCAGCGGTTGCAGCGACGCGGCGGGTGTGACGGCAGCGGCGACCGGATCTGAGGGCTTCGCGAGCGTTGCGGCCGCGTTCTGGCGACGGCCGCGGCGGGCAGCGGGGGCCGGGTCCGGGATAGGCTCTTCTTGGTCCGGCTCTTGTGGGGGGAGGAGGCGGCCCCGGCCGACGGAGATGTCGCCGCCGGTGGCCCAGGCGGGCGCGAAGGGGGCGAGGAGGAGGGAGGAGGCGATCCACATGAGGAGGGAGGAGAGGATCTGGTAGGCCGCGGGGAGGTAGAACGCGGCGGCGAGGAGCGCGACGGCCGCGGCGGCGCAAGATGCGGCGTGGGGGAGGGAGGGGGAGGTGGTGGAAGAGGGAGTGGGGGTGGAGTTGGCGCCGGAATGGACGACACGGGCGCGGGACTGGGAGTCCCAGGGGTCGACGAACTCCATGGCCGTCGGCGCGCGGGGTCGGAGCTCGTCGGAGTCCGCGGAAACGACAAGGGGGAAGGGGCCAGCCTCCCACAAGTAGTCAAATGGTGGTGAACTGGTGATGGTCTTTGGAGACTTTCGAGTTTATTTTCAGCCAAAAAAAGGGGGAAATTTGACAAGGATTCGTGACGATGCACAGAAATTTGAATTAAATCGTCTGTAAAATTTGGAGAGCGTGACTAGTAAAACTTTAGCAACGATTTGTGTTCAACATCCATGTACGCGCGAGCATCGAGGTTCATGTACTTAGCCTCAGTGCCCCTTATATAAGGCGTCCCCTTTTCTCCTCAAAACACAACATCTCTCCCTTCATCCGTATTTCTTTACGAGGGCACCGGCGCCGAGTGCGGCGCAAGGGTGACTCGTGCACTCGTAGTGTCCAACCTTGTCGGGTAGAAGCAGAGTGTGCTTCGCGTTGTGGCGGTACCCGACGCCGTCGAGTGCATGGCGTTGTTGCTCCATGCCGCCGGCGACGAGGAGAGCAACCTTCTTGGCTTCCTCATCATCAAGAAGTTAGCTGCGATATTGAGGTGCTCATAGATATCTATATCGTGAAAATTTCTTTTCTGTATATGTTACTGGTTGTTTAAGATTTGATCCTACAAATTTCTCTTATTTCTCCGCTGGAGGCCCAAAGCTTTTGATGTATTAATATATAATTTTTAATGTGTGATGCTATTAAATAATTTAATGTGTGATGTTATTTGTAAGAATTTGAATCGAATGTAATGGTTTCAAATTTATTTCTTTTTAGATCAAAATTTTTTATTATATTTTCTTTTTTTATCACGTTCATGTGGCACGTGCCCGTACCCTACTAGTCTCATATAAAATACACTGCTCACTTGAATTGAATTTACAAATAATTGTTGTAGCCATGATCAGATCATGGATCTAAGCTGCAATTGACTCAAGGGGTCAACTGGCCGTATTCCGGAGTTTTTGGGCGCTTTTTAAGAAACTGAAACATCTTAACCTTTCTTGCATACCGTTTCAGCGCATATTGCTGCCTCAGTTTGGTAACTTGTCAAAGTTGCAATATCTTAACCTTTCAGCTTGTAACTGGCTAGGACATATAAACTCAACGGATGTCTAATGGCTAACACGCCTACCTTTGTGTTGAACATGATCCCTTCACTGAGGGTGATTGATCTTTCTCATTGCTCCCTTACAAGCGCAAATCAATCACTACAAAACTTTAACCTTACAAATCTGGAGGAGGTTGATCTTTCTGACAATTACTTCAACCATGCAATTGCTACTTGTTGGTTCTGGATTGTAACAAATCTCAAGTATCTTGATCTCGGTTCCACTCATTGTCGGTTGTAACAAACCTCTAGCCCCCATTTCTTGACTCTCTTCTTTGCATGGAGTCTTGTCGGTAGGGGGGGGGGGGGGGGGGGGGGGGGGGCTCGTGCCCCCTGTCCCTGATTACAAGTACGCAGAAAGCTACATTCTTCTCTTAATCCGATCAAAGTTGTTTATTAGTTGATTGGTTAGTTTGTTTTGGACGAACCGACTCCGATCTTTGTTGATGAAATTCAGCGACATTGAGGCAGTTGAGACGTAGCTTAGTGCAATGGTGATGAGAAGGACAATAATTACTACAGGAGTGGAGCCAAGTTGGTTTATTGAGGTCAGGTAACCCGATACTTTTTGTAATTTTAATGAAAAGTTATTGTTCGTTATAATGTTGTGAAGATGACCCCGGTCACTAGATGGCCTAGCTTCGCCCCTGGGTGACTACTACAACGGTGAGCCGTCGTCCTGGAGGTGGGCGGACACCGCAGTGTACACCTTCTTGGCCGCCATCGTCAATCGCGGCGATCGTCGCAAATCTGGCCATGACGATAGAGAGTCCCCTTCTCACATGTGGGGACGCCGTTGTCTTCTGCGGGCTTGTTGCTTTCAACGCGTTGCCAGAGGTGCTGGTGCTCACCAGTCACCGCGCCGTCCACGACTGGCGGCGGCGGCGCCGCGAGGTCACCAACATGACAGAGTTGTACATAGCCCATGACATGAGCCCCGTGTGGGGAGTTTTACAACTGTCTACGATATTAGCTGATATTTATATCTTATATTGACTATCTACTATATCTGTCCAATTTCAACATCATAGGGATGGTAAGTTCTATTTTTGGAAAGTGGGGTGACAGGTTGATAATAACCATTATTGTACATTCATACCATTGCTTTCATAAGGTTGGAAACCATCACGCACGATTTTGACCGAATTACAAAAGTACATATGAAAAATAAATAAAAATGACTCTCACGGTATTTAGTTTTCTAACATAGGTTACCGTTCTCATCCATCATCCCAAAGATTTTGAACTTAGAAATGGATTTGTTCCGGAGGGAAAATAGACAAAATTGATCCATCCTAAACAATTTGAGGAGTAAAACGGTAAGAGCATCTCCAAGAGACTAGACAAATCATTTTATAAAGTTAAATTTAGCTATTATTAAACAAAAACGTTTCCAACAGACTATGTATATGACTCTCCAAATTTAGTGGCTGTTCATCCCACCTCATTCGCTCTTTATATTTAGATAGCCTGTCTCACTAGGTATTCATACAAAGGCTGTTAGATTTAATCACTTTTTTAGTAGCTTTTTTGTTTTACATAATAGCTAAATTAAAATTTTAGCCATTCATTTTTAGCTAGACCGTTGGAGTTGCTCAACAAAATGAATTTGTTCAGGCAGTATAGAATGAATGATCTCCCAACAAAAACATTGTACTCGTTTGGGCCTGATGGGCCTTCCTCAACATACGAAAAGCCCATGAACGATAGAACAACCTTCCCTTGCTGGCTGGGAAGCAAAAGCGGCCGCCGCCCTCCTCCACCGCCGGCTCCTCCCTCCTCACCTCCCACTCGCGCCGCGGCCGCCACCTCCTGCGCCGGGATGACGATGAAGCCGGAAGCGCTCCCGGCCCCGCACATCGCCCTCGACGTGATCAAGAGCAGCGGCGCGGGGATGGAGTCCAAGAAGCCGGCTCCGGCGCCGGGGCGGGCGCCGGCGCGGCCGTTGACGTGGACCCGCATCATCCGCTACGTCTCGCTCTACTACCTCGTCACCGTCATCGGCAACGGGATCACCATCGAGGGCTTCCGCCGCCTTGTGGCGGCCGGCGACGCCGACCTCGCGGCCCGCACCCGCGCCATCGGGGTCATCGCCGGCGGGAACCTCCTCCGGATGGTGGCGGCCGGGGCTGCGGCGAGCCTGCGGGACACGCGGCTGTGGCAGGACGTCGTGATGATGGAGTTCTTCCTGGAGACCCTGGCCGTGGCCCTCTACGTGCACTTCACCATGGACGCGTTCGGTTGCTCCTGCCCCTGCCCGCATCAGTGTTGATCCAGTTCTCGGTAAATGTGTTGAAATCCTATGGTACCCTAGTTTATTAATTATTATCTAAGGTTTGCTTTAGCCAGTACTGATCGTTAACGAATGGCTGCAAGTAGTTGGGGTGAAATATGTATGTATGCTCGGTAAAAACCTGTCCTTTGGGTCTTTCAGATTATGAAGAAGAACTGGGTTATCCAATTTGGGAAGAATTTCTGAATGTTATGCCTATATTTGACATGTTCATGGTGCTACCGTTAACTTGGAAAGAGTAATTAGATAAGTAGTTGTTCAGCAGCTAGGGTTATAGATGGTCGGTATCCGTTGGTTAGATGACACATGACAGTGAATTTAGGAGATGTTCAGGTTCAGCTACCTATTTCAGTTAAACGGTTTGTCTAGGCAGGCAAGATTGACCGATGATGGTGACATTTATGTTTAAATTCATGCCGATAGCAATATAATCAACTCTATAGTCACTAGTCAGTACTGATCATTGATGAATGGACGCAACTAAGGGGTTGATCGGTAAAAACTTGTCCTTTCAATCTTTCATATTAAGAAAATTGAAGTGATTATCCAATTTGGGCAAGATCTATTGAATTTAAAACATATCCTTGACATGCTCAGGGTGCTGCTGCTGACTTGGAACTAGTAGCTAGATAACAGTTGTTCAACTGCTAGGGTTTATAGTTTGTCAGTATCCATCTGTTAGACACTCAGTTGACAGCGAGTTTAAGGAAATACCGAAACAGTAAGCATCAGGTTCAGCTGGTTTAGTTAAACGGTTTGTTCGGGCAGTGTGTGGTTGCCTGCATTAATTCTGTTTTGTATATCAGTATATATGTGTTGAAATCCAATGGTATCCTAGTTTCTTGCCTAAGGTACGCTTTATTTGGTACTTATTGTTAACGAATGACAGCAGCTAGTGGGTGCGAAATATGTATATGCTCGGTAGAAACCTGTCCTTTCAGTTGGTTAAGAAAGAGAACTGGTTATCCAATTTGGGCAGGTTTGCTGTTATGCCTATCTTTGACATGCTTAGGGTGCTACTACTAATTTGGAACTAGTAGCTAGATAATAGATATTCAGCATATAGAGCTTATAGTTTGTCGGTATCCATCGGTCAGATAACAGTAAATTTAAGGAAATATTGAAACAGCAAGCATCAGGTTCAGCTGGTTCCGTTAAAATGTAAGTGCAGGAAGTAAAGATTGACTTATGATGCTGATGTTTCTTGCTAAATTCATGCTGCTAGCTAGTAAGCAGTCCTATAAACAAATGGACAAGCTTTTATGTAAACCCAACTTCATGACGTGTCCAATCCTAGTATCTTAGTTTCTTGTCTAAGGTTTTAGTCAATACTGACCATTAACGAATGACGTCAACTAGTGGGGGTAAAATATGCATGTATGTTAAGTAAAAATCCGTACTTTCAAATTATGAAAAAGAATTAGACTGATTCATGGCATTTCAGGGCTATCTTTTACATACTTATGGGTTCTACTGCTAACTTGGGAAGGTTTTACATACTTTATGGGTTCTACTGCTAATTTGGGAAGGTTAACCACTCTATGGGAAGATACGTGGCACCTGGTCTTGACCACTTCCATAGTTGGCTGAAGGGGTTCGACATCTAGAGTTTTCATTTTGTCAGGCATACATATGGTGCTCAAATTGAATTGTGAGGAGGTATTCAAACAGCAGCACAAGATTCATCTGGTTCAGTTAAATGATTTGTGGAGGCAAGCAAGGTTGACTGATGATGCTAATATTTTGTTAAGGATCCATGCTGCTAATAAGTAATTTATATTAAGTCTCTGTATTGAAGATTGCAGCATTTGGCAAATAAGAAATCTTTCCTGCATCGCTCATGCACTGATTAATCAAACCCATGGTGTTCTTCTCGTCGTGAGAGAGCGTACTTCGGTTTTCAGAAATATCACACTACACACAAGAAATGGAATTCATGGAAACGAGCACCAGTCACTGCAAAATCTCCTGATAAAAATGAGGCGACGCACATAAGTAGTCGGCAAACGCTGATAGGACCTGCTAAAAATCTCTTTGGAGCTAAGTTCAAACCCTAACTGAGGATAAACACTGCTAAATCTTTAGTCAGGGAACCCCTAAATGTGATATTCTCTCCTCCTCATTAATCATTTAAAACAGACCATCCCCTCCTATTCGCTGGCGCGTGTGGGAATGCGACCTGGGCCATAGAAGATTAGGGGAGAGGGAGGATAATAAATGCTCATTTAGTCTCTTTAGTATTTGGATCCAAGCATGGGTGAGGCTAGCAAGTTTTAGTCCCACTACTTTTAGTCATGGGACTAAAACGAATCCAAGCACCCTCTATATTATTCACTGAAGCGCCAAACGAATGAATTGGAAACCATGAAAAATTCCCATGCGCGTACGCTAATAAAATTTCTCTTGCAAAGGAAATCTAGAATTAAACACGGTATTTATCGTATCTTTTTGGGCTCTTGGCCCAAGTCTCTTCGCATGGGCCGTGGTCCGTGGCAACACAACTCCGGGAATCCTACGCATCTTCTGGAATCTTTTTTTCTTTCCAACCTTTCACTTTTCTGATATTTCTACAAACCACTTGAGCCGTTGGATGTCTTTAATCTAAAACTAAGAGCAACTCCAGCCCACCCTCCATATTTGAGCCCCCATTTTGCTTTTTTAGATGGGCATCTAAAATTTAGGGCTCCAAAATATGTCCCCACTCCAACCCACTCACCAAATTATGGCCCCAAAATCCATCTTACGATCGGGTCCCACGGCATCCTCTCCCTCTCCCTCTCCCTCCCGCAGGCCCTGCTGCCCCCAACGCCGCCGGGACGCGCCGCCGCCACGCCCGCTGGCGCCGGCCGCGCCCGCCGGCGCCGGCCGCGCCCGCGCCGGCCCCGTGCCCCTCGCCGCCGGCCGCGCCCTCGCCGCCCCGCAGGCCGCGCCGGACGCCGCGCCGTCGAGCCTCGCGCCGCTGGCCGCCGCGGCCGCCGGTGCCCTGCGGCGGCGAGTTGCTGCTCGTTTAGATTGGGGAGTGGGTGAGGGACCTCGACGAGCGGCCGGCCGAGCTCCTTCAAGATGCCTCTGGCCGCCTGTCCGCCGACGCGGCCGAGCAGCAGCGCGGCGGCGTCCATGGCCGCGTCCCCGGCATCCTTGGCGTCGTCGTCCCGGCGCCTTCAGGTTCAAGTGTGGAGCACGACGCCACCGGAGAAGAGCTCGTCGGCGACGGCGACGCCGACGCCACCTCGCCGGCCGCCTCCCTCCCCCCCCCCCCGCCGCCAGCCGTGCCCCCGTCTCCCTCCCGCACGCGCCCCCGTCACCCCCGCGAGGGGCGGCGCCGGCCGAGGATGCTGGAGCAGCGACCGCGGCGCGGGCGGCGCGGGGAGGAGGAGGAGCGGCGGCACGACACAGGGATGAGGAGGAGCGGCGGCGCGGCACGGCGCGGCGCGGGGAGGAGGAGGAGCGGCGGCGGCGCGACGCGGGGAAGAGGAGGAGCGGCGACGCGGGTGGGGGAGGAGAAAGAAGCAGAGACAGAAGAAAGGGTGGTGGGGCCCACGGGTGGGTGGAAATGGAGGGCCTCCAAATCTAGGGGCTTTGGACCAACATTTGGAGGCCTCTACAAAATAGAGGCTCATCTAGGGGCCCGGCTGGAGCTAGTTTTTTTCACTTGAGAGACTAAAGTAGGTATAGAGGCACATTTGAGGGCTGGGCTGGAGTTGCTCTAACAATCACCACCGCCAGCTCACGCCACCGCCGCGCCTATGCCTGCAATGCCGTCCCGGTGGGCATGCCGCGCGTCCAGCGCCGGCTTGCTTGCGTTGCCCTTGCAATTGCAACCCCCCCCCCCCCCCCCCCCCCCGTGTGGGCTCATCGTCGCCGTACGCACCGCCGCCAGGCGTGGCTAGCCCCGTCGTTGCCGGTGTTCCTTGGTGCGAGATCAAAAAATGTTGACAAGAAAATAAATGTTGATGAGAAAAAATATTGCAAAAAAAACTTGAGTAAAAATATTGATGATTGAAAAAAAATTGTTGTATTCAAACATTTATAAAAACGGTTGGTCAACATTTTCTTTGAAAAAATGTTGAGGTCTTAATTTTTTCTAAAATGTTGGTCAACAATTTTTGTAAAAAACTATATTCAACATGTTTGAAAAATGTTTGTCAACATTTTTTTCTAAAAAATATTGGGGTTCAACATTTTTGAATTAAAGGTTGTCAACATTTTTATCAAACATTTTTACAGTAAAATGTGAATGAGCCATTATCAGCTGAGCTTTGGTGGGCTTTATGGATGAGTAGAGGAGCCAGCCCCCGCACAACTCCGTGTCCTTCCCTCTGCCACCCCATGTGCGTTATTTCGCCCGAGCGCACGGTGTTAATTATCGACCATGCATCGCCGCCTTGCGCGCGTCGTTGACCCTGGGCCTCCTCTGTCCATGTCCGCCGCCCCCATTCAAGCGCTCCGGCTGCTGTGAATGTGGGCAAATGCTATCCGTCACTTATGGGCCATGGTCGCCTGCTCCAGCATACCAGCACCCGCCGTCTTCTTCAAGTCAAAGTTGTCGATGCAGCGGGCCTCTATATGGCCACTGGCTTTAGAGGAAAGCTCGACGGAGGTCCATTGAAGACGAATCCTGGGGCGAGAGCCGCCAGAGAGAAGGAGGTGAAGGCAGCATTGCAAGAAAGATGACAAGGTGATAGGCTGCCGCGGTGCTGTGCCAGATTGTTATTGGGCAAAGAAGTCAGTCCTGGGCCTTCGGTGTCACTTACTACTCATTGTTGCCGAAGGCGACCGCTAACAGCACCGGTCACCATGGCATCGTCGTGCATCTATATGCCATGAAATTATTTTTTTCAATGAAATGTGCAATTAAAAGGTGTTAAGATCTTTCTAGATTAAATGGTGTATTTTCACTAGTTCCTTATCTGGTTCGTTTGCAATTTTGCTATGCATGACATGTGCTGTGCAATATATCGCCTTCTGGTCGCTTGGTTCGAATATCTAAATTAAATGTCACCGTAGCGTTAATTAGCAGGAGTTTTATACCGCTACTCTCTACGATCCATTCAAATTATATGTCGTTCTGATATTTTTAAATTCATAAATTTTTTATGTACATCTAGTAAAAACTAATGACCTAAAAATGTCAAAATGAACTCTAATTTAGGATAATAATAGTATAGACAACAAATTCATTATTATTGATGTATTTCATCTTAATAATTGGGTATTCTAGTTAGTGACCGACTCGAATATGGATCACCTGGATGTTAATATGCTGGAGAGCTACATATTTGAATTTTTGTTTTTGTCCATTACTTACAATGATCTGAAACAAATAGGATGAAATCTGTTCCTAAATAGAAGCAAAACGTAGTCCGACTGTTAGAGCTATTCATGTGGACGTGGAGCTCACAGTTCAACCCCAGCATCTCGGTTTTTCTAATTAGTTCTTAGGTCAGTTTGCACCAAATGCACGGTTTATTTCGATCCGGTTTTGCTATTGACAGCGCCAGTTCTATGCTATTAACCCTCGGTTTTGTGCTTGACGGTCAATTTAAGGGGCGACGTACCATAATAATATGGTAGACGCACTCCTTGTTTTATTATTTATATATATATAGAATAAGGAGTAAAGAAAGATAAAGATTTTCAGGTGAGATTATGCCTAGGCTGCTGAAATCTACTTCTCCATAGGCAAGATTAGCTAGCCGGGTGTGAATCAAGGACTCACATAAACAAGCACTCCCGAAGGATGCGCCTTTTTGGCATGTACAACTTCACTTTTCACTATAAAGACTTGCCCGTGAACCATCAAATTCATCCATCTTAGATGCATTGGAACGAAGACTTAATAATGAGTCTCCTGATTATTCACTTTTTTATTGTACATTTCTAAACATGTGCACTAAATTGATGAAGACAACAACGTTCGTTCTGAGATTTAGAGGTGTTTATGATCTAACTTGCAATTCTTTAGCATGACTTCTCTCCATATAATTTGACTCTCATGTTCATGCATGGTTAGTGAAACTCGGCTTTCTCCCACTACGTGCTCTTTTATGGTCATTAGCTTGACCAAGCCCAAAGTAAGATCGAGATTTGTAAAACTTTATTGTAAACACATGCATCCATAATCTCAACCGCAATTAAATTGTAGAAACAAAGATAGGTGTAATTAGAGCATACGTTTCTTGCATAGCGCTTGACTCTTCATTAGGCAAAGGTTCTTTAGCCATGTATTCATCATTCTCAAGAAATTCTAGCTTGTCAACTTGATCATCATAGGAACAATGCATAGAATTGAAAGCTTTCACTCATACTTGGTTGAACATGGGTATTTCAATATATTATCTTCGATACCAAAAGTAACTTCAGAGTTTAATGTGTACCTTATCCTTTTAGTGTTTTCTTCATGTTCATGCGGAGCCATGGTCCTTTGTGCGAGGACCTAAAGTATCTATGTCGTTTGATGTCATCTTTTATAATTCGTCGTGGTTCGCTACTAACATCTCCACGCATTGAATGATGCCCGCTTGTGTCTTCATTTGTCGATGCTCTGGAGGTCTTTGTTCATGTACGTAGCCTTTGATTTTGATCGTGTACGCCCCATGAAAGCATTGCCCAATCTCCTCTTCATTATCTCCTCCACCTTTGTTCATTATCTCCTCCATCTTGTTTTATTATACCAAACTATAGATCTATTAAAAATTCTATGGAATTATTTTCCAATGAGTGCTCATTCATCTAAAATGGAGTTCGAATAAGAGAGATATGCCCGTTTTATTTTGATGATGCGTGCTATCCAGAACGATTTCAGGACGTGCGACGTTCGATGATTTGGCCATAACCGCTTGTAGGAATCTCTAGTTGCCTTGGCGCTTGATCCGTTGGGACTTAGATTTCATGAGGTTTCTAAATATTCAAAAATATTATGCTGTTTTTTCATAGGTACTGCAAAATCTTAATATGAACAGTAGCTTCTTTCAAATTACTCTGAAGATGTTGATGATCTTAATCTTGTGATCTTCAGGGCATGACGTCATGCGTCCTTCGGCTTCAAGGTCATCCCTGTTGCTCCGCCAACGAGTACCATGGCAGCAATGGTGCGTCTTCTCCAAAATCTTGCCTATAGCCAAAGTGATGGGCCCTCATTGCTCGACTTGCTTCCTACACGTGTTGCTTGAACAAATAAATCTACACAAAACAGTAGTATTAAAAATAATTGACAGCGTACATACCTCGATTATCACCATTTGTATTGGGTGTTGACTCGTTAGCGGATGTTGGTCCACTAATATAGTTTGCACGTACCACAAAGGAGCTGTGCTTGATGTTTTGATCGTTATCGGAGCGAGTTTGGACTTGTTGGAGCCCAAATTTAATGTCTATATTTTCACCAGCTTTCAAGGACACAGACAAAAAAAGGGTATATGCAATAATAAAAATTAAGGTTAGTTTGAAAAATTTGATAGATCGCCCTAGGGTTCGAGATGTCGATCCTTGGCAACGGCACCAGAAAAGATTGTTGATGGCGGTTAGCGCGCCAAGTTGTGAACCACAAGTGCACGGATCATCGTAGCCTTTCCCTTAGAGTATTCATCCAAAGTTTGTCAATCCATGGATCGGCTATGAACTTACTAGGGTTTCCCAGCTAGTCTAATCAGGCCAGTATATGGCATAGTACAAGTGGAGCTACGGAACCAGGCCTCCAAAAATTTTTAGGCCCCCATATGCTTGTTTTCAACTGCTAATTAACTGTTGTGAGAAGAACTACTTTCCGATTTTCCCATCAATTGGTTCATCGTTCATCATCCAATCTCGTGAGCGGAGAAGACTCTTGAGTCCTGACGCTGCCAACGCATGCCATGACCTCGCCTTGTCGCTGTGAATTTGAAAGTGAGCCGGCAAAGGCGCAAAGCACGACAAACAACAGATGCAGATA
The DNA here is from genome assembly GCA_015476505.1 of Urochloa ruziziensis. Classification (NCBI taxonomy): domain Eukaryota; kingdom Viridiplantae; phylum Streptophyta; class Magnoliopsida; order Poales; family Poaceae; genus Urochloa; species Urochloa ruziziensis. Next base: position 10,467,234 of record CM027124.1, read on the forward strand.
TGTGCGTGATTGCTTCCATGCTTTGTTTACAGCACAACGTGAGTCAGTCAATGATTTATTTGCAAAAGCAAAGCTAAATTGCACTTGTATCTGTCATCTTGCACTTGTATTTGCACGTCAAATCTAAATATATTCTGATCATCTATATTTTCTAAATAATAGGCCACCATTTTCTATTTTGCACCAGGGCCTCCAAAACTTAGGTACGAGCCTGAGTCTAATGGATCTAATCCTAACATAAAGCATTGATTGCATATGAGGGATAAACCTAATTGATATTAGTGATAATTATAGGTTGATCGATCCGCATGCATAGGCAAAGCAATAACACAATCAATGAATAAATAGTTGCATTTCTACCCAATAAGAGAAAGCACATCATGCATCTCATCCAAAGCAATCTTTAAACTCCTGCTTCCGGTCAACCTTCCGAAAATGCCCATCTAAAAAAAATATGAGGAGTAGTTTTATTAAACATTTTTCAAAACGGCTTCAATTTCACCAGAGAAGCTACTCCATCACAAGGGTTGGAGCCGGAGCCATTTTTGGAGGAGCCATAGCCTTGCCAAATGGGCTCTTAATAGTGAATGGACCAAGGAAAGTAGAGAAGAGAGTGGAGGTGGCTAGGTGGCCAAGTAGGTCTCCACATTTTGGTCATGTGCTGGTGTCCGATATTTTTGGTGTTTGGGTTAGGGACGAAGCTAGAAAATTTTGTCGGCTGGGTTGGATGCATTAATTGCTAGAGTCAGCCAAATGAATGAACAGTGGTTTTCCATTGATTTTGGCAAAATCCGTCGGAGTCCAATGACCCCGGTGGCTGCATGCAGCTTCACCCTTGGTTTGGGTCTGGGTGGTGGAGGATATCGGGCAAAAGCTCTACTTGGCTTTAGCCGTGCCCGGCAATAGTGGAGCCATAGGCGACGTGCCCCTCATTTGATGTATTTTCGTGATGCCCCACCCTTTTGAGAGTTTTGTTGAAAATCCCATGGTCTTCCTATTGGCGTTGGCGGCATATTTTGATGACGTTTCCTTGGAGGCTGCGTTATGGAAGACCGCCTCTCCCGTCACCATCTGGCTAGGGGCTAGCTTGTTCCCTTGCATCGTGCGATGGCTTTTGGCGTCGAGTGCTTGGAGGCTCACGGTTGTTTGTGTTGTGTGTGGTGTTAGTTTTGCTATCGCATGCTTCGTGAGGATGGGTTGTTTCTTGATTTGGTGTGCACTTAGTTCGTGTGCCATGCTTCTTCTCTATCAATATTTACCCGGCATTATCTTGCTGGTTTCCTTTTTTTAAGAAAAAAAATACTCCAACGGCGGCAGCATTAATGATATACTGCACAACATAAACACAATTTTATTTGAGTCGTTGGCAGCAATAGTTACAATAATTTTGGAATCAAAACAGATAGACATCTTGGAAGAAATGATTGACGTGGAAATTAACGGAAGGCTGGGGATGAGCAGCTCTTAAGTCGACCTAAAGATAACTGACGGCCATGCACTCGGTGGCGCCGTCAGCGACGGCGGGTGCTGCGTCTCGCGGTGGCGGCAAACAGAGCCGGCAGTCGTAGTCGTAGAAGAAGATCTCGCTGACAAGCCACACCTTGTACAGAAGTGTCATCGACACTCTCACGGTCACGTGTAGCATCCCTGCCGCGAGCTTCCTCTCCAGTTCCGCCGCTACGATGGAGTCCACGGCCACCGTACCCCGGAACGCCGGGTGCAGCACCTGCATGTTGGAATATTGCTGGTCCATCAGCCTTGATACACAGCAGGTAGGTTGCGATCGAGGCAGGAGATAGGGTCTTTCTACCGACTAGCCGGTTGTAAATTAAATTCTCTTCTTTATTAATGAAATTGGCACAATTCCGTGCCAGTTCGTTCAAAAAAAAATGATCTAAATATAACAGAGAAATATGAAACCGTGGAGCTAGAAGTTAAAACGTATACCGTCGTGTTCTTGGGACCCTGGCGGAAGGGCGTCGGGAGCGCGTCGGTGGTGGGGCCGAGCCTGGTGCCGTTGTAGAAGGCGGTGGCGCTCATGTCGAGGTACCGGATGCTGAGGCGCCTGTGTGAGTTGCGGAGGCCAAGCTCGATGGCCAGGTCGTACCGGAGACTAGTAGGCTGATTCGATGCGTTGGCGACTTGGCGGTGAGGTGGAGGGCGGAGAGGACGGCGGAGTCGACGGTGGGGTGGAAGCGGTCGGGGCGGTAGAGAAGCCAGAGGACGATGACTGTCAAGCCCAGCGGTGACCAGAACTCCACGCACCCCATGGCTTCACCTGCGAGCAACTTGGGATCGAGGATCGACGACATTATTTTTGACCTCGAGCCATTGCTCCCTTGCTCATCATTTGCCTCCGGAGGATCGGCCATTTTGCTCAGTATACACCTTGGGGTGGATGATTGACGCCAACTGGAACCTTAGCTTAGCGTCGATTATTTGAGCCGAGCTCAGACTGGAATTGGATGCACGCAATATTATTCCCCTCTTTCTATTATATACACGCTCCTATATTTTGCAACGTCGTTGACCTGCTCGAGAGCCTGCAGCCCCATCAGCAAGGTCAAAATAGGAAAATTAAAGTTCATCTTTCTCTGCTCATCTATTCACTTTGTCCGCTTAACCTCCTAGACAAAAAATTCCATGATTATTAAGTGGTTTTAATTCAAAATAAAGTTTTGTGGAGTAAGAAAAATGAGGTACGTACAATATCGATCTACAGTTTATCAAGTGGTTTTAATTTTCCGTGATTATTTGTTCCATGTGGCGCAATGCAGGCTGACAACCATATATATTTGAATTGATTAATTAGTAGCGCTACCTAGTTAGATACGATAATATATAATGACACGCACTGACTTCAAAATGAAAGTAAACGTGTCTGCTGCTAGAGCCGAGAGCAAAAAGAAAAGACCGGAGTGCTGTGGATCTTGACCTCGGAGATCAGTCTTTGTCATAAAAAAAAACGATATTCATAAAGAAACAAATAAAGAAAGGGTGATGGATCTTGACCTCATAGTCTCTGTAAAAAAACAAAATAACACTACTAGTGTTTGAAATGTGATCTGATCGAGGAGCCAACCACACTTTAAAAACAAAACTGTTGATCGAGACCCAAGAGTTTCCGTCGAATATGTTAGAAGAATTAGACCTTTCATGAAGTGCCTAAACTTTTTGTGAAGGGGCCAAAACCCCGAAGGAACATCAGGGCCTTTGAGCTTGTAATTTCACCACGTATCACTAGACTGCTTATATCCTTAAAATGGAAATTAATTCTAAGGACTTCTTACCTAAATTTCTAAATAATGAGCCACTCAATTTCTTGAGTACATTCAAAACAAGTATGTGGGTGTATTTAGCCAACCGAATTCCCAAGTTGGGAGTTGCAATTATTAAGCACTTGAGGAACGGCAAGATCGATGTACTTGCTTATTAGTTCAGTTGAATGATTTGGTGCAAGCAGGCAAAATTGTACGTTAATTAATTGTTACTGTTGCGCAATTCACTAATAATTCACTAAAGTTCATTTTTCTCTGCTCATCTATTCACTTTGTCCGCTTAACCACCTAGGCAAAAAATTCCATGATTATTAAGTGGTTTTAATTCAAAATAAAGTTTTGTGGAGTAAGAAAAATGAGGTACGTACAATATCGATCTACAGTTTATCAAGTGGTTTTAATTTTCCGTGATTATTTGTTCCATGTGGCGCAATGCAGGCTGACAACCATATATATTTGAATTGATTAATTAGTAGCGCTACCTAGTTAGATACGATAATATATAATGACACGCACTGACTTCAAAATGAAAGTAAATGTGTCTGCTGCTAGAGCCGAGAGCAAAAAGGAAAGACCGGAGTGCTGTGGATCTTGACCTCGGAGATCAGTCTTTGTCAAAAAAAAAAAAAAACGATATTCATAAAGAAACAAATAAAGAAAGGGTGATGGATCTTGACCTCATAGTCTCTGTAAAAAAAAACAAAATAACACTACTAGTGTTTGAAATGTGATCTGATCGAGGAGCCAACCACACTATAAAAACAAAATTGTTGATCGAGACCCAAGAGTTTCCGTCGAATATGTTAGAAGAATTAGACCTTTCATGAAGTGCCTAAACTTTTTGTGAAGGGGCCAAAACCCCGAAGGAACATCAGGGCCTTTGAGCATGTAATTTCACCACGTATCACTAGACTGCTTATGTCCTTAAAATGGAAATTAATTCTAAGGACTTCTTACCTAAATTTCTAAATAATGAGCCACTCAATTTCTTGAGTACATTCAAAACAAGTATGTGGGTGTATTTAGCCAACCGAATTCCCAAGTTGGGAGTTGCAATTATTAAGTACTTGAGGAACGGCAAGATCGATGGACTTGCTTATTAGTTCAGTTGAATGATTTGGTGCAAGCAGGCAAAATTGTACGTTAATTAATTGTTACTGTTGCGCAATTCACTAATAATTCACTAAAGTTCATTTTTCTCTGCTCATCTATTCACTTTGTCCGCTTAACCACCTAGGCAAAAAATTCCATGATTATTAAGTGGTTTTAATTCAAAATAAAGTTTTGTGGAGTAAGAAAAATGAGGTACGTACAATATCGATCTACAGTTTATCAAGTGGTTTTAACTTTCCGTGATTATTTGTTCCATGTGGCGCAATGCAGGCTGACAACCATATATATTTGAATTGATTAATTAGTAGCGCTACCTACTTAGATACGATAATATATAATGACACGCACTGACTTCAAAATGAAAGTAAATGTGTCTGCTGCTAGAGCCGAGAGCAAAAAGAAAAGACCGGAGTGCTGTGGATCTTGACCTCGGAGATCAGTCTTTGTCAAAAAAAAAAAAACGATATTCATAAAGAAACAAATAAAGAAAGGGTGATGGATCTTGACCTCATAGTCTCTGTAAAAAAAAACAAAATAACACTACTAGTGTTTGAAATGTGATCTGATCGAGGAGCCAACCACACTTTAAAAACAAAACTGTTGATCGAGACCCAAGAGTTTCGTCGAATATGTTAGAAGAATTAGACCTTTCATGAAGTGCCTAAACTTTTTGTGAAGGGGCCAAAACCCCGAAGGAACATCAGGGCCTTTGAGCATGTAATTTCACCACGTATCACTAGACTGCTTATATCCTTAAAATGGAAATTAATTCTAAGGACTTCTTACCTAAATTTCTAAATAATGAGCCACTCAATTTCTTGAGTACATTCAAAACAAGTATGTGGGTGTATTTAGCCAACCGAATTCCCAAGTTGGGAGTTGCAATTATTAAGTACTTGAGGAACGGCAAGATCGATGGACTTGCTTATTAGTTCAGTTGAATGATTTGGTGCAAGCAGGCAAAATTGTACGTTAATTAATTGTTACTGTTGCGCAATTCACTAATAATTTACTGTACGAAAGACTACGCTCTGGCAGTTAGCGCGGGGGAGTGGTGGCGGAGGGCCTGTGAGGCGGCGCGGATCCCAGACGTGGACGGCAGCGCGGCCTCCCATTGGAGGCGGCGCAGATCCCTGGCGTCAGTGTGGCGGGGACGGCGGAGCCAGCCGCAAGAGCTGCAGAGCGGGGTCGACTCTCCGTCATCCTCAATTCCTCTCCAAGGCAGCAGCCCCCGCGGTGCTCCGTCTGGGATCGGGGATTCGCCGGGGCCAGGGGTCGGGGGCAGCTTTTGCCCCGTTAAGCCTTTCGGGGCCGGGGCGGGGAATTGAGTTCGGGGATCGGAGGTGGGGACGGGGTCGTTCCCCCGGCCCCGACCCGCCCCGTTGCCATCCTGAGGTGAGAACAACGTCAGAGCAAGGCCAGAGGCGTCCCGTGCGGACGGAGCGTCGTCCTCAGCGACGACAATGAGCTTCGCGAGCATCGCTATCCCTAGTAGAGTAGCTTGGTTTCTCTTTTTTTGCCCAAATTTTCTTGGATTTTCTCATAATTTTTCAAAGATTTTCTGTTACATTGTTTCTAAAATTTTTCCATAGCTTTTTCTTCAATTTTTTAAAATTTTCCTTCAGATTTTTCTTTTAAAAAATTCTTTTTTTTGCATTTTTCAAAATTTTGGACGTTTAGAGTTTTTGTTCTGATTTTTTTATTTTTTGTCAATTTTGTTTTTAAGGTTTTGGATGTTCTAAGTTTTTTTGAGATTTTTTTTGCCAACTCGGTTTGAGGGGCGTGGGAAGCGTGCGGCGGCGGCGGCGCACGAAACACCCAAAAGAGAATGACAGGTGACCTTGTCGCTATCTAAAAAGGGAAACATAGCATTTGTCGAAGATCTACCGGTCCAAAGTAGAAGGGTGCGTTCACACGGGTCGGCATGCCTCCAAACACTGTAGCAATAGTTATTTCAAAAAAGTTCTTGTAAAAAGTTTTATCCAGAAAATATTTGAAGAAAAAATTTGCCACAAAACTTAGGGCCAAAATTTTTGGAAAAAGGGTAAAAAACTTTTTCGACACACTTGCAATAGTTTTTCTAAAAAACTTTTGCAAAAATTTGATAGGAAAAATATTTGAAGAAAGTTTTTGCAACAAAATTTGGGCAAAACTTTTTTGCAAAATGTTTTTGCAGAAACCATCTCTAGGAAAAAAGTGCGAAAAACTTTTTCAAAGCAAAAAAAAGGAAAAACGTACCCGTAGCCGGCCGAGGCTCGCTAGTGCCATCGCTCGCTGTGCGCAGCACCTGCCATCGCCCTCACTGATGTCCGTTTGGACTCGCTGGACCTACAGTCTCCGCCGCCCTCGCCGATGCCCACAGCCTCCGCTGCCATGCTTGCATCCCCCGCCGATGCCCGTCGGGACTTGCTGCGCCCGCAGCCTCTACCACCGCACGTTGGAGACACCGCACCCTGCCTAAGCTCGCCAGGCCCACACCCCTCGCCGCCGCATGCTCGGACACGCCGTTGCCTGGCGTGGTGCCGGGTCTACTACTCGTCGGGCTTAGGACGATGGGGATCAAAGGTGCGGAGTAGAAAAGAAAGAGAGATCGAGAGATGCACACGAGGTGAGCGGCTTGGGAGGAGAGAGAAGCACGGTTAAAAAAGTACTACATCCGTTTCAAATTATAGGTCGTTTTGGCTTTTCTAGGTTCATCATCTTTGTTATGCACCTAGATAAACGCTATGTCTAGATTCATAGCAAAATCTATGAACGTAGAAAAGTCAAAAGGACCTATAATTTGGAACAGAGGAAGAGCATCTCCAGCGAACACTCCAAATTTTATTTGGCTATCCACTCTAAAAAGATTCTCTCTCCATATTACTTAGCGCTAGCTCCAGCAGACTAGCCAAATCTCACCCTCCAAATCCTATCGGTCTATATTTTATTGGTATTCGAATTAACATGAATTGGGATATTTTTTTCCTAGTTTCTTAGAATTAAATTGATACTCTAAAGTTCAAAGAAATTACACAATGTAGTTAATTTTGGAGAATTTTAATTTAAAATATGTAAGAGATTTTGAGTTGAATCAAATTAAAATGGGTTCTTTATTAATTATTCTATCAGCATAAAAATAGGTGTGATTTTACGAACTCAATATGATCACCTTTTGTATTTATGAAAGAGGGGAAAGTGAATAGAACTTTGAAGCAAAACTGAACTTAAACAAACGCAGGCCTAGTTGTCAGACTCACGCAGCACAAGATGGCGGGTCGGACGAACGAGCCAAATTTGGCGTCCCAATCTCCCACGATGACGGGTGTACAGGGATAGCTAAGCGGATAGCGATTTTGCTGGAGCCCTGAATTTCTTCCGTGATGCCTAAAACAGGGATGGCGAGTCAGATGCCGTCTTTAAATTAAAATTAGTGGTTCAAACTCACAGCGATCATGGTGTGTCTCTCTCAACAACGCAGCGGGCAAACTCCGCTTTGGTTCAAACTTCAGTGGGGTCATTGGTTGATAATGACCATTATCATACAACCATTGGTTACGAAATATATTAGAACTGTTCGCCACTACTTTCATAGGTTGGGAGATGGGAGCATCTCACACGATCTTATTTCAATTACAAAAGTACACATAAAAAATCAATATAAACAACTCAAAGTATTTTTCTAACAAAGGGTTACCGTGTCACGTACCCATCATCCACAAAATTTTGAACTTCAAAGTGGATTTGTTCGAGGATAACCTTTCAGTCGATTGAAAAAAAATCATTTGCGTCAATCACCACTTTCCACCATTGGATGTTTGATCTAAGGATCAGGATCCGGCCCCCTTTCTCCTAATCCGATTGAGTCAACGACGCCCAGCGCTCGACTCCTCCGTCTTCCTCTCGACCAACGACGCCCAACAACGCTCGACTCCGCCGCCGCTCTCCCGAACTCCCCCGCCTCTCCCACCTCCGACCGACTCCGGCGCCCTCCTCCACGGCCCGTCGCTAACCCATCGAGACCCTACGCCCCCGCCGCCACCACCTCCGGCCGTCTCCGGCCGACGCGAATCTGTTCGAGCTCGACGCCCCCGCCGCCTCCACCGCCCACCGGGGGTCCCCCGCTGCCCGGCTCCGGCTGCTCCCCCGCCGCCTCCGCTCCGCCACCGTCTCTCCCGCCACCACCATCGGCCGGCAAGCCGCCCCCGGAGCTTCCTGTACATCCGGCAATTGAGGTAAACCTCTCCAACCCCAAAACCATATCCCTGAATTCCCCACCACCGGCGAGCCTCCCATGGAGCTTCTCCTACAACCGGCCGGTGATTGAAAGAAAGCTAGTTTTCAAACATTTGAAAACGAGTAATTCTCAAAACGCATATACAAAATCGTACCATTTTGAAAAACATTTGGAATAAAATGACAAAGTGTGCTCAGCCAGTAATAAAATAATTATTTTCCAACAAACATCGTTCTAAATTCCCACAACGAGCCTAATAGGCCGATTGGCCCTGATCGATATACACACATACATGAATATACACACATTCCTTACATCCAAAAGTAACACAACTGGTTGTTGCCTCTGACAAAATGGTCCTAGGCCATGAAGCCACAGTTTTGATGTCTCGCCGTCGAACTAGGTGTGATGTATCCATCACAATCGGTTTTTTAGCAACTAGGAATAATAATACCCCTAAGCGGAGGCGCAACTAATATGTTTATGAAAATGCTTCTATAATTGTCTAGAAAATAAAATGTATCTCAACAATACTTGAAGCATACCTACAACTCTAATGCGCTTTGTCTTGTAGTGAATATAACAACATAATATTTTGACATCACATTATACATGGATCATATTCGTCAGTAGTTTGAATTTAAATTCAGTATATATTAATAAACTAGAAGACCGGCTTTATGATATTACTGGTGCTGGACGAGAGCACTTTTTTCAACGTGGATTCAGCTAGCTACAAGGTCACATAATAATCGGTCACTTTCTAATTGAGTGGATTGTCGCCCTTGTCAAGTTCCACATATATATATATCAAAAACTCTATCGGTGCCAAGTCAGTACGCTGTCATCATTGGAATAGTTCAAAGTTTGCCTGACGCAAGTAGATTTTTTTTCTTCCATTCGTTATTTCTTTCTTGTTGAAATCAACATTGAATGCTGACATCTTTCATCTTCCCAGCAACATCGCCTGGACAAAAATGTCCATAGCTATCTCTTTCCAAGGACTAAAGCACATCTCCTATCTTTTTCAAGTATCTATCAATGGCACAGGCCCTCCCTCTTCTTCCTGGTTAGTTCCATGTTTTTCTATTACATATAAGAGGACTCTACATATAAACATCAATTCTGCCAACACAAAAGGCACTTCTATATATTTCTTTTAGATAGGCAGTGCACAATTCTCAATTAAATAAATCAATATATAAACCAGTTTATTATTACTAGAATCATGTGTAGGGATGTGATAATGAATTCTCTGTGACTCCTTTTTTTCTCTGCCACTGAAATATTGCAGCTATCAAGGTAACCTCGTTCTTCGAAAAGTTCCATGTTATATGGCATGTTTTTCGTTACATGTCACACAAAATATAAATACTAAAAAAATGTTACAGCATTTATTTCCCAGATAGAGATATGCTATACTATTCCAAGGTAGGATATTTTTCAATCATTTTCAAACTAGAAGTTGTTTGCATCATTTATTTAAAATTTGACACCAGGTTCCTGATGAAGAATGGCCACTAGTGAAGATTTTTCCTGCCCTATTTAATGGCTTCCACACCATGGCATTGGAGGGCGGAGCGGGCAGGCAGCAGCCACCAATAAACCAAGTGTAGACCACCACAACAGCTCCACCTCCTTGCTGAAGAATGAAGATCCATAGGATCTCCTGCCCATGTGCATGGCAGATCTACTTGCTCTCTCTTCTCACACACATCCTCTTGGTCGCATCCAGCTCTCTATCTAATAGTTATAATGATTTCTTGGCTCTCTTGTCTCTCAAATCCCACATAACCGGTGATCCAAAACAGGCACTGTCATCGTGGGATGCTGCTAGCAATGACACCAACAAACCAGTTCCTGATTTCTGCCAATGGACTGGCGTGACCTGCGGTGGTCGTCGCTACCCTGGCCATGTCACTGGCATACATCTGCAATACTACGACCTAGCAGGTACCATCTCCCAAGATATTGGCAACCTCACATACCTCCACTTCCTTGATCTGTCGTCCAACAACCTGACAGGTGAAATTCCATCCAGCCTTAGCAATTGTAGAAAACTTCGTACCATGAATTTGAGCGCTAACCACTTCTCTGGTTCCGTTCCTTCTCCTCTGGGTCGCCTATCAATGCTCAAAATTTTCGATGTCAGCCACAACAGTCTGACTGATGAAATTCCCATGACACTACAAAACGTCACAACACTAATGATTCTTAGAATTGAGGTAAACTCCTTCCATGGTCAAATTCTTAGCTGGCTGAGCAACCTAACGTCATTGACTCACTTGTTTCTTGCTAAAAACAACTTCAGCGGCAGCATCCCTGCAGATCTATGTAAGTTAACTAACCTTGTGAACTTTGATGTGCTGAGCAACAACCTCGACGGTCTTGTTCCTCCATCAATCTTCAATATTTCTTCTATCGATGTCTTAGAGCTTGGCTTCAACCAGCTTGCAGGATCACTGCCTCTTGATATTGGCTTTACGCTTCCCAGGGTAAGGGTTTTTGGCACACATGAGAACAATCATTTCGAAGGTATAATACCAGCCTCCTTATCAAATGCATCTCAACTCAAATATTTGCTTCTTCGTGGAAACCAATATCATGGTGTAATTCCACGGGATATTGGTACTCATGGTAATTTAAACGTATTTTCAGTAGGACACAATGAACTACAAGCAACAGAGCCTAGGGATTGGGATTTCCTCACATCTTTAACCAACTGCAGCAACATGGAAATATTAGATCTTGAACAAAACAAATTTTCAGGTTTTATGCCAATAAGTATTGCCAACATCTCTCGGGCGCTCAAATGGCTTACAATAGGAAGAAACCAAATTGTTGGAACCATACCTTCATGGATAGTAATGTTTCACAAACTTACAAAGCTCATCCTGGAGGATAACCTTTTCACTGGAACCTTGCCCAAAGATATTGGCCGTCTTTCTAGCCTCCAATTTATTGACCTGTCACAAAATGTATTTGAAGGGCAGATTCCACAATCGTTAGGAAATATCACACAACTGAGTAATCTTTCTCTATCTAATAACTTTCTCGCCGGTAGTATTCCAACAAGCGTTGGTAACTTGACAAGTATAGGATCCGTGGATCTTTCCAATAACTTGTTGAGGGGACAAATCCCACAAGAGGTACTTACTATTCCTTCCCTAACTATACTTCTTAACCTGTCCACAAATGCTCTAAGTGGGACCATTCCGACACAGATTGGGCACTTGAACAGCCTAGGCACAATCGACCTCTCAATGAATAAGCTAGCTGGTGAAATTCCAGAAGCTATTGAGAATTGTGTCCAACTGCGTTTCCTATACTTGCAGGGAAATCTACTACAAGGACAAATCCCAAAAGGACTTAATACTTTGGGAGTGCTTGAAAAATTGGATCTCTCGAGCAACAACTTAACTGGACCCATACCCAATTTTCTAGAGAGCATCAGAACTCTAAACTATCTAAACCTCTCCTTCAATAACCTATCTGGCCCTGTGCCAGATACAGGGGTTTTCTGTAATGGCACCATATTGTCGGTCACAGGAAACAGCATGCTATGTGGTGGTCCTCCATTCTTGCAACTCCCTTCATGCCAATCTAAACATTCTCACAAGGTTTCACAGCATCAACTGCACATAATTATCTTTTGCACTATTGGAACATTGATCTTCTGTCTATGCTCTGTAACTACCTACTGCTTTATTAATAGAAGGATCACGCCAACTTTTGTTGGTCAAGAGTACATATTTCATGAGAGAATATCCTATGCCGAGTTACATGCAGCAACAGAATCATTTTCACCAGCAAATTTGATTGGTTCTGGAAGCTCTGGCAATGTATACATAGGAACTTTAATTTTTGATAAGAATTTAACCATTGTGGCAATCAAGGTTCTCGATCTTGGGCAACAAGGAGTTAATAGAAGCTTCTTAGCTGAATGTAATGCTCTAAGGAGGATCCGCCACCGGAAACTAGTGAAGGTGATCACCGTGTGCAGTGGCATGGACCGTAATGGTGATGAATTCAAGGCACTTGTTCTAGAATATATTGGCAATGGGAGTCTAGATAAATGGCTGCACCCAGATAAAATGACAAATAGCATGATCAGTAGAAAGTTAAGTTTGATGAGAAGGCTGTGCATTGCACTTGATGTTGCAGAGGCCTTGGAATATCTTCACCATCATATTGATCCACCAATAGTTCACTGTGATATTAAACCTAGCAACATACTTCTAGATGATGATTTGGTGGGACATGTTACAGACTTCGGTCTAGCTAAGATAATGAAGTCTGAAGCATGCAAGATAAATCATCCTGAAATTGGATGTCAATATTTGTATGGGATGTAATTGTAACATAATTAATAAAATATTATTTTCTGTATGTCGCAGAGTATGGATCAGGATCTAAAGTCTCCATGGATGGTGATATCTACAGCTACGGGGTGCTGCTGTTGGAAATGTTTACTGGAAGAAGGCCAACTGACAGTTTCATCGATGGTGTGGCAAATCTTGTCGACTATGTCAAGAAGGCTTATCCTAATAATCTACTGGAGATACTTGATGCTAATATTGCAAGCTACAGTAGAGACACAAGCGCGGAAGATATCATAGATACTCTCATTTATCCTATATTTAGACTTGCTCTAGCATGTTGCAATGACTCCCCAAGGCAAAGAATGAAGATGCACAGTGTCGTCGAGGAGTTGAATGCTATGAAAAGGCATGCTGTTCAGATGTGATGAGGCGGTCATGGTCATCATGGAACCACGAGAACGACCATGCAGCACTACAACTACCTTAACTTCTACATGGATACATCTACTGCTACTCATGGGACATTACGTCATGCCATCATGGACGACTCTCCTACTGCTGCACTGCTCCACACGCGGGCACAGCGTACGTGTGTATAGTCGTCATTTGAAGACAAGTCGTGTAAACACGGTCCACACGTGTACATCATCTAGCTACTTGTATTCTGAATTATACGTCATTTTGACTTTTCTAGATTCATAGATTTAGATACACACCTAGACGTATGTTATGCCTAGATACATTGTAAAAATTATGTAACTAGAAAAAGACAACAATCTACAATTTGGAAGGAGGGATTAACTAATATATCTTAACTATCTAAATTGGTGCAATATAACCTCACAATGTTGGTTTTTGTTTCTCTGAACGCAAGCAAGCTCGTTTTTTTTTGGGTTCTAGTTTCATGGGGTGATAGGTTGATAATAAAAATTATTATGCCACACGTTGCAAAATATATTAGATCTGTTTACCACTACTTTCATAGGTTGGGAGCATCTCATACGATTTTAACTCAATTACAAAAGTACACATAAAAAATCAATATAAATATTTGTCCGGCTGCCCACACGCAGGATGGCTCTAAGGCCAGTCTCACCGAGAGTTTCATGGGCATTCAATAGGCTGTCATGTCACTATTTTTTGATGATGTGGCAGTGTGTTAACGAAGAGAGATGAAATGAGTTTCATGGTGATGAAACCCTCCCTACACAGACGGGGAAATGCACTGGAGTACTGATGTTTACCACGCGTCCGAATATCAATACGGTGACCGTGAGCTTTTTCCTACGGACCGCAATAATGCGCGACCGGTCGCGCGCCTAGAGGAACGCGCGACCCCATCAACTTGTTTCTTTTTGTTTCCTATCTAATTACATGCCGCCACATGTCTCTAATTATGTGTCAAAGCACATCGTTGCAAGTTGTTTGTGGAGACATCGCTTTCATACGACATCATTGCTGATGTCACTAAGGAAAAAACAGTTACACTCCTTTAAACCGACATTATTCTCTCACCAGACTCTCATTTTCAAATCCTTTTTCACCATTGTGCTCATTACGATGAGATATCAAATAAGATCCATATTCAATATGTTCTGAAGTCATTTCAAATAACTAGCAACTTATGTTGTACACATATAGTAACTAGGAAGATACACGCGCTTCGCTGCGTGCAGAGGCAGTCACACAAATCCACGGAGACCTACACTCATCAACCTGCATCAAGGGGAACCCTGGAAGTGATAAACATATGCTTCTTCAGTAAGTTTGGCATATGTGTATTTGAGCAAGGTTAACACTATCATCTTGTCAACCAATGTACATGTAGACAGAGATATGATAGTAACACATGAATTGGGACTAACAAAAACATGTATTATCATAGTTAAAAAATAAATCAAAACAAAAATAAATTGAAGGAACGGAAAGGTTTAATTTGACGTGATGTCAACAATAGTGGATAAAATATCGGCATCTGTTACGCAATGAACTAAGATGGTTGATTTTTGCAGTTCTGTAGATTGTCCTTCTATACTTATGCTGCAAAATCTGCAGCTATCTGAATGCCCTTTCTTTGAACCATCTGGATAAAAAATTGTATGCACGAAACTTGTCGCTATCGGAGGTCGTTCCTCGAAGACTCACCCGTCTTCTCTTGACACTCTAGTTCTCGTTCGGAGCGGCAGCGCTCGCTCCTTGTTCGGAGCTGTCGTGTTGTCCACGAAGTCGTTGCCATGCTGGGGCAGGACAAAGTTGAGGCCATGACTTCCATCTTCACCGGTTCCAAACGATGAGGGATTGTGAGGAGAAGAAGTTGCCGAGCGGGTTGGTCGTGCGCCCATGCCGTCGCCACCGTTGGCAGAATCCATGTGCCGACGTACACATATGACATGGTTGTGGGGTTAGAAGAAGCTGTCCGTGGGATGAAAGGTGAGAGGAGGCGAGGCCTTGACCATCGTCTAATTTCTTTGTGAGTCAAGGACGACCGCGTCCCCGCCCAAAACATGAGGATGAGGATGTGACGACCGCGAGGCGATGCAAAGCATCATGTTGTTTTTTTAAGGCAACAATGACACGTGGACCTCCTGTTTCGTGCGGCGTAAAATCGACACGATGGGCTGGTAGGCGATGTGTGGAGACGCGAGGCAATTGTCGTGGCTTTGCTCAGTAATTGTAACCCATTTTCCTTCCAGTATGTACGTGTCACGACGCAGCTAGAAGATTCCGTAGAGCTTTAATTCTTGCATGGATATGTATGTACCTATATACACATGATGAGGTATTTTTTTCACTTTTCTACAGTACTCAAACGCCTGGGAGGCCTCCTTTCCTCCCCGCGATATAAAGTACACTTATTTATATGTCAAGCGTGTAGTAACTTATACAATATTATATATCAATTTATGTATCTAGTACATATTTTGTATGGATATGTAGTAAATTTATATGTACAATAATGTAACTTGTGTGGCTACTAGCGCATTGTGCATTTTATGTGTGTAGTTGTACTATCAACTTATTCTCACTATCAACTTATCTAGAGTTTCGTACCCTATGTCAGCTTATATTACACGTTTATTTGTGGCAACTTATATAAAGATCGTGCAACAACTTATTTAGATGCACTGTATCAAGTTCAATAAAAATACATTTTGTATCTATGCAATCAACTCATGTATATATCAGTCACAACTTGATGTGATATATGTTAGCTTGTACCCTATATGCATATAAATTGTTAGTACTACTGCATATAAGTTTATTGAATAAAATCAAATTGCATCAAAACATATGCAATAAGCAATATGGATCTTATTTTATAGATCTTCTCATAAGTAATACATTACTGCAAATTAAATTTAATATGTGCAGTATATAAAAAATATAATTAATTAAAAAAATGAAAGCAAACAAGTAGAAAAAAGACACAAGTTAACTTCGAGGACCAACATGTGCACATGCACTACGCGGGCGGCCAGAGGAGCCCATGCTCAACGCGGCGTTAGACCAACCCGCAATAGCATCCCCGCACATATGCAGCCAGGCCTTAAATGCCACGGGCCGTGGGCTGCGAGGGTCGCGCGCTCTTGGTCGAGCGCGACCCAGCGCGATGAAGCCTTTTCCTTTTCCTACTCGTTTGGCCCTAATATTCCGTTTGGGCCTGATGGGCCTTGTTCAACATACGAAAAGCCCATGTACGATAGAACAACCTTCCCTTTCCCTGGCTGGGCTCTCCCACTCCACCCCAGCCACAGTCCCCAGCCGCCGCCGCCGCAGTTCATCACTCGCAAGCAAAAGCGGCCGCCGCCCTCCTCCACCGCCCGCCTCCTCCCTCCTCACCCTCCGCTCGCGCCGCGGCCTCCACCTCCGAAGCCGGGATGACGATGAAGCCGGCAGCGCCTCCGGCCCCGCACGTCGCCATCGACGTGATCAAGAGCACCGGCGCGGGGACGGAGCCGAAGAAGCCGCCGGCGGCGCGGACGCGGCCGTTGACGTGGACCCGCATCATCCGCTACGTCTCGCTCTACTACCTCGTCACCGTCATCGGCAACGGGATCACCATCGAGGGCTTCCGCCGCCTGGTGGCGGCCGGCGACACCGATCTCGCGGCCCGCACCCGCGCCATTGGGGTCATCGCCGGCGGGAACCTCCTCCGGATGGTGGCGGCCGGGGCCGCGGTGAGCCTGCGGGACACGTGGATGTGGGAGCAAGTCGTGATGATGGAGTTCTTCCTGGAGACCCTGGCCGTGGCCCTCTACGTGCACTTCACCATGGACGCGTTCGGTTGCTCCTGCCCCTGCCCGCATCAGTGTTGATCGGTATACGCGTCGAAATCTTATGGTACCCTAGTTAATTAATTATTATCTAAGGTTTGATTTAGCCAGTACTGATCGTTAACGAATGGCTGCAAGTAGTTGGGGTGAAATATGTATATACGCTCGGTAAAAACCTGTCCTTTCTGTCTCTCAGATCATGGAGATGAAGAACTGGGCTATCCAATTTGGGCAGAATTGTTGAATGTTATGTCTATCTTTGACATGTTCAGGGTGCTATTGCTAATTTTGAACTAGTAGCTAGTAGAAGCATGTCCTATCTATCAGTAGATTAAGAAGAGAGCTGGTTATCCAATTTGGGCAGGTTGTCGAACTTAATTTATACCTATCTTGACATGCTTAGGGTGCTACTACCAATTTGGAACTAGTAGCTAGATAATAGTTGTTCAGCATCTAGAGCATAAAGTTTGTCGGTATCCATCGGTCAGATAACAGTGAATTTAGGGAAATATTGAAACAGCAGGCATCAGGTTCAGCAGTTTCTGTTAAACCATTTGTGCAGGCAGTAAAGATTGCCTTATGATGCTGATGTTTCTTGCGCTAAATTCATGCTGCTAGCTAGAAATTCTATAAACAAACGCACAAGCTTTTATCTAAAGCCAACTTCATGTTGTATACATTTGTCGAATCCTAGTATCTTAGTTTCTTGTCTAAGGTTTTAGTCAGTACTGACCATTATTAACGAATGGCAGCAACTAGTGGGGGTAAAATATGCATGTGCGCTAAGTAAAAATCTGTCCTTTCAGATTATAAAAAAGAATCAGACTGATTCATGGGATTTGAGGGCTATATTTTACATACTTTATGGGTTCTACTGCTAACTTGGGAAGGTTTTATATACTTTACGGGTTCTACTGCTAACTTGGGAAGGTTAACCAGTTTAACGGAAAGTTCGTGGCGCCTTGATTGTTCTTGAATACTTGAATTTCCATAGTTGGCTGAAGGGGTTCAATATCTATAGTTTTCAGTTTTACAGGCATGTGGTACTCAAATTGAATTTTGAGGAGGTATTTAAACAGCATGCACAAGATTCATCTGGTTCCTTAAATGATCTGTGCAGGCAGGCAAGATTGACTGATTATGCTTATATTTTGTTAAGGATTCAAGCTGCTAATAAGCAATTTATGTTAAGTCACTGTATTGAAGGTTGCAGTCTATCTCTAGTCTCTACCCTTTGTCTACACCTGTGGAGAACATGCTTATCTTTTCCATGTTTGTTCCATGTGAAAAAGCAACCTTACAAATGCAGCTTAGCTAAGGCCGCTTCGCTTGGTATGAAGGAACATTTCCCATTTTTCAGAGCAAACAATCAAACCATTTCTTGCTGAATTGCGGCAAATTTTGTGTTTTCCAAATAGGTTGTAACAGGTTGACATGGAATTAATAGATAAAATATCACATTTCGTCTCTTGTCTAGTGCAACAATTTACCAATAGCAGGTGCCTCTTTTGCATTGCATTTGGACAGATTTGTTGGACCTTAACCATCCTATTGGAAACTTAGGGCCCGTTTGTTTAGTCGGCATTTGGAGGCATTGGAACCTAGTAATAAATTATACTATGTAGCTTGGAATTTCACATTCCATAATTTTCTAAAGCTTACAAATATACCTATCCCAAGTTCATAGGGTGTGAGATGGAAATGAATTCCATAGGGTGGAAGATAAAAATATAGGATCACTCTATTATAATCATAGGGTGGGAAATAAAAAGATAGGATCACTTTATTATAATCATAGGGTGAGAGATAGAAATATAGGCTTATTCATAGAGTAGAAGATAATATAATAGTATGAATTCCAATTCATCCAATTCCCACCAAACAAACGGGCCCTTAGAGAAGGCAAGATTAGGTTCTGGAGATTTGGTCACATTACTAGTTAATATAAAATTCCCGAGTTGAGAGTTGTAATTAAGTACTTGTGGAGCGGGAAGATTGATTTACGTGCTTAGTTCAGTTGAATGATTTGTGCAGACAATCAAAATTTTACTAGTTAATTAGGTTTGTTGTCATGGAACTTTATTATTGTTGTGCAATTCACTAATAATTTATTGTACGAAAGGTTGCAGCCTGCCTTTTGTGTTTACAGCTGCAGTTTGCTTTTTATGTTTACAGCTGCAGTTTGCTTTTATGTTTACAAGGAGCTTTGGAAACTGAAAATCCGTATGAATAACATGTTTTTCTCATGGCTTAGCTTGTTTTTCATCAGAAGCCAATTTGAACAACACGGACAAACTCATAGCCAAAGGCTGGAATGGAATCAATGCATGATGCCACTTGTCTGTTGCAACTTCCAAAACTGAGTCCATGGATCAGTATTTTCTTGTCTTGATCATGGCAACCAGTTACTAAAAGAGCTTCTCAATATTTTTCCCTAAATAAACAGCAAAGAAATGAAAATGAGACAATATGACCTAGATACTATCCTCTCGGCGCTCCCGGCAACACGGGTTGGGTTCCCGATGCGTTACCTAGGGCTTCCCCTTTCCGTAACAAGGCTACGACGGGTCGACTTCCGGCCAATAATCGACAAGGCAGCCGGAAAACTTTCAACTTGGCACGGAAAGAACCTCAACACGGCAGGCCGTACGTGCCTCACCAAAAATGTCCTTACTTCACAGGCCATCTACATGTTGACAGTCCTAAGAGGGAACCGGGAAGCAATTGAAGAATTAGACAAGATGAGAAAGAAGTTTCTATGGGCCGGCCACACAGTTTTAACAGGGGGTAAATGCAAAGTAAACTGGACAAAAAGTTGTTTGCCCAAACAACACGGAGGGCTCGGAGTTCTAAATCTCCACAAATTTGCTAGGGCACTACGCATCCGGTGGCTATGGCACGAATGGGTTTCACCAGAGAAGGCTTGGGTCGGTACGGAAACGCCCTGTGATGAGACGGACCGATCGCTTTTTGCGGCTTGCACAACGATAAACCTAGGCGATGGTAGAAAGGCGGCATTCTGGAACTCAGCCTGGCTACATGGCTGCAGGCCCCGTGACATCGCCCCAGAGATCTACGCCTTGTCTAAGCATAAGAAGATGTCCGTGGCGGAGGCGCTGACAAACAACTCGTGGGTACGCGACTTGAACCTCCTAAATGGCATCATGACCGCACAAGTTGATGAGTATGTGCAGCTCTGGAGACTAATCACCGACATTCAACTACGCCCACACATAGAGGACAAAATAACCTGGAATTTCACACCCAATGGCGTCTACTCGGCCGCATCTGCATACCGGGCACAATTCATTGGATCGGTTGCCAAACCACACATTAGCAAACTGTGGAAGACTTGGGCCCCACCCAAATGCAAATTCTTCGCATGGCTCATTACGCAGAACAGAGTTTGGACCGCGGACCGGCTGGCCAGACGTGGGTGGCCACATACGGCGCTCTGCCAACTTTGCCGGGGTTCGAGGGAATCGGCGCATCACCTACTCGCGGAATGCAGATACACCAGACGCATATGGCGTGAGGTTGCCACCTGGCTCGCCCTACCAGATCTGTTGCCAGCACATTGGCCACACACGGAATCGGTGGAAGAATGGTGGACGGTCACAACGTCCATCCGCACGATACCAAAGAAGGCTCTACTCACGCTAACAATGCTATTAATATGGGAAATATGGCTAGAAAGGAACGCGCGAGTCTTCAACCGTAGAGAGACCTCGGCCACTAATCTGTTTACAAAGATCAAATCGGAGGCTTCAAACTGGGCCACAGCAGGGGCAAAAGGGCTAGCGGTTCTTTTAGCGCGAGAATAATTGGTCACATGTTTCCCCGGCTCGCCGGGCTTCTGTAAAAACTCTTCTCTATCAATGAAATTAGCACATTTCGTGCTGGTTCGTTCGAAAAAAAATATGATATGGGCAAACGCTGAGTAAATTATTCAATTGCAAATCATGAAAGATCTCTATACACTACTGTACAAATTTTCTGGGCCGAACTTGGGCCGTGGCCCATGCCATCATTACTATTATTACTACGGCAAAATGTCCATTGCCATTATTTAGGCTTCTCAGTAAAGTTCTTACAGAAAACAAAACTCTGCTGATATCAGAAGCGTTATTCTCGTGGAGTATTTGCCATTTCAATTGTTAGATATTATTCTGAAAGTTTCCACGTTGCTACTTTCAAATCAGGGTGTTAATCTACTCTGGATCAAGCAAGGCAAGTTCACATGTAGAGCAGGACGAGAAGGAACCCCTGTGTCCGGTTGATTAAATGATGAAAGGGGAAACAGTATAAAGCTGATAGCTGTTCTGAAGAGACTAGGTTCTCTGCTCATATGGGATGCACTTATAACTTGTTTGTAAGCGAATAATTTCACAAAAGAAGACTGTCTCGTGTTTGCATTATCTGTAACTGAACGCATCATTTAATAGTTCATTATCACTGTCACCTGCATTATGGTACTACTACTGCACCTGATTCCAGGAGAACTGATATGATGCAAAAGCACGAGACGGTTGGTCAACTACGACCAAATTAATAATTGGTTTGGCTGCCATTGGCAGTAACCCAAACACATCATTTAAGAACAATAGATCGATTTGTTCATTCATCTCTTAGGCCAGTCTCAGTGGGAGTTTCATCAGCATTAAATAGACTGTCATGTCAGCATTTTTGATGATGTGGCAGTGTATTAATGAAGAGAGATGTGATATGAGTTTCATCCTCATGAAACTCTCTCTACACGGTACTCTAGACAGCTTGTGTCTTGCATGTTGTCTTAGGAACAACACGAGATGAAATTTTGCATTGAGAGAGGGTGTTTCATCATAGTTTCAAACTTCTCTTAGATGATGTGTCACTCTAGGTAAGTGTGTCGATGAAACCCGCACTGAGACTGGCCTTACCATTGAGCTCGTTACAACTCCTGTTTATAACTTAGAGAAATCGTTGTATCAATTGGTGTAGGCATACAAACATAGAGCACAAAGTGAGCACATGAAGATGAGATACAGGAAGTGGAGATCTTTATTTTCCTTATGCATATAGTACACACAAATACATTAAACTGAGGTGAAATAGATCATCTGAATACTGCATGCCCTCTGCAGTTGGGTCACACACACACCAGTGACTCAACTGCAGGCGATATTTATAGCTGGCGGGAGACTGGTAGATCGAGCTCCCTATAACTTTCTCCATTTATTTATTCGCTTCCCATGTGTGCTCCACGGGATTCACTCACAATAAAAATATTTTACAACAGGAAATGACGAAAGCACTTCACATATAGCTCTCCTTCCCTGATCATCCATGCTCTCCTCAGTGTGTAATTCCTTCAAAAATGAATATGAATCAGCAAATAAAGCAGATACTTGTTTGTAGAATTTCCTAGAATTAGAACATTCAATTTTGTAGCTTGGAGGAATTGCTCCGATCCCGTGAACGACCCTAAGTTAGTTGTACGTCAAGAACTGTATACTTGGGCTAATTAGCAAAAGCACACGCAAATCCTAAATTCTTCTGAGCTTGCTAATATATCCATACATGCGACACTGCTCTTACTAGTCAGTGGACTCCTCAAGCTAAGTCACAACAACATGAGTGAACACAAGCTAGAGTGCTAGAGTAGAGTAAGCAAATACTAGCATGAAGAATCATCATCATCATCAGGCATAGCTAGATGCATATCGATTACTAAAACAGTGGAGGTGAAGGACAAATAATTAAAGGAAGCAGCGCGTCGTACCTGTACCTCAGACTCAGAACCACTTGTGCCCGGCCACGACGTCGCCGGACTCCTTGGCGACCTTCATAGCAGCGGAGGTGGCTTCCGCGATGGTTTCATCCGCCTTCATCCTAGCTATGTCCACCGTGGTCACCGGATCGGCGAATTCGAAGTTGCGCACGCCTGCGCCTGGGTCGGGGACCGACCCACCGGCGACGGTGATCCTTTTATCTAGTTCCTTACTCACCTCCAGCTCCAGCACGGTTGTGAAGGGGCTCGCCTCGAAAGCGACATTTTTGTCGATAGCGGCCGCGGCTTTCATCTTATTAATCATGTCGTTGCGGTCTTCTGGGCTCGAGAACATCCCGTAGGCGCGCGCCTCCTTCGCGCTCATCCTCTCCGCCCGCAGCTCGGTTTCCTCCTTCGGCGGCGGCGAGAAGTTGCGGCCTGCGTGCTCGCCGCGGCCCACCGGATCGGCGAATTCGAAGTTGCGGACACCTGCGCCTGCATCGGGGACCGACCCACCGGCGGCGGTGATCCTTTTATCTAGTTCCTTACTCACCTCCAGCTCCAGCACGGTTGTGAAGGGGCTCGCCTCGAAAGCGACATTTTTGTCGATGGCGGCCGCGGCTTTCATCTTATTAATCATGTCGTTGCGGTCTTCTGGGCTCGAGAACATCCCGTAGGCGCGCGCCTCCTTCGCGCTCATCCTCTCCGCCCGCAGCTCGGTTTCCTCCTCCGGCGGCGGCGAGAAGTTGCGGCCTGCCTGCTCGCCGTGGCCCACCGGATCGGCGAATTCGAAGTTGCGGACACCTGCGCCTGCGTCGGGGACCGACCCACCGGCGGCGGTGATCCTTTTATCTAGTTCCTTACCCACCTCCAGCTCCAGCACGGTCGTGAAGGGGCTCGCCTCGAAAGCGACATTTTTGTCGATGGCGGCCGCGGCTTTCATCTTATTAATCATGTCGTTGCGGTCTTCTGGACTCGAGAACATCCCGTAGGCTCGCGCCTCTTTCGCGCTCATCCTCTCCGCTCGTAGCTCGGTTTCCTCCTCCACCTCCGATGGCGGCGGCGGCGAGAAGTTGCGGCCTGCCTGCTCGCCATGGCCCATCGGATCGGCGAATTCGAAGTTGCGCACGCTTGCGCCTTCGTCGTGGGCCGACTTGCCGCCGGCGGTGATCCTTTTATCTAGTTCCTTACCCACCTCTAGCTCCAGCATGGTTGTGAAGGGGCTCGCCTCGAAAGCGACATTTTTGTCGATGGCGGCCGCGGCTTTCAGGTTATCAATCACGGCGTTGCGGTCTTTTGGGTCTGAGAACATCCGGTAGGCGCCTGCCGCCGCCTCCTTCGCGCTGAGCCTCTCCGACCGCATCTCGGTCTCCTCCGCCGAGTTGGTGGGGAGACGGCGCCCGTCCATCGATCAGCTCGGTTGTAATAACCTTGTAAGTGTTGGGGGCAAGGATAAGTGGCGTCGTCTTGGATATCTGTGTTGAGGCAAGGATGTGTTGAGGCGGGGGATCGACCTGTTTATATACCGCTTCTATGCCCACCAACCTTTAGCCTATCTCTCTCAAGTCTCAACCATACAGTATATAGCTGTTAGTGGAACATTTTTATTTAATTATAGCTATGT
Organism: Urochloa ruziziensis; assembly: GCA_015476505.1. NCBI lineage: Eukaryota > Viridiplantae > Streptophyta > Magnoliopsida > Poales > Poaceae > Urochloa > Urochloa ruziziensis. The sequence continues at coordinate 10,491,810 of CM027124.1, forward strand.
ATATTTTTGTTACTTTTTTTATGAATGGAGTATCCCTCCGCTAGTAGCCTGATCAGGACTTCTCTGTATATGTCACACGAGCTACTCAACAGGGGAACCATGTGAGCGCCCTCTTCAATTTGAATCTCTTCAACTTCAATATTGCAGCGCTAGCTATAAGGTATATCCCACTTTATATATTAGCCGTTATGCACTATCAGGCCAATAACTGTAAACTAGGTATTTATACCAATCGAGTTTCACGGGGATGAAACCCCTCTCTCATCTCTTAACAACTGTGCCAAGTTTGTAATTTTAATACCGTAGCATAAAAATTAGTACCCATAAAATTCTAACAAAACTCGTATTGAAACTGGAGTGCGCCATGTGCACGCATCCATCCTCTCCCACGAGGCACGGGGACTAACCTAAGAGCAGGCTTTCCGCGTCCCCAGTGTTGTGACGACATCGGAAACGAGGAGTGTGCCATTTGCACGCATCTATCCATCCTGCCTACTCCCTTTCCCTCACATGGCCGCCTCCGCCTCACCGCATGAGAGGTGCATGCCTAGGGCGTTAAGTAGCATGATTGCATAAATAGATTCGAATTCAAATTCTCAAATTTACAGAGTTGGTTTAAAAAAAATCCCTTCGATGGTGTAGCCGGGTTTGGAATTTTTTAGACCTAGAGAACTTTATTTTTTCTTAATAGAAAACCATAGAAAACCACGGGAGTAAATTTACGGTATTCTATTACTGTTTGAGACAACGACTTGATTTGAGATTGCAATAACTTCAACGGTTCAAGTCAGTTTGTTGTGGGTACTCAGTACGGTAAAACCCAACTTTGCCGAGTGCTCCAAGTTTTGCCGAGTGCACGTTTTCGGGCACTCGGCAAAGAAACTATTTGCCGAGTGCCTTAAAACCCACCCGGTAAAACAAATACACTCAGCGAAAAAGCTTTTGCCGAGTGTTGGCAAAAAAAAAACACTCGGCAGAGACGAGTCTTTGCTGAGTGTATTATTTTTGGCACTCGACAAAGATGAGAGCGAGTTTGCCGAGTATTTTTTTACACTCGGCAAAGAATTAAGTGTTTTTTCCTTCTCTAACCTAAAACTTTTTCTACTCTCTACATACAACATGTGTTAAAATTAATGTTAAAATTTCTTATATTTTTGTATTTGTTTTCTATATTTAATTAATTAAATACTTTTCTAAGAATTTTTTGAGTCAAATCAAATTTGATCTGCAAGTGATTCAAATAATAGAATACAATGAGTAGAAAAATTATATTCATGTTATTCAGCCCATTTTGAGGTCGTACCCATGAAATGAAAAGAAATTCCATACATCTTGTTCAAAAAATATGATCACTAATGCGTGTCCGAATGATTTTTAAATTAAAAAACAAATAAAGTCTAAAAATCATGAGATTTGCCATGATGTGATGGTATCACACGTGGAGACTGTGATAAAAAGTTGAGAAGATTTCGCTCATTTTGTCTAATGATGTTTACAAAATTGAAACCTATCACAAGAAGTTTATGTGCAACTGTACGTGAGAGAGTTAGTGGATATATTTTTTGAGTACTAGCTTTTTTATATGATCCCATATGGAAAAAACTTTAGACCAAAGTCAGACAGTTCGATGGACTCTAAAACTTTCTAAACCTTTGTAGTGTACCACTTTTGTATTTGAGATTATTTAATATTTTAAAATATCATTATAATTTATCTAATTTGAAATCATAAATTTTAAAACTTTCAGATGACCTATGATGTAAATAAATTCTATACCAAAGTTGTACATTTAATCGAGATATAAAGCTTTGTAGTTGGAAACTTTTTTATTTGAGATTGTTTAGTACATAAAAAAATTATGAGCTATCCCATTTTCAAATGACATCGGATGTAAATAGGTTCTATATCATTTAAAATTGTGTAGCCATCTAAATTTCTTTATAAGCACTCAGAGAAACACAAGTGCCACGTTCCCCTTCAAATCGTGGCCTCTTAGGGTCCAAAGCTGACCACATGTATCCCTCCCTCTCTTTCTCTCATCTCTCTCGGGGCCAGTGGCACGACATGGCCGAGGTCGGCGCAGCACGGTCGGCGGCACACAGCGAGCGGCGGCGGGTGTCTTTTTTTAACGAGTGCTCTTTGTCGAATGTAACACTCGGCAAAGGATACGGTCTCCCGTAGTGACTGAGGGCTAATGAAGAGATAATAATAATAATAATAATAATAATAATAATAATAATAATAATAATATTATTATTATGCATGCTGGTCCCGATCTTCACGGGACACGCGCACCGGGAGAGCAACACGGCACCGGCCTGCATGCGTACATTATTAAGCCGAATAATTAAGATAACATGATGCGTACGTGTCTTCTATATATCGCCGGAACGCCATTACATTGGTCAGCTAAAGCTAGAGCTAGCCATGTTTGCCCTGTTAGGTTCACGCATGAGATATTTAGTATAGATATTTCTGAGTTCAGACATGCATGTATGGTCTACAAAATTTGCTCTTCCCATCTGTCTCTCCCTTATTTAATTAAGCTCAACTAAGGTTTTTAAGAACTTTTTAGATTTTATTTGAATTAATTGCGAGTTGAAAATGTTTTCTTCGAAGTGGTGGAAGCTTAGAGGGGAAGTGGTGCACATGTTTAAGGAGAGGATGCTAGGCGAGGGGCCTTGGAAAGAAGGAGAAGATGCAAACGACATGTGGCTAAAGATGGCAACATCTGTTCGGAAGGTGGCTTCAGAAGTGTTTGGCGTGAGTAGGGGAGGCAAACATGAGGCGAAGGACACCTGGTGGTGGAATGATGAGGTGAAAATGGCTATTAAGGAGAAAAAGGAGTGTTTCAAGCGCCTACACCTTGACAAGAGTGCAGCCAACATCGAGAGCTATAAAATAGCGAAGAGAGCTGCAAAGCAAGCTGTGAGTGTAGCAAAGGGTCAGGTGTATGACAACCTTTATCAGCGGCTAGGCACGAAGGAAGGGGAGAAGGACATTTATAGGATGGCTAGGATCCGTGAGAGGAAGACAAGGGACATCACCCAAATCAAATGCATCAAGGATGGGACAGATCGACTCCTGGTGAAGGTCGAGGAGATCAAGGATAGATGGCGGGAGTACTTCGACAAGTTGTTTAATGGGGAGAATGAGGGTCCTACCCTTGAGTTGGACGATTCATTTGAGGATACCAGTAGACGCTTTGTGCGGAGAATTCAGGAGGCGGAGGTCGAGGAGGCGTTGAGGAGGATGAAGGGAGGTAAAGCGATGGGCCCTGATGGTATCCCCATTGAGGTGTGGAGGTTCCTGGGTGCTAGAGCGATAGCATGGCTAACTAAGCTTTTTAACCTCATTTTTCGGGCAAACAAGATGCCTGAAGAATGGAGAAGAAGTATATTAGTACCGATCTTCAAGAACAAGGGAGATGTTCAAAGTTGCACTAATTATCGTGGGATAAAGCTGATGAGTCATACGATGAAGCTCTGGGAGAGGGTTATAGAGCAACGCCTACGAAGAGTGACAAGCGTGACCCAAAACCAGTTTGGGTTTATGCCTGGTAGGTCGACCATGGAGGCAATTTTTCTAATACGACAGTTGATGGAGAGATATAGGGAGCAGAAGAAGGACTTGCACATGGTTTTCATTGACCCCGAGAAGGCGTATGACAAAGTACCAAGAAATGTCATGTGGTGGGCCTTGGAAAAGCACAAAGTCCCCACTAAGTACATTACCCTCATCAAGGATATGTACAAGGATGCGATGACATCTGTCCGGACATGTGATGGCGACACCAGTGACTTTCCAATTAAAATAGGACTACACCAGGGGTCAGCATTGAGCCCTTATTTATTCGCTTTAGTGATGGATGAGGTCACAAGGGACATACAAGATGATATCCCTTGGTGTATGCTCTTTGCGGATGATGTGGTGCTAGTTGATGAGAGTAGGGTGGGGGTTAATAGGAAGTTAGAGCTATGGAGGCACACGTTGGAGTCGAAAGGTTTTAGACTTAGTAGGACGAAGACAGAGTACATGATGTGCAACTTCAGCGCGATTGGACTTGAGGATGGAGACATTAGCCTTGATGGGCAAGTGGTGGCCAAGAAGGATACTTTTCGATATTTAGGATCGATACTCCAGAAGGATAGAGATATTGATGAAGATGTTAGGCATAGAATTTCAGCCGGTTGGCTAAAATGGCGTCAAGCTTCTGGCGTCCTCTGTGACAAGAGGGTGCCACAAAAGCTAAAAGGTAAGTTCTATAGGACGACGATTCGCCCGGCGATGCTATACGGTGCGGAATGTTGGCCTACAAAAAGGCGACATGTCCAACAATTGAGTGTAGCAGAGATGCGTATGTTACGCTGGTCTTGTGGGCACACAAGAAGGGATAGAGTACGGAACGAAGATATTCGGGATAGGGTCGGCGTAGCACCAATCGAGGAGAAACTGACGCAACATCGGTTGAGATGGTTTGGACATGTCCAACGGAGGCCTCTTGATGCGCCAGTGCGTAGTGGGGTTCTAGAAAGGGTAGATAATGTAAAGAGAGGTAGAGGTCGACCTAAACTGACTTGGGACGAGTCGGTCAAGAGGGATCTTAGAGAGTGGAATATCTTTAAGGAATTAGCTATAGATAGATGCGCTTGGAGACTTGCAATTAACATGCCTGAACCGTGATCTTTTGTTTCTTCTCTTATTTACCCCTAACCTTATCTTTGGTCTTGTGCCGTTTTATGTCTTTCTTATCCTTGTTTCTTTTGGGTTTCATCTCTAGCCTACCCCAACTTGCTTGGGACAAAAGGCTATGTTGTTGTTGTTGTTGTTGTAATATAAAGTTTAGATTGCATTGTTGCATTCATGCTGCTGCATATTTATTTTAATGTGTTTGAGTTCAAGTTTGGTTGAATTCAAATTTAATTTGATTGCTGTTTTAGTTTAATCTCGGAAGTTCACCTTTGCTTCCTCAACTTCCTTGGTCGACTCGGCTTCGCTCCCCGCTCGGCCCAGCTGCGGCCCAGCTCGTGCGGGCTGTGTCCGCATGCGTCGGCCCAGGAGCCGTCGGTAGCGCCTTAGCCGCGGTCCGCCTTCGAGCCGCGCTCGCGCTCAGCAGCCGCCTGCCGTTTAATCGAACCCCTATGTTAATCTTGATTTTATTATGCTATGCCTCGGTAACAAGATCATTTATTTAATTGGAAACATGGAGAACCACCCGGGACATACTGTACAACCGCAGTGCTAATGGGCTCTGGCCTTAACTTAATAACTGGTGACTCTATCTTGTGACAACCTTACCTGGACTGGGCAAGAGGGGAAGCGTTGACGGTGTATAGCCCGGCCCTGTTGAGGAGCGGCCTTTGCTAAGGAGCACTCTTCAGAGAGGGTTATGCCTGCTTCGACTTGAAACCTTAGTGGGCTGTCACTTGTTAGGGAAGCTTTGTAACGGTCTCGTAGTGGATCCCTGGCCATTCACCAATGGTAGTGTCTAATAGATCTTTGCAAACCTCGACCGGAAATGGTGACACTTCTGCTGGGTAAAGCTGTACAAACCTTGCAAGGTTAATTAAAACTATCATGATTACCATGCTCACGGTTACGAGCGGCCTGGACACTCACATATTTAATACTATCGAAACTTGATCTAAATCATTTTTTTATTTTGAGGCGCATGTGTTCATCTTTATGTTACTTTATTCATTAATTGTGGGTGGTATAAACTTATACTTATGCTTGCTTAATTAAAATTTGATCACTTAAAATGCTAAATGCTTAAACCTCAGCCTATCCTTGATTAAGCCTTGCATATCATTTCTTTATCTTTTGCTTGTTGAGTACGGCATATGCTCACACTTGTTCATTTATTTTTGCAACGACCGATCTGGATTTGTTCAGATGTGGAGAGCTTTGAGGAGTTTCCCGACGACTTCCAGAAGTTCTAGGCTGCGTGTCAGCCAGGCAACCTCAAGGTCTTAGTGGAGATTTATTCGCAGCATTAAATAAAGACTCTATTTATTCTATATTTATTCTACGTAGACAAACCTTGGCTTGTAATAATGCTATTTAATACTCTCTATTTATTCTTGCACGCTGTGATATTTATTTTTGTCAATTATATATGAGTTGCCTTGATTATTTACTTGCATATGAGATGGCTCGTTTTCTTCTGAAAACGGGTGTGACAAAAGTGGTACCAGAGCCGTGTTGCCTCTAGGAACGTTAGTCTAGTTAGAAAATGGTCGAATTAAGGATACTAATGCTTAGAAGCCTTTTATTTCCGCTTTAGTCTGATATAAAACTATTTTATTTATTTTATTTTATCTTTAATTTATTTCCTCTTGTTATTGATTTATCCCATCCTTGGATCTAATTCTTATCATTTTATTACGTATCTTACTTGTTGAAAATTTTCTTTATCTCAGAAGATGGTGATCACTCGTGAGTCCGCTCGTAAGAGTGCCTTGCTTCAGCGCGTTCGTGAGTGGGAGGAAGACAGTGATGATGAGGTTGATGCTCAGATGGTGGTGGAAGATCCTGAGCTGGTGGTGCACACGCCACCGCCACAGATGATCGTGCTTGATGATGATGAGGAAGATGAAGATGGTGCTCCATTGGTTGCTGCAGACCAGCTAGTGGCTCTAGTGGAGGTGCCTCCAGCTGCCGTTGGAGTGGATGAGCAGCAAGAAGCCCAAGCTAAAGCCCAAGTGGAGGAGGAGCACCATGAGGCCCAAGACGAAGAAGAGGATCCTGAGGAGGTGGAGCAGTATCCAGATGGGGAAGTATACTATGAGGATGCCATCCAGTCTCCATCTGAGTCGCAGGGCTCAGAGAATCCGTCGCCGCCACCGCCAGAGCAATGGACAGTGACTTTTCATCGCCATGATGGAGGCAACGCCCATCTTCCGGGGTTGTTGAGAGAGCTGTTTGCACGTCTCCATTATCAGGTGGAGATTGAGTACGTTGGAAGGGAGAGGAGCCACCCTAGGTATCCCACAGAGTGGGATGTGTCTGTAGCTATCCTTATAGCAGATCCTGAGCATAGAGGAACCAAAGAGATGGCGAGACATTTTGCCATCACTACCAGAAGTAGCTTTGAAGCCGGAAGGGATGATGCCGCCTTTCAAGCTCTTGGAAGGGTGCTATATGAGTTGGATGAAGAGCTGGAGGGTAGCATATGGAAGTACTTCCCTCGCAGGGCACCAGGAAGTGTGAGCAGCATCATCTTCGACATCCGTAATGCTTTGGACCAAGACTTGAAGGACCAATCAATGTACACTGCAGCGTTTCAAACCTATGCAGTGGGCACCACGGATGAATTGGGCAATCCTTATGATTTACTGGCAGCAGAGATGCTGAAGAATAAAAAGCTGCGAGCTGCACTCCGTGGAGAAGACCCAGCGGAAGTAGAGGAAGATGAAGAAGTTTGTCCCGCGCGTTCACCCCCCTCGCCGCAAGACTAGTTATGGAAGAGCCTACACTTTCATCAACTAGCCTTGGAGGAGCTTAGGAGTTTAGGAGTCTAGAAGTTTAAGAGTTTAAAGTTCTTGTAATCGTTAGCGTTAAACGGTCGTCGTTTCGAACTACTTCTTTTGTTAAGAGTGAACGTGTGCTTGTTATTTTGCTCTATGGATGATTTGGTTCTTTGTAATGAGTGTGGTGTGTTGTGGAGTGATTACCACAACGACATCAGTTTAATAAAGTTTAGTTTGAGGTTTTATCATGTCTCATAATTTAATCATTTATCTATCTCGCATTATCTATCTTATAAATCTCGTTCACCGCAAATCTGTTCACGTCACTGCATGACCTTTCTGTACTGTTCGAATTTATTGAGGAGATACAGGAATTGGTTTCAGGTGAAACCAATTGTGTTGGATTCATAATTTAATGGGTTATATTATGGAAATTTTTTCACGATTTTTGGACTTTAGGACAGAGAGCTATGCATCTGTCTTTCCAATAGTCGGAATCTGTCATTATTGTCTGACGTATGCAGCTTGTTTATTTTATATCTCGTGTTTTATAACTCCGATTTATATGATTCAAGTTGGGTTAGTTTCAGAATTTAGTAGAAATTTCTCATAATTTTTGGATGTTCTGTTCGTATGATATACCTGAACTTTTGGGGTAGTCGGAATCTGTCCTGTTCTGAAATTTTCTGTTATTATCTATTATGTTGTTGAGTATAATCTTTCTATTACATCTTTATCTATCACAATCTGAAACTTGTATCTCTAACACTCAGATGGTAAACGCTAGGTCTGGTTCAAGAGTTGATCAACCACCAAGAGTTTGTCAGCCGAGGAACGCCAATCCCAACCCGAATCCTCAGCAAGAACCACTACCAGCAGGGATGGAGCAGTTTCTTCAGGCACAGCTGGATCTCCTCCAGAACTTCACCAACACTGTGGCTGGTATTCAAGCTCAAGTCAATCAGGGGAACAACAACAAAAACCAAAACCCACCACCCAGGGACAAGCATCGGGAGTTCATGAGCCACAGGCCCCCGACGTTCTCCCATTCAGCTGATCCGCTACAGGCGGATGATTGGCTGAAGACTGTGGGGGAAGATGCTGGATATCACTCAGTGTACTGACAAGGAGAAGGTCCTTTATGCTTCTGGACGCTTAGAGGGGACTGCTGCAGATTGGTGGGATTCTTACACCGCCACCCATGCTAATGCTGACACTATCACTTGGGATGAGTTCAGAAACAATTTCAGAAAAGCATCACATCCCGACAGGTCTCATGAAGCTGAAGAAGGCAGAGTTCCTTGCTCTTAAGCAGGGAGGAATGTCCGTGAGTGAGTACTGGGACAAGTCAGGGAGGAATGTCCGTGAGTGAGTACTGGGACAAGTTCATTCAGTTGTCCCGCTATGCCCCAGAAGAAGTGTCTGATGATGAGAAGAAGCATGAACGGTTCCTGAATGGTTTGATTGGGCCACTCAACTATCAGTTGTACTCTCACACTTTTCTAACTTTTCAGGAACTGGTTGACAAGGCAATTGGTCTGGAGCACAAACGCCATGAGCTGGGGGAGAAGAGAAAGTTCCAAAGCTCGGGACAGTCTAGCAGCATCACTCGCCCTCGCTTCACCTCACCTCAGCAGAGCGTCCCGTTCCGTTTTGGAGGTCATAATGGTAACTATGGGCAGAACCACGGTCAGCGTTCCGCGCCAACGCCTCAGTGTTCCGCGCCAATGCCTTAGCGTCCCACTTTCCAGCAGGGTTCTCAGCAGAATTTCTAGCAGAACCGCCAGACTACTCCAGCTCAGACGCCAGTGAAGGCGCCAGCTCTAGGCAGCACCTCTACCCCTCGTGCTTGCTTCAAGTGTGGTGATCCAAACCACATGGCCAATAACTACCCCAGGAAGCAGGCCCAGACTCCACAGGGTCAGAACCAGCAAACTCAGCAGGTCAGGACTGGGAATCCTACACCACAGAGTAACAGGGGACGCTAGAACTACATGCAAGGTCGGGTGAATCATGGTGCAGCGGAGACCGCTCAGGAGCATCCAGAAGTCCTGCTTGGTATGTTCCTTGTCAACTCAGGTCCTGCATCAATTCTATTCGATTCTGGAGCATCCCATTCTTTTGTTACTACCCAATTCGTAGCACGACATAGCATTCCCATGTGCATCATGCCTAGACCTATGTTAGTATCTTCACCGGGGGCGGGAGGGGGGGGGGGGGGGAGGGGCAGATGAAAGCAGCCTACATGTGTCGTGATGTTAACCTTAAGATAATGGGGAAGGATTTCCGGGACGATCCGATAGTTTTGGAGTCACAAGGGATTGATGTTATCCTTGGTATGGGTTGGATGGCAAAGCATGACGCAGTCATTCAGTGTGCGAAGAGATCAGTACTGCATATTTATTTTAATGTGTTTGAGTTCAAGTTTGGTTGAATTCAAGTTTAATTTGATTGTTGTTTTAGTTTAATTGCGGAAGTTCACCTTTGCTCCCTCAACTTCCTTGGTCTGCTCGTCTTCGCTCCCCGCTCGGCCTAGCTGCGGCCCAGCTCGCGCGGGCCGTGTTCGCGTGCGTCGACCCGGGAGCCATCGGTAGCGCCTTGGCCGCGGTCCGCCTTTGAGCCGCGCTCGCGCCCCGCACCCGCCTCGCCGTTTTCCATTTTCCCCGCGCGAAGGCGCCGCCTCCATTCCGCCTTCGCCTGAGCCGCCGACAGGAGGGTCCCGCCTGTGATCCCCGTCGCTCCGCCGCGCCGAGTCGGACTCGAGCCCGAGTCTGCGCGCTGCTCGGCCGCGCCGCCTTCTTCTTCTTGGCCCGCACGCCAAGACCGGCCCGTGACCCTTTTAAACGCCGCGCCGCCGCCTTGCCTCGCTTTTTGCCTCAACCCTAACCCTCGCGCGCCGCCGCCGCTCTGCAAACCCTAGCCGAGCGCCGTCGCCACCTCACCTCACCGCCGAGCCCGCAGTCGCCTTGGTAAGCCCCGCGGTGAGATCCGCTATGAGTTGGAGCGCTCAGCGCCCCTTCCCATGCACCCTAGCGTTTTTCCCGCGCCCTCCGTCGCTCGCCGGCCATGGCGCCACCGTCCGCCGTCGCCGCGTCGCTCGGAGCAGTCGCCCGCCGTTGGATCTGTTGGACGGCCAAGATCAAATCTCGCCGTACCGGTTGGATTGGTTCACCGTGGACCCATGGACTGAGTCCACGGCGCGGTCCACGGCGCCGCCCCGTGCCGACGTCATGATGACGTCGCTGACGCCATTGATGCTGGCGTCAGGCGCGACCGTTAGTTCAGCTGACGCCGTCGGCCGGTTTTGCACAGAAGACCCTACGCTTTAACCTTTTTGCAGATTCACCTTGTGCAGTTCAAAGTTCTTTACTGTTAGGTTGTTTTATTCATGTTTAGGCCCTTGTATTTTATTCATGTTTAGGCCCCTGTAAGTTCCTGATCTTTGCCAGCAAGCCCTTAATCTTGTTTATATCATATCTTTGCCATCTTAACTCCGATTTATGCGTTTAAGATATCGTTGGAATTGTTGTTTTATGTATAATCTATATGTGTGGACCATGTGTTAGTTTCTTATTGTTGTTGTACTGTTTTCTTATTATTTTTTTGCTTGTTGCATGTGTGTACCGGTAGACGATCCCCGTTTTGCTGACTTACCGGGAGAGGAATTCGAAGAGTTTGAGGAGTTCGGGCAGCAGCAGGTTTTTGCAGAAGGCAAGTCGCCTTGGTCATGCTTTGTTCTATTTAATATAAAAACTTACTTTTGTGTACAATCGACCTTAGTTGCATGTAATACTTAATCTTGATGGGTTTTCCTACTAAGGACATGCCTAGCCACCCTATCATGAATACTACGTCTTCACCGTGGGGTAATTAATTTGTTGTAGCCTTTGCTAGTGCTCTACTGTTTAATTGAACCCCTATGTTAATCTTGATTTTATTATGCTATGCCTCGGTAACAAGATCATTTATTTAATTGGAAACATGGAGAACCACCCGGGACATACCGTACAACCGTAGTGCTAATGGGCTCTGGCCTTGACTTAATAACTAGTGACTCTAGCTTGTGACAACCTTAGCTGGACTGGGCAAGAGGGGAAGCGTTGACGGTGTATAGCCCGGCCCTGTTGAGGAGCGGCCTTTGCTAAGGAGCACTCTTCAGAGAGGGTTATGCCTGCTTCGACTTGGAACCTTAGTGGCATGTCACTTGTTAGGGAAGCTTCGTAACGGTCTCGTAGTGGATCCCTGGCCATTCACCAAAGGTAGTGTCTAATGGGGCTTTGCAAACCTCGGCCGGAAAGGGTGACACTTCTGCGGGGTAAAGCTGTACAAACGACCGATCTAGATTTGTTCAGACGTGGAGAGCTTTGAGGAGTTCCCCGACGACTTCTAGGTTTTCTAGGCTGCGTGTCTGCCAGACAATCTCAAGTTCTTAGTGGAGATTTATTCGCAGCGTTAAATAAAGACTCTATTTATTCTATGGAGACAAATCTTGGCTTGTAATAATGCTATTTAATACTCTCTATTTATTCTTGCACGCTGTGATATTTATTTTTGTCAATTATATGTGAGTTGCCTTGATTATTTACTTGCATATGAGATGGCTCATTTTCTTCTGAAAACGGGTGCGACAACATTGTAAGAGCACTATAGGTAAAGCAGAGTTTATTAGCCTGTGTATACGTGATACTTTCGCATACGTATCACTACTGATTCCGCCTCTTTGCCGTGTGTCGGTTGCACATGGTAAAGGCTTTGCCGTGTGTAACACACGACAAAGTTTAGCCGGCAAAGAGGCCCTTTGCCGCGTGCCTCCAAAATTTCCCACGGCAAACAAAAGCAACCAAGATAAAAAAGAAATCCTAATCCTGTGGGCCCCATCACCCCGTCGCACGCCGCTGGGGCTCCAGGCCGCACGACGCCGGGGCTCCAGGCCGCCGCCGCGCCGCGAGCTCCTGGATCCGGCCGCCGCTGTGCGTGGAGCACCCGGATCCGGCCGCCGCGCGTCGGCGAGGAGCAGACCGCGTGTCGAGGAGGCCGCCGCCGCTGCGCGTGGAGCTCCCGGATCCGGCCGCCGCCGCCGCCGCGCGTCGACGTGGAGTAGACCGCCGGGATCCACGCGATGCCGGGGAGGGGAGTAGGCCGCTGAGATCTGCGCCTGCTACTACCGCCGCGCGTCGACGAGTAGTAGACCGCCGGGATCCATGCGACGCCGGGAAGGGGAGCAGGCCGCGCTACACCTGGGGAGGGGAGCAGGCCGCGCCTGCCGCCGCCGATGCTCCTCATGCGCTGCCGCCGCCGCTCCTCATGCGCCGCCGCCGCACCTCGCCCCGCCGTTGCTCCTCACTGTCGGTGAGGGCGAGCGGAGGGTGAGGGGAGGGGAGGCACAGGAGGGGGGCTGCCGCCCAGCCCGTCGCCGCGCCGACCACCGTCTAGCCTGCTGCCGTCGTCCAGCCGGACATGGATCACGGGGAGCGCGGAGGAGAGAGAGGATGAGAGAAAGAGAAGCAGGAGATAGGCGTGAGTGGTGGGGGTGAGGAGATAAGGCTGGTGCAGGCGGTGGTGGGGCCAGGGCAGGCGGGCGAACCGAGGGGGGAGGCGGTGCGAGGGCGTGAGTGGTGGGGCCGAGGGTGGCGTTTACGGTGTGCTGGGGAAATGCACACGGCAAAGGCCATTTGCCGTGTGTTGGTAAAAAAAACACGGAAAGAGCCCGTGTGATGTATTTTTTATTTGCCGTGTGTAAAAGTCTCTTTGCTGTGTGTCCGATAAAATACACACGACAAAGGTCTAAACACACGGCAAAGAGCCGGTTTCCGGTAGTGTATGTACGTGGAAGAGAGAAGAAAAAAAATGAGACAAGCGTGCTTATGGTGTGTATACATGATACTTTTGCATGCGTACGTGGAAGAGAGAGGGAAAAAAAATGAGACAAGCGTGCCTATGGCCGTCCTTTTGCATGCTTATGTAGAATAGAGAAAAAAAAAATGAAACAACCATGCTTATGGCCTGTATGCATGATACTTTTGCATGCGTATGTGAGGGAAGGAAAAAAAATGAGATAAGCGAGCTTATGGCCTGTATGCATGATACTTTACGCGGCAGCCATATTTCTCCACGTATCCCAACTGGACATCCTTTTTTTTTGCAAAAAACAACAGCCTAATTTAAAACGTATAGGAAAGAGAAGAGATCAAAACAAATGACAGATCAGAGATCAAATGACTGATCAGTAGGCAATTCATCATTATCAACAAGGATAAACAAAAGGACGTCGTGCCTTCTACGTGTCCCCGTCTCGGCCGCATGGGAGAAAACCACGTGCACCTGTGCTTCGAGAGCTACTCGAATCCGTGCGTCGCGCGTCCGGTAAAGATATTTGGGCCGCGAGCCCGCGACGAACACGACATCGTTCGACTCGTCACTCGTGAAGGCTTCAATAATTCTGCCTTCAGGTTTGGCACCTTGTGGATCTACTGTACTCGCTGCTAGCTGTGCGCCTAATGATCATATGGACATGACCCCTAATCTTCACGTGGACACACGCACAACGTCTACATATATACTTATTAAATGGGAAAACAGTGCATGCATGCAGGAGGCTTCAATGCACAGTGAGACAGTGTAGTGATGGACGACATTGGACAGCAACAGGGCACCGGCCTGCATGCGTAAGTTAGCCGAAGATATTTTTAGTAACCAGTAATTTGCGCGCGCCCATGCGCGCGGCTGAGTATATAGGGCATAAGGTAACTCAATATTACTGGAGATGCTCTAAATGGTTATGTGATGAAATCAATATGTTTTATTATGAATATAGATGTATATATGTTGCAGAATATATCACAGTAATTCTACGGTGCAGATGAAAATGCATTCTTACATATTTATATGGAAAATTCTTTTATTTGAATGTATTATTTTTTTCTCCTGGTAGTTTTTATTATAAGCAACACGCAAGTGTAAAATAAACTGTAATTATTTTAACGGTCAAGAGGTATGGTAATAAAGAGAATCGAAACAACATGGACAAAGTTTCATCATTTTAATATTCACAAGACATGTAGGGATGATGAAAATAAGTGATGTAACACCAACGGAGTCTAAACTTTTGTAATTTTAGGCCTTAAGAGGTGTTCTAAACAACATTTCAGCGTAGTCACATAAAACCAGCTTTAATTGCAAACAGCAGAGACCAGACTGACAAGAGCGTGGACGTTACAGGATCGAAAGGCTACACAAGAGGAGATTGTCATTCTCCATCTGAACATGTCACAAAATTAGATGCATCAAGACATGAGCACCTAGGGTTAACATATAGTAATCGCAAAGAAATACTAACAGGGAAGAGGTTGTTAAACTTCAGTTATTTTTATCGAAAAAATGTCTTCTATCGGAACAAGCACACAGCTGAACTGACAGCATTGTTTTCTCTCTCGTCCAGCAGGCTTGCACAATGAAACCAGCAGTAAAAGAAAGATTGCAACTTAAAGAAAGAACATATATCTGAGCACTAATAAAAGTAGTAGATTACACAGGTTACCGGTGGAAGTTCAATTACCAAAAACAGAACATCCCCAATTGAGTGATTTAAGAGTAGCCCAATTGAGTGATTTAAGATCAGAAGAAAGAAAGGTCAAAAGGAGATGCAGAAATCGTGCAGCGGAAATTAGGCACCTTGCCGAGATACCTGGCCATGAATCTCCATGTAGATGGCTTGTATGCATCTCATAGCTACGTGGTGTTTCTGTACAGCTGCAGAATTGAGAAACTCATGCCTGCTGTTTTTCTGTGGAAGCTCATTTTCAGAGGTGTTCCTTCATATATTGAGTTGTGGAAAGGAAACAGAACACACTCAGCAAAGCAAAGCAATCTATCTATTCATTATTGTACTATAATTTCAATCCATAAAGCAGAGTACTTAGTTCTGTAGCATCTAGGCGTCTCCTGCTAAACAATTTGAGCTATATCAACTACATGACAAAAGAAGCGGAACTGGACACATTTTTTTGATTTAACTCATAGTCAGTCAGGGTAACCCTAACAACCAATAATTGTGTGATTTCTTTTAATTCAGGGGGCTAGAAACAGATAGTATGTTTTTATACCTACCTTCAGGTAAATGTGAAATTTCAGTTCTTCTGGTCGTAAGAACAGCAATGTGCTTCCTTTGCTTTTATCATAACTTGTGGTATGATTAACTTTGTGAATGTAATGCTTAAAAAATTCAAAATAGCAATTAGAGGAAGAGAGTACTAAATTTCATTGCATCTGTTTAGAATCACAAACCTTTGGTTCATCACAAGGATCATATTGCACGATATAATCCTGAAGAAGGAATGCGATGCTTTGGTTAGCTGGGAACAAAAAAAACAAGGTTTAATCTCAAAAGTAACAGGTCAAAACCTCACCACATTAGGGACATCAAGTTCACATGCAGCCACATTAGTGCACAATAAGATGCCCTTTTGTGCCTGGCAAAAGTTAAAGAATGTTGTAGTTCGTTTCTGCTGCTTACATTTCGCAAAAAAATTCAACCTGTGGGATACGTCAAAGCATAAGAGCAATCTATAACAATCATGAGAGACCTGAATAAACTGGACAGTAAATCTACAAACCTCTGGAGCCTGTGTAGCGGAAAAAAGAATAGTCACCTACTCTGCATCAGTGCACCCATAATGCAACGAAAGAGATAAAACATACGTCAGTGCAAAGTTAGGTACATGGAGCATATAGAAATGAGTATAACAAGAATACATAAAGTTGAGGTACCCGTTTAAATATTTGTGTCATATCTTCCTCAAAGTTTTGCTCAAGTATGCGATCAGCTTCATCAAATCAAATTGCAAAATTAATAAAATGGCATTTGTCAAAGATATGCAAAAAAAGAAGGGAAAATCAAAGATGCCTCTGCTAGGCAACAAATTGGCTTGCTGAAAAACCCAGCTTACCTATTGGCCGTGCATAGGCATGTTGTGCCGCATTTCATAGAAAGCACAACTCAATTGCCACTGACATCACAAAAGTAAATCATATATCGTCACAGAGAGAGGATTGTGAAGAGCTTTATCTCAAAGTTTCCTGTAACCATTTGAGTAGGTCAATGATATCTATTTTAGGATCAAACTATCAAATATGGCCACCCAAAAAATTCTACAGGTATATTAATATATATTCTCTTGTCAAAAATGTAAATTTTCTTGCTATACAAAAGGAAAAAATGCAAAGTGGTTGAGTATTCTAAGCACATGGTTTAAGAAGTACAATGACGGTCTTTCTGATTTCACTTGTAACTTGACAGGATGTGGCGGACCTTCCTTAGCTACAGCTGATGCTGCTGACCTTGGCCAAAAAGTAATATTTATATGGTGAGAAGTATAGTTATATTAGGTATATCCTGTGACAAACGCATATGGTGAGCTTAATCACAAATAATTATGTATCACTGTCCTTTTGTAGAAGTAAATATATTGTTCTCTGATTTTTTTTTAGGTGAGGCCAGCATAGAGCATCATGTTCAAGGTCCTTTTTAACTTACTATTAAAGCTATTGAATCAAAAATAGAATTCAATGTTCAAGCTAGCATCATTACCTTCGGCAAGGCAAGTAGTCTGAATATCTCTTCCCTTTTTGTTTCTCTCAAATGGGACTCCTTGTCATCTGCATTTGTTCAGAAACCATGGTTATATGGTCAGTGTTGCAGAGTCAAATCAGCAAACACATGGCGTGAATCTTTCATGGAAAAGGCCACAAATTATTGTCTCACAAGCAAGCCATCAAACACCTGAACTGCATCCTCCATCGACGTGTGACACTCGTGGGCAGCAGGGGCCGGATTAGCAAATGAGCCTACTGAACTTTCTCGTGCCACATGCTCGTTGGTGGCACGGCGTTGGTGAGCAACCATGAAGAGCGCCGACAGCGTCCTCGCTAGCATGCCCGCTGAGTCAACTGCACGGCTGTGAGCTAGATTGGGGATTGGACTACTGGAGGTTGGAGCTGCCATGGCATACCGAGCAGAGGGAGGGGCGACGGGCCAGCAGGGACAAGGAGCACGGCGCATCCTGCAGATGGGGAAGAAGCCAAAATTACATTCACACAAAGATGCTCGTACGGATGGTGTTGGACAATAGGAAAGAAAAGGAAGGAAAAACCTCACCCTGGAGCAGATTAGGGGGCTGGTGGACGAGATTGGCACCTGACACCGACGTCGCGTGCGGCTGAGGGCTCAAGGCTGGCATCGCTCAGGGAAGAAGCGACCGGCACTCGGGGCCAGGTTCCAGCAGCGCGTGTGGAGAGCGGTCGAGGCGGAGTGGCGAGCGGCGTTTGCGGCCGGGAAGCATCGGGTCAACGGTGGCGAAGGGAAGACCTTGTGCTCCGACAGCATGTAGGGCGGACGGCTGTTTGGGCGTGCCTGGGGGTGGACTCAGTCCACCGGCGAGCAAATCGGGCGGCGGTGACAGCAGCTCCGCCGTTGTGGTCCGTCGATTGCTTCGGCCACCGTGCGCAGGCGCTATTTATCCCCGACGCTGCTCGTAACGCCGCTGGCCGACGCAGTCCCTCGGTCGCCGCTTCGCCTCTGGGCGGCGTCGAAGCCAGGCGGCCGTTGCTGGATCCCGAGCCGCTGTCGCTGCCGGGCGTGGAGACTGACCTACTGCCCCATCGAGGCCCAGTCGGGACACGCGATTCCCCGCCGCAAGCACTAGCACTGCACCCCGGCCGCCGCCGAGCGTGATGCACGGGCCTCGCCGGACGCCACCGCATCCCCGGCCGCTTGCCCCACTCGTGAGATAGAGTCGTCGCCCCGCCGTCGGTCGCGCGAACCACCGCAGAACAGGGTCACCCACGGCGCGGACGGGCATGTGTGCCACGCCTCGCCCCCGCGCGCCCACCAGTGCCGCTTGCCTCCGGAGAAGACGAGGAAGAGAGAAAGACACGAGCAAACTCCAGAGTCTTCGATGCAGATATTTTACCAGCGAGTCTGGCGAATGGCGAGCGCCGTAAATCATCAATCGAACGGTGAATTTGTTTTTTACTATCGTGGACACCGTGGCTGGCCGCCGAGCCCGGCCACTTTCATATGTAGTAATGCAACAACACCATTATATTAATTTATTATATTGGCCCCACTATGTTTGCCCCCGTTAGGTTCATGCATGGGGTACTTAGTATAGCTATTTCAGAGTTCAGACAGAGTAGTTTCAAGAGATGGGGATCATGCATGCATCTTTTTCTAAACTTGGTGGCATGTAACTGATTTTTGGTAAAATTCCTAGTTTCCTACTCGCTAGAACCGCACATATACAGCAAGGGATGTTAAATGAAAGGGTAATTAGCGAATTGGCTTATAGTCTAATGGTAGGATGGTCCAGTGGGACGATACCCACCAGGGTTCAAATCTTGGTGCTCGCACCCTTTCTTAGAATTTTTTCGGATTTACAGGCGTTATACTTTAAGTGGTAAGCGACATTTCCGTCGATAACGAGGTGCCAATGGTGACTTCAGGAATCTCGAGATCTGCCGGTTGCTCAGTCATTCGAAGGTGCTCATAGGTGTAGGGTTTGTGTACGTGTGTTCATAGGGTGAGTGTGCGTGCGTGTTGTGAGCGTCTGTGTTGTACTGTGTAATTCTAAAAAAATGAAAGGGTAATTTGAACCCTTTAATTGCTTGTCTTAGTTTGTCTGAGAAAGTCTAAACACTAGGACACAGAGGGAGTAGGACAAATAGAGGAATCGAGTTCCTACAGTTTGACTTATTTAGTTGGAACAAATGAATGGTGAGTAAACCTGTTCTTTCAGAGGGAAAGAAAATAAATAAATAAACAAATAAGAGTGATTTCAATCAAGGAAATATATCCTGCAACGCTCGCCTGTGCGCTCACGCACTACTCCAATAGTATCCTAGTTTGTTGCCTGAGGTACGCTTTATTATTCGGTACCGAGGTATGCTCATGCTCAGTAAAAACCTGTCCTTTCAGTAATCAGTAGATTAAGGGGAGAACTGGTTATCCAATTTGGACACATTTGTAAAACTCTAGGCCTATCTTTGTCATCCGCAGGGCGCTACTGCTAATTTGGAAAGAATTACTAGATAGTAGTTGTTCAGCAGCTAGAGCTTAATTAATTATAGTTTCTCGGCATCCATCGGTCAGATGAGAGTGAATTTTAGGAAATTTGAAACACCACAGCTGGTTCTGTTAAACCATTTGTGCAGGCAGTAAAAAATGACTGATGATGCTGGCATTTCTTTCTAAATTCATGCCGCTAGTAAGCAGTTCTATAAATAAGTGTGATCATTTAAATTTCAGGAGATATTTAAACAGAAGACTCAAAATTCATCTGGTTTAGTTAAATAATTTCTGCAGGCAGGCAAAGGCTGCACTCTGATGCTGGTACTTTGTTAAGGATTCATGCTTCTAGTAAGCAATTTACCTTAAAGCAGTCTTTGTATTGAAGGTTGCAATCTGTCCCTGTCCTTTGTTTACTGCTGTGGAAATCATGCTTATCTTTTCCATGTCTGTGTGAAAAGGCAACTTTACAAATACAGCATTTTGCTAAGGGCGCCTCGCTTGGTATGGAGTATTTCCCATTTTTCTGAGGGAATGAAACCATTTCTTGATGAATTGCGACAAATTTGTGTTTTCCAAAAGGTTGTAACTGGTTGACATGAAATTAAACTGTAAGGCTGAATCAATAGATAAAATATCAAGATAAAATATCACATTTCTTGTCTAGTCGAGTGCAACAATATTTTACCTAGAGCAGGTGCTTCTTTTGCATTGCATTTGGATAGATTTGTTGGATCATAACCATCATACTGGTAAGCTTGGAGAAGGCAGCCAGATTAGGTTCTGGAGATTTGGTCGCATTACGAGTTAAAATCCCCAAGTTGGGAGCTGTAATTATTAAGTACTTGTAGAACGGCAAGATTGATGGACTTGCTTAGTTCAGTTGAATACACTACGAGAAATCCCGTGTTTACCGTGTGCCCAAGACTTTGTCGTGTGCCACTTCGCGGGCACACGGCAAACAAGCATGTTTGCCGTGTGCCTGCTCACGTGGCACACGGTGGCCCGAGACAGGCACACGGCAAACAGTCCGGCACACGGCAAAGCGGTCTGTTTGCCGTGTGCCTAGCCACGTGGCACACGGCAAACAACTGGCACACGACAAACAGGCCGCCACGGCAAAGTGGCATGTTTGCCGTGTGCCACAGACAGGCACACGGCAAACAGGCTGCAAAAAATTTGAATTTTGCCTAAAATTTTTTTTGCTAACTTCTGTGTCTATGTATTATTCATGTTAGTTTTATGCATGTTTTCCGGTCTGTTTGCTATATTTAATCATTTTATATCATTATTTTTAATTTTGACCGATACGGCAAATTTGAACTGTAAGTGTTTCGAATAATGTAATGTAATGTTTGGAAAAATATTATTCGGATTCTTAAGACTAATATGATGTCATGTCCATTAGATGGAATCAAATTTTGAATATATTGCCAGCTTACCGTGTGCCCGAATTTGGGCTCGGTTCGTTTAAAAATTTTATAAAATAAAAAAAGGTTAAAAAATTATAAATTTTGGCGTGATGTCATGTTTTCATACGTAGAGGATATGGTAAAAAATGTAGAAGGTTTCGAGCAAGTTGACGCATTGCCTCTTTACAAACCGAAGCTTCTCGGGAGAAGATCCTAAGAGTTGTGAAAGGGATGTTGTGATTTGAGGCAACGTGACAATTAAAATTTTGTTTTACAACAAAACTCATTTTGTATAGTCTACATACACCTTAGACAGGTTCATGCCCAAATTTGGTTATTTTTTGAATCCGTTTGATATTTTTAAATTTTTTTGTTTAGGCAGAAAATGTTTGCCGTGCGCCCCAGGGGCGGCACACGGCAAACAACTCTTTGCCGTGTGCCCAGATCCAGGGTACACGGCAAACATTTTACCTCGGATGAACTTTTGACCAAAACGAAAGTTGTAGATCTTGAAAAGTTATTAAACTTCTTTTTATTTGAAGTCATTTAAGGCCTCAAATAAACAATTTACACTCGGAAAAGCTTAATATGAGGGGAATAAAAATGGGATATGGACACAAAGACTCGAGTGGTGCAGTGGTAGAGGAGGCTACGCGCGAAGGGGAGGGCGCGGGTTCGAACCCCACCGGCCGCATAGAGTGCGATTTTTCCTCGAAAAATGCGCGACGTGGGACAGTGGCCGATGGGGTCCTTCCCCCATTAAAATAAAATGTTTTGCTATTTTATTTTGCGTCTTTTTGGGATCAAAACTTTGCCGTGTGTCGCTCTTTGCCGTGTGCCAGATCGGGGCTTTGCCGTGTGCCCGAGATACGACACACGGCAAAGAAGGCTTTGCCGTCGTAGGGTTTGCCGTGTGCCATTTTGCACACGGCAAAGCCTAAAGCACACGGCAAAGGGCTTTGCCGTGTGGCACATGGCAAAGATCTGGATTCCGGTAGTGATCTAGTGAATTTAGTGTTGCACAATTCATAGTTAGTTGTCATGGAAACTTATTACTATTGCGCAATTCACTAATAATTTATTGTACCAAAGGTTGCAGTCTGCTTTAGTACGTGCTTACAGCTGCAGTTTGCATTTTGTGTTTACAGCCCTGACGAAGGAGCTTTGCAAACTGAAAATCCATATGAAGAAAAGCTATTTTTTTTCCCTCGTGGCTTATTTTTCAGCAGAGACCAAACTGAACAATGGACAAACTCCTAGCTAAGGCTGGAATGGAAGTCGATGCTTGCATGCCACTTTAAGTATTTTCTTGATCAAGGCAACCAATTACTAAAAGAGCTTCTCATTGTTTTTCCCTTAAATAAATTGCAAATGAAAACAAGAGACAATAGACCTAATATGGGCAAACCCTGAGTATAAATTCACTGAAAGAATTGCAAATCTTGAAAGATTTCTATACATTGCCCAAACAACTCTTTTTCCTTGGTCCGTGGACCATGCCAGGGTTACTCCATCCGCCAGCTTAGGCAATGGTTGCCTACAAGGTGTACGATGTCAGGCTTTTCAGTCCGAATTTTATTGCAGAGAACAAGACTCTGCTTCTCTCACAAGAATAATTCTCGTGGAGTATTGTCATCTCAGTTGTCCTGAATATTTCCACTGTTACTACTTAGATGGTTGAAAGTTAGATTATTTTCTTGATATTTATCAAACAAGGCAACTTCACACATAGAGCAGACAACTACACCTGATTCCAGGACCTCCAAGCATTTGAAAAGATACCAATGGTGATGCCTGCAAGTGATCCATCTGCAGGCCCTCCAAGCTCTCTGCCCCCAGCGGCCCAGCCCCCTATATACGTTGAATCTGCCCCTGTGTGCTAGTGTGTACATAACATTCTCGAATCATTCAAGAACAATAGGTCGATTGGCGAACTGGTAAGGTTCTTAATTTGTGGCGAAACCCTGCCCACCAGGGTTCAAGTCCTTGACTTGACGTTGGTGCTCGCATTTTTCAAGATTTATGTCAGGATTTAACCGGCGCTATTCTTTCAGCGGTAGGCGATGTATCTATCGGTAGTGAGGCGCCAGTGGTGACTTCGTCAATCTCGAGAATCAGTCGGCTCAGTCTTTCAGAAGTGCTCATAGGGGCAGGGTTGCATGCGTATATCCATGTGTACGTATGTGTACATACTATTTATCACTTTGAGTATGTCCACATACTAGTCCTATGATGATCCAAAAGGCTATTCATGAAATTTTCAAAGCATCCTAGTTTTTAATTATTTTGATTGTACTTATTATAATATATAAAATTAGTATGTCCACATACTCTATGTATGCTCACTACTTAACGTATATACCACCACAGATGGCTAGTATTATCACATACTACATGTACATACTCTTGGTTGGGTCAGATACATCATGTATCATGAGATACGTAGGTAGGAGAAGTAGCTACACGCGCGTGTAGAAAGGATTTTCCATATATCTATTATTATCTGATTGGAAATCGATCATTCATCTCTTACTATTGAGCTCATTAAAACTCATGTTGATAACGTTTTGAGAATCATTTGATGGATCCGAGTATGCATACACATACAGAGCCCTAATATTGATGAACACACAGGAGATGGGCGAAGTCGAAAGCTTTATTTCTCATATGCATACAGTAGACAAATACATTAAACTGAGGTGAACTAGAAGGGGGAAATGGATCATCTGCAGTACTGCCCTCTGCAGTTGGGTCACGGCCACGCACCATGCATAGACTCAAGCTGCAGGCGATATTTATAGCTGCTGGCGGGAGACTGCTGGTAGTGCTCCCTAGATATAACTTTATCCATTTATTTATTCGCTTCCCGTATTACCTGCGTCGCTTCAATGTAATTCCTTTTAAAATGAATACGAATCAGCAAATACTTGTTTGAAGAATTTCCTAGAATTACTGTTCTTGCTAGTCAGTAATGGACTCCTCAAGTCACAACACAGCGCATATGACTGTAAGCAAATACTAGCATGAGGCATCATCATCAGGCATAGCATGCATGCATATCGATTACAGTGGCGGTGAAGGAGAAGGAAGAAGCAGCGGGTAACTGTACCTCAGACGACTCAGAACCACTTGTGTCCGGACACGACGTCGCCGGCCTCCTTGGCGGCCTGCATAGCAGCCCCGATGGTTTCATCCGCCTTCATCCTAGCCACGTCCACCGTGGTCGTGGCGCCGCCGCGGTCTGCCGGATCGGCGAAGCTGTGCACGCCTGCACCTTCGTCGTCGTCACCGGCGAACACCATTCTAGCGCCGGCGCTAGCGGCGGTTGCCGTTGCCGATATGGCTTTACCCGCCATTCCTCTATCCAGCTCCATCATGGCCGCGGCGGCGGCGCCGCCCTCCTCGTACCCGGCCTCAATAATGGCACCCGCGGCGGCATTGAAGTTAAATGGGGCCTCGCCGGCGGCTTTCGTCGCCGGCGACGAGGAGTTGTGGTTGTGGCCTGGGGTTGGGAGGATCATATAGGCGCCCGCCCGCTCGCCAAGCCCCTCCGACAGCTCGGTTTTCGGCGGCGGCTTCGCCGGCGACGAGGACGACTTGGGGCCTCCCGAATGGTTGCGGCCCGTTGGGAGGATCATATAGGCGCCCGCCTGCTCTCCGAGGCCCTCCGACAGCTCGGTTCCCGTCGACGCGTTGGTGGCCATCAGCTCGCGCGCTTGTTAATTAGTGGAGTCGTCTTCTTGGATATCTGCTGGGGCAATGCAAGGAGGTTGAGGCGGGGTGACAGTGTTTATATACTGCTAGTATGCCCACCAACCAACCTTTAGCCCATCTCTCTCAAACTATTTGCAACGGTGTCCTCTATAGCCCCCTAAATATAGCAGTTTTGTTAAAAAATTCCCTGCAGCGATGTTCTCTATAGCCTACTCTAAATTTCAGAGACTTTCCCTCATTCCCTAAATATCCAGGTCCTCGATCTTCTTCTCCCGATCCTCCGTCGTCCCCGCGCCAGTGTCCAGACCCGCGCGCCCCCTGCGTCCATCGCCGGTGACCCCGGTGCGCCGACCTCGCCGCCATCGCCGCCACCGGCGACGGCAACGCCGACCGGCCCTGGATGGCGTATGACAGCTCGAAGGAGCAGTGGAGGGAGGCCATGGAGGGCATCGCCCGCGGAGAGCCCGTCGTGGAGGTGGGCGCCATCGGCGCTGGCGACGTCCGTGACCGCCTCCTCGACCTGCTCGGCAACATCAGCGTGCAGCTCGGGTGGCGCACCGTGGCGCACCGAGGCGGCGCTCGAGCTAGATCCCCTTCCCCTGGGACGCTCCGCCGCGCCTGGCCCTCGGCTTCCGCCTGCCAGAACCTCTACCCGAGTTCCGTGCCATGCGCCAGGGCGCGCTCCAGCTCTGCCTCCGCTGCCCGCAGCCGCCGCGCCGCCGCCGACATCACCGCGCGCACGTGACACCGCCAAGCCTCCTCCAGCCCCACCCGTAGCCGCTCGCTCTCGGGGCGTGTGACGCTGCCGCGCCGGATGTAGGGAGGGGATGGAGAGAGATGGGAAGGGAGAGTGGAGAGCTGTGGATCTTCGGGGGAGAGAGGGGGAAGGAGGGGAGAAGAAGATAAGACGATTCTGACACGTAGGACCAGTAAATAAAGGATGGAATAGAGGAGGCAAATATAGGTTACCATTGCAATATGATGCTATTTAGAGGATGTAATTTTTCAGAGGAGGGTTAAAATATTCTTTTAGAGGATGATATTTAGAGGGTACCATTGCAAATAGTCTCACCCACCACCTGGAAATCTCGGTTTTTCAACCGTTATAGGTAATTCAAAACTATAGGGCGTGTTTACTTCTAGAGAATAAAAACAGACATATAATTTTTTTATAACGTGCATAGCACGTTTTTTCATTAAGCGGAAGAGAGTTTTACACCGAAACAACTTTGAGAGAACCCTCAAAGCGTAGCTAAACAACAACAAACGAATAAAAAACAGACCAACAGAGGCTAAACAAGCTAACAAACGACATGAGCGACCGGAGCTAGGAGAGCTACCATCTAACCCACACAACCCTATCAAACCTAAACAAGACTAAACTTCTAAGACTGATAAAAAGACAACACCGACAAGATTTCCTAAGGTCCTCCAACGATAATAGCAGTGGCAAAGCATCTACCAGACACGAAGACATGGCAGCCAAGCATCCGCCCGTAAGTAGCAAAGGTGGCCAAGCATCCACCAAATGACAACAAAGAAGCCGCCAGTGTTGAGAGGAGCGACAACCCGCCATCAGACGAAGACCAAAGGTGGCAAGGTATCAGCATCAGCGGTGGCAAAGCATCCACCGGATAAGAAGGGCATGGCGGCCAAATTCCGCCCGAAGTGACACAAGTGGCAAAGCGTCCACCGACGACAAAGTAACCATGAGCAAAGCAATGAGCGGCAACGCATCCGCCAACTGACGACGACCTAGGCAACTCTGGCGATGTAGATGAGACAGGGAGAAGATGAGACAGGGAGAAGACAGGCGCAGAAAAGAGCCAATGACCATTGGTAGAACCCGACCGAAACCTGCAGGAGGGATATACACCAGGAACATACGCACATCACTGAACGACTAACAATCCGATCCGAGGAGGTAGGGCGAGAGGCTCATGCAAGACGATGCCTTCATGAAGGGAGCGACGTTGACGCCATCGTCCGACTGCCCAAGGTGGATCAGTCCAAGTCTTCACCTGGCGAGACCAAATAGGTTTGGAGGCCACAACAACGCCTCCAGCATGGTAACTACTGTCAAAGGATGCAGGCCGCAGCCGTTGTTGGCACCGATGAGCACCGGCAATGGCTTTCGCCAAAGGCCTCCAAAGCTAAATCCACGCGGCGGACCGCCAAGGTTAGGATGCAGGCCAGAACGATGAAATGGCAGCGGACAATCCATGATGATGGTGAATATGAAGCACATCTACAGGAAATGAAAGCGGCGACCTTGACACACTGGCGGTAGCAGCTGTTGCCCTTCCCCATGATGAGCGATGGGAATACGACCCCATGATCAAAGGTACAGCTGGACGGAGCAGATCTGGCCATGGCCCACGGGGGAGTGGGGGGGGGGGGGAGGGGGCACGGTGACGCACCCATGGCAAGCTCCCTCGTTGGCAGGGAGGTGGCCATAGGCGACCTCGACTCGTGACGAGGCCCGTTGAGAAGTTGATCTGTGAAGGTTGATGGACAAGCTGAAGGTGTGAGGACCTATTGATCCGACCAGGGCTGTTTTGAAGGGGTCGGAGCATTGTTGTATCATCTGATTCAGCATGGACAACCAAGATCAAGTACATGGATCAATTGATCCGATCGAAGAGAGAAGGGCACGGTCAGAGCAATGGTGCATCGTCCGATCGAATATGGACACACATGATGCATGGATGGATTGATCCAATCGCCCCTCGATCATTTGATTAGATCTAAATATCGTAGTTTGGACAGAGAAGGGCACAGTCAGAGCAATGGTGCATCGTCCGATCGAAGATGGACACACATGATGCATGGATGGATTGATCCAATCGGCCCTCGATCATTTGATTAGATCTAAATATCGTAGATTGAACAGAGAAGGTGTGTGCCGAGGGGAGAAGAAGATAATGTAAGGATCGGATGATCCAATCGGCGGTCGGATGAAGCGACCAATTCAAGATTGCGTCAACATGACAGGGGTTCAACGACTAGTTTCCAGTTGAAGTCAAGCGATCGGATGATTCGACCAAAACAAGTTTGAATGGATCAAATCAATTGACCAGAGACATGGGCTGGGGGCACAACAACTAGTATACAAATGTACTTGCACGAATCGGATGATCCGACCGGGGCATCAGAAGGCGGTCGGATCAAACGACCCGTACAAAAGAGAACTAGCCGTTGGGGTCTTTTGAGCAATAGCTCTTTCGAGTTTTTGGGCTATATATACCCCTTCTACTCATCCATTTTAAGTTGTTGGTGTCCCCAGGAGTTCATTGAAGCTATCACCACATCAAGATCGCATCCAATCCACCTAGGTGCTATAGAGATCAGATCAAAGGCCTTTAACACAAGCGTTGTGAGTGTTAGTGCTAGGTTAGGCTAGGATTGAGAGAGAGCAAGGTGTTGCTACCTTGTGTGTGAGGTTCTTGAGTGAATCATTTGTACAAGAGGCGACGGCCGGCGCCTTAGAGTCTTGGTGACTCGCCGGCAAGTCTTCGACCCTCCGACTTGATGTGGAGAGGCGACGATGATCGTGTGCGGGGGACGTGGAGACCCCCTTCCTTCGTGGAGAAGCTCCTTAGTGGAGACGACATCAAGGTGACCAGAAGAGTAGGGGAGGTGAGGCTTGTCTTCGTGACAAGTGACTCATCCGCCTTAGTGTGAGCCTCCGTGGCGAGTCAAGACCTTGACCGGGAGAACTCATCTTGGTGACCGAGAGCATATCCTTTGTGGAGCTCCAATGTGTACTAGGGATGGCACTTTCCTACCGATACCACTAGATAAATCGCCGAGTCAAGTTTGCATCGAACATTGTTGTATCATCTGATCGAGCATGGACGACCAAGGTCAAGTACATGGATCAATTGATCCGATCGAAGAGAGAAGGGCGCGATTGGAGCAATGGTGCATCGTCCGATCGAAGATGGACGCATAGGATGCACGAATGGATTGATCCGATCGGCCCTCGATCGTTTGATTAGATCTAAATATCGCAGTTTGAACAGAGAAGGTACGCGCCGGGGGGAGAAGAAACATGTAAGGATCGCCGGTGTGGGTTCCCGGGTCCATGGCAGGCCGAGGCCAGATCCGGCGGCGGCGACCCACGAGGGAGAAGGGGAGCCACCGCCGCTCGATACTGGCAGGCATAGGAGGTCCGCGACCCCAGATCCGGCGGCGGCGGTGGCTCGCGAGGAGGTGGAGCCTGTGGTAGATCCGCTCAAATTAATCCGTCTTAAGTGTGCTAAACATTGCATTAGACGCGATCAAACACTTAAACCGAACTAAAGTGACAGCCTGTCGGGTCGGGCCCGATGCAACCATGAACAGTACCTTAATTGAAACAAGTCATGCAAATACTCATGCGAATGCGAGTCTCGAAGATTACAACAATCCATAATATTTAAAGGTCCCATTAAGGTACTTTATTACAAACTGAGTTCATGCATAAAATAAAGATAGTTCAGAGTTTGACTACAGTGGAAATAAGCGATTATTCTAGACGAAGGTGACGTCACGTGAAGCCGTCATGACATCACTCGGAAGTGTCTTCGTCCCAAACAACGGTCCAACCCGGAGGAAGGGTGGTCGGCCAGGTAAGACCTGCAACCATCTCATCGAGAGCACTACCTGAAAACAATTCAACAAGCAAGGCTGAGTATACTAATACTCAGCAAGACTTACCCGTCAGGTGAAAACTACATCTCTGACTCCTAGACATGCAAGGCTTTTGGCTGGTGGGTTTGTTTTGCCAAAGAGCGACTAAGAGTGGGTCCTTACTTTCAATATTTTAGCATCAAGTTCTAGTGGTAGTTAACCATTCTAGGTAAGCAACTATTCTAAACAAGCATGTTAAGTAAGCAATTAAGCAAGCATCAAGTTTATCACCATCGTTGCCATGTTCCACTTTCTTACTCAATGCGGCAGTGGGGTAAAGTAGTCTCATTAGCTGCGAGAAACAGACAGTTCGAACCGATTTTATAACCTTACAAGGTGGAAACTAAACACACGGAAAAGCCCGATCACGAAGGTTGACGCTAACCAGGCCGTTCCCATGTCATCCTGGTTCATTAATCCGAGCATGCTCCCCTTGGACACAAGCCTTAGCCGGTCATACTTCGCGGTCGTAACCGGCCGGCCTCGGTCTTGTGCCACGTGTCATAGACAGGGGGAGGAATCCCAGGGAAAGCAGGGCGAGGCCATTCCCCATTCCGAACAGGTACTAAACTTACCGGTCCCATGTCCCAAACAAGTGCTTAGTGCTTTCAAACACTTAACCATTGGTACCACACCATTCGGCCTTAACCAAATTTTAGCTTACATGGACGGGGCATATACATGACAAAAATCCATGTCCATCATCCTTATGATTCCAACATAAGTAAAGCATGTGATTCCTATAATCTCGCGAGTGACAGGAAATCACTCGACTTTACCGGGTCCTTATAGCATAGCAACTATCGACCTATCATACTAGTATTGCAAGGTATAGGTACCTAGGATCATGCAACTAGGGTTTCAATTCAACTCCTGAATGTAAATGCACAAGCATAACTTAACAAACATAGTTGCATAATTTCAGAACATAGGTTATGCTCCGGGGCTTGCCTTCGGGCACGTGGTTAGTCTGGGGATTCTCAGCAACAGGGTTTGGTTCGTCCTCCACCTGGATCACGTTCACGTCTCCTGAGGCTTGTCCTTCTTTTCTGGTCGGCACCAGCTCGTAGTCACCGTCGGCGAGGACTTGCTCTACACGAGATGCACATGCATAAGAGGTGATCTTATATCGAGCCATCATACTTGCATAATGATAGACCCGCAGTGTATTGAATGACACATTCACCTGGACAATATTTGTGTGACCTTCCCTTTCTTTAATTAAGTTTGTATTTACTCATAAAAGAACTTGGGGTGTTTGATGGATTGTGTACACATCTAAGATTATTTAATTTGATTTCAACATAAAACAGCAAGTGTGATGAAGTGAGGTGATTTATTTATTTATTTTAAACCACTTAAAGGTGATATTGCTTTTATTTAACCTTTTAAACATTGAAACTTCAATAATTTATTCTGCCAGTTTGACACATGATCTGTATGTGGGAAAATTACAGTGTGCTCTATGTTTGACCTTTGATTAACTGCCAAAAAAAAGACTAAACTCATTTGTAGAACTACCATGAAAAATTACATAAGTTCAGCACACTAATATGAAGTTTAAATCCTAGAAAGTCACACTAGTAGCAATTGATCCTAAAAATCGAACCAGAGCTTTGACTATTTGAAACTAGATTCCATGCCAAAGATTAGCTTAAAAAAATTTCAGGAACATGCTGTTTGAATTTACTTGCTTTAAACCCTGATAAATTAAAAGGGCAAGTTAGCCATGCTAAACTGAGCTCTACTATTTATCACAGATGCATCACGATTATCGAGCCACTACAGAAAGATTGGATTTATTTGCTTCACAGATTAATTTAAACAAATCAGACACTAAAACTGCGCAGATATGCTAGATAAATCATAACTCTATTCTAAAGCAGTTCTGTATGCCAACTGTTTACAGCAAGCTAGAAACTTCTCAGACAACATCATATCCAAAAATTAGCACAAACAAACCTATAGATTTGAAACTATGCACAAACTTGAGTTTGAACAGATTTGAATTTATTTTGAAATCTAAGCAGAAAACTCATATACATATTTTCTATAAAAGGTAGCATTCATCACAGAGAGTTCAACAAAATTGGTTTTGTATTTTTACGATTTTTCTTTGATGTTTAATCGATTTTTGAAGTTTCCATCTTTTGAATCTAGATCTGAAGAATCTATTTCTACAAAACCCCCGGGACTTTCTAAATCTCACAGATAGGCCCCTAGTTTTTGCGCTAAGGACCCTAGAAAAACATCGGGCCTTGCAATGCGGTCCCTGGCCATGGCCGGTGACGGAGCGGCCGAAATCCGGCGAAGTGGGACCGCGGGGCTGGACGAGAACATGCTCTGGAGGCTTACCACCTTACCTAGGCTCGGTCTTGTGCGGAGAGCGGGGTGGAAGAAGGTGCGGCGGCGAGCGCGGCGGCGATGATCTGCTCCTACCAGAACCGGCGGCTGGGGTGGTGGAGCGGCGCTAGTGGTGGCCTGGGAAGCTTGAGCGGAGCTGGTAGAGTGCGAGCGTGGGGGAAAAAGTGGACGGGAAGGCGATGCGGTGGGTGCTCGGTGGAGCAGCCTGGCGGCATCAATGGCGGGCGGCGATGGCGCTCTGTGAGAGGGGTGGGGCGCTATTTATAGGCGCGGGCAGTGGCTTGGCGTCGCGGTGAAGGCTGGGAGAAGGGGCAGCGCGGGCAAACGGCCGGGTAGGGGTGCAGGCAGCCGTGCGGCGCTGGTGGCCGAGCGGCGAGCACGTGTCAGCCGGCGGGTGCGGGCTGACGCGGCTATGAGCTGGCGGGGAGGTGTTGTCAAGCCCACTTGTCTAGGCAGAGCGCGGCAGGCGTGGCGAGGAAGGGCAATGGCGCCGGGGTTGGCCGGTCAGCCTGGACGTCCGGGATGAGATTGAGGCGGGCGGCGTCGGGGGTTGGTCGGGCGAGATGCGGTCGCGAGGAGGCGGGGATCGCACGCGGCGGTTAGGCGAGGCACTGCAGGCGGGCAGCCTCGAGCATGGCGCATGGCGCAAAGAGCGACGTGGGCGCGCGAAGCAAGGCCGAGGCGCGCTGGGGTCAACAGCCGTGCCGTCCCATCGCCATGATGACCCTCGGGCCTCAGCGTCCGGATCAGACGACCGGCGACGCGTGGCGGCGGTCACGGCGGCTGGAACGTGCGCTCGCTCTCGAGTGCCAGTGCACGCAGGACATTTCGTCGAACAATTGTTGCGCGCAGTCTCAAACGCTTGGTTCTTCAAAATTTTGAACTAAGGTTCAAATTCTCGAAAAAGCAAACTTGTGTTCCTAAACGTAAGCTATAACTTTTGTAAAGGCTGACCAGTGAAAAAGTTTGCCGATCGACGAGAAAACTGAGAAGGAAACTGGTGAACTCTTGTGTCGGCCGGCAGTGAACTTCCGTGGTTGGACTGACTTTGACAGAGATTTAAGGTGCTTTGCACTCAAAATCTCGAAATGAGCCAATTGATAAAATTGTGTCCCGTTAAAAACTAAATAACTTTTGTATTGGTCATTTTCAAGTTCTTAAGTGAAATTTTGAATTTGGATCATGCCAACCGAGAAAGGTCAAAAGTTCACCGAGGAACTTGGGGAATTTTTGGTGTGGGCCTTAAGTGAAAATCTAGGTGGGGCCTAATTACACCTAATTACGCTTAAACAAGGTAATTAATAGGTGATTACCTTAATTAAATACCTAGATTGTCACAGCGTCGCCTCCGCCGCGCACCCGGGGCGACCCCGACACCATGTGGGCGTTGACGGTGACGGTAGAAGCCCTCGCGCCCATGAGCTCCGTCCATGGTGAGGTACGCAACCATGGCGACCATGGCAACCAGTTAGGGTTAGGGTTTGTGGGGTGGGGGAGACGGGGAGAGATGGGGGAGGAGGAGGAGCATGGGGCGCCGGCTTCGGTTCGCCCCTGGCCGCCGCCGCCGTGGCTGAAACCGGCAACGACGGCAGCCGTTGTGGCCTAGAAGAGGGGGTGCTGGGGTGGCGCCAAGGAGCTCCGCCCGTGTCACCCCGTACGGAGCGACGCGGGGGACGGGGGACGCTATGCACCTCACATTTGTCCAATAGACCTATAATTTGGAATGGAGATAGTACTTTTGTACATATTAGAAGAACGATTAATGGAAAATGACATAAGCGTATTCTTAGATGCATATAGAAAAGATAAGGAGATTAATAATCAATATATATAGCCAATTCGTTATACGAGCCACTAATTTTAGTTATATTGCTCTAGATGATATGAAAACGATATTAGCGGCCGGGCAGATATTATCAGCCTGTGCTCGTATACAATTATATAACAATATAATAAGAAGGGAAAACAGAAGGATGTCGTGCCTTCTACGTGTCCCCGTATCGTCCGCATGACGAGAACCCCACGTGCCGACGTGCCTACATGTCGAGAGCTACTAAAGATTGAAGACTTGCCGTGATGAACGACATCGTTACACTCGTGATTCGTGAAGCTTCAAATTCTGCATTCTCAGCGAACTGGCGAATTGGCTCGTAATGCAACGGTAGGACGGTCTAGTGGGACGCTACCTATCAGGGTTTAAATCCTGACGCTCGCGCCTTTTCCTGAGATTTTTCAGGATTTACCGACGTTACGAGTTAAGTGGTAAGCGACGTTCCCGTCGACAACGAGGCGCCAATGGTGACTTCAGGAATCTCCAGATCTGCCGGGTGCTCAGTCATTCGAAGGTGCTCATAGGGTAGGGCTAGCGTACGTGTGTTTATAGGGGTGAGTGTGCATGCGTGTTGTGAGCGTCGGCGTTGTACTATGTAATTCTTAAAAAAAAATTCTGCCTTCTGATTTGGCACCTCTGTGGCTATCCGTGTGCGCCTAATCATATGCATGACCCCGGCTCGGTCTTCACGTGGACACAGCACGACATGTGTGTATATACCAGTTTAAATGAAAAAACGGTGCGTGCAGAGGTTTCCATGGACAGGGAGAGAGGCAGTGTTCAGTGATGGACATTGGAAAGCAACATTGCACCAGCCTAGCTGCATGCGTAAACTAGCCGAGAAGAAGATAAGATCATGCATTTCTTTTATGGTCGCAGCACCATTATATTGGCCAGCTAGTCATGTTTGGCCCCGTTAGGTTCATGCACGAGATATTTAACAGATTACAGATGGTCTACCACAAAATGCTCTCTAACGCTAGTCAGTTGCCAACTAAGCATAGCGGGTTCTTGTGGTGGACCATCAGCAGGTTAAGTTCTTGACTTGACATTAATGCTCACATTTTTATAGATTTATTTTAGAATTCAACCGGTCTTATTCTCTCGGTGGTAGGCGACGCGCCTATCTACATCGAGACGTCAATGGTGACTTTGTCAATCTCGAGGATTTGCTGGCTCAGTCTTTCAAAGATTCTTACAGGGGTAGGGTTGCATGCGTGTATATATTCGTATGGGTGAGTGTGCGCGCGTGTTTGTAAGCGTCTACGTCTCTACTATGTGATTAAAAAAATGAGTAGTCAGCTGCATGGTTGTGGTCCTTTTCTTTCTTTCCTAACCGGTTTTAGTTTTGGTTTTTTTGGGCCTACGGGACTCATGTTTGTAATTTGGTTTTTCTCTACTTAATACAATGATAATACAATGATGCGTGGGTGCGCATCTTCTGCGCATTCGAGGAAAAAACGTAATCCTCTCTACCCTTCCCTTCGTCGGTTGCTTTTGATTGGGACATACATATATCTTTTTCTAATTAATTTTGTGGCTCTTTTAGATGAGTGATAAAATCCGGCCTACTCTATCCACATGGCGGACATATATATACAACCTTATAAAGAGTTTTAGACCCTAATTCTCATATGAGGAGCTAACAAATACAGAAAAACTCTAAACAAAGAAAAAAAGCTAGACGACTAAGTTTGTGTTGACGGCTGTTAAACACCAAATATAGCCGTCAATATTCTCAATAATAAAGGAGAACTAACATCTTTACATGCATATTTGGTTTGGAATAATGTAGTTCCACATGTCATTGAGATTATTTGAATGTAGGAGAAATAAAGGCAAAAGGATGGAGAACATGCACTCTCATGGTGGAGAAACACAACTCCAACCAATGAGGGGTGCCACTTAGGCAGCACATGGATCCATTGGCCCACAAGAGAGAGAAGAAACACACTCTCGACCAATCAGGTGCAAGGAGACGGATTGAGGGGCCCACCTTGGGGGGGGGGGGGTAAAATGCATGGAAACACCCGAGGCATACCCATACCCACTTGAGGACCCACATGGCAGTCTCCCAGAGAAAGGCAGTTGTGAGTGGGACCCATAGGGGGTCGGCCGAACCCCTGGTTCGGCCGAACCACCCTTGGCTCCTCTCGCCTCCAGCCGCCACGTGTCCTGTCTCGAAGTCGGTTGTGGAATATTCCTTCAGAGATGTCGCCTCTAGGTGCCTATAAATATGAGTGGAGGGGCTCCATTCTAAGTACCACAAGTTGAAGCACTTCTCTCACTTTTAGTCTCTAGGATAGTGGAGTTAGGCTAGAGTAGTTCTACACAGGTTCAGATCTTCTTGGAGCTAAGTGTATGGTTCTTGTATCTTCTAGTTTTAGGATGACTTTGCTCTACTTCAAAGATACATCTTTCTTGTATAGTGTTTGTCTTAGTCATGATATGTGTGAGCTGTGTACGTGTTCTTGCTATCATGTGTTGCTTGGTGTGGACACCATAAATTTGGTGCCAACCAAAATTTCAGCGCGCGTGGTGTACTGCGCGGCATGCCAGTCAGCTTGACCATTCAGTTGACGAGGTGTACGACGACGTCGTATCGACCAGTTAATAGAATCACGATGCTGGGCCGACACGACGTGACACTATTGGATTTCTCATCTTATTGCGGCGAGAGCCATCAACCAATAAAGATTAAAATAATACTACTACCAATCCTTCTAGGTGAAACTACAACGATGCGCCCGGAAGTTGCAATCTAAAAGCACTGGTAGCAGGACATTAATCTAACCTTCACTAGCTGATAATTCTGTCCACAATAAAATTAGATCTCAACAGCACGGTAACCAAAATTAAGATGCAACAGGCTATTAAATAATCTATCGTCTATTTCAATAAGACAAAAGCTAATCGAAGCCAATATAATATTAAGACGATAGATACAACCGATCCAATCTTAATCAAGGCGGGGTAACTGGTGAATACCGTAGATCAAGACGGAAGCGATGCGCCATAGGTCGGAGATCCGAGGTACTCGATAGCTTGGTGAAACTTTGGACTTATCCCTTCGCCGGCAATAGATCAAGACATTGCAGCCCCGCGTTGAGTGCCGAAGCTCCACCAATGATCAATGTAAAAACATTACAGAAGATAAAAAGGGTGGCAATGCGTCAAATTGTATTGATCGTGTGATGAAACTATTACAATGACGGGGGTACATATTTATACCCTGAACCAATGACTCCTAATTTAGTCGTACAAGACCTTGCCTAATAATAGATATCTAAACAAAAGGAAATACTGATATACGCGGACTCTAATTTCCCTTGTGTAGAGACCTTGCTAATGAAGCTCCTTTTTTCCTTGAATCTGATTCGGCCAAGGCAATTAAGAAACATTTTATCTCCAAAAGCCGATCATGTACTTGCCAAAATCTGGGGTTAATTGTCCGCACGCATCTCCGAAGAAAGTAATAGTCAAACTCTTCCCTGCTAGCAAACGTGATGCACTTGGAGAGATTTTGTGCTATGACGTCACATCACCTGCCCCTGAATCACGTACGTGAGTATGTAATTTCCATCTTGTCCATCGGTCTCTCCATCGGACGTCCGATCGTACATTCTAGGTTCCATCGGACATTCCAGGATCTATCGGCAAATGTCACCATCGGTATATTTTGTTAATGCACATGAATAGCCGATTACTCAACAGACCAGATTAAATTGGTTTTATCTGAAATCCGGTGTCAACACAGGCCCCCCAGTTTCGGAATATGAAGGCTGCTTCATGATCTGAAACTCTACAAATCCAATGCCTCAATCTTTCTTTAAACAAGAATCTAGGTGATGAATCAACTGACGGCAACAATAACATACCAGTATGTGGACACCATAAATTTGGTGCCAACCAGCAAATTTAGCTGTCAACATAGGCCCCGAATTCGAAGTATGAATTTTTCGTGCTTCGAATTATCTATATCACTTTTCCACCGGCTGACAGAACTGAACATCGGCTGCTGACTATTGCTTGACTCTAGATTGGCAGACTCCAAATCGGCGAAAATGTCCTGGTTGGCAAGAATATTCTATCATTTGCTCCAACATTCTGAATCGGTCATTCCATCAATCAGCCATTCCATCCTTTGCATAGGATAAATAAATTGGCCATTTCACCAATCGGTCATTCCAATCGGACATTCCAACATTTGCCTAAAATAAATGTCCGATATGTTTAAAGTGTTTAGGACCGATAGAACTTTCCATGGTAGATTAATAAAATAAACAAAGTAAAAATCGGCCATTCCATTCTTTGCATCTTGTAAAAACAATTCCTATTATAAATAGCCGATGTGTCAGTAAATCGGTTGTGTTGTCATTAGCAAGCTCCAACTTCATCCGATACTAATCTGATACACGTCTGATTAGGCAATAACTCCACTGTCCTTGCTGGAATATTATATTTCTTTGAACTAATTCATACGAGCTCATAGATATTTACTTGGCTAATGAACTCAAAACAGCCGTCGTAGATGCTTGTTCATCAGGATAAAAACGTGAGCTTTTATCTCGTGGTCCCACTGGGCGTGCCAATATTGCTAACACAAAAAATTTCAGCACGCGTGGTGTACTGCGCGGCATGCCAGTCAGCTTGACCATTCAGCTGACGAGGTGTACGACGACGTCGTATCGGCCAGTTAATAGAATCAGGATGCTGAGCCGACACGACGTGACACTGTTGGATTTCTCATCTTATTGCGGCGAGAGCCATCAACCAATAAAGATTAAAATAATACTACTACCAATCCTTCTAGGTGAAACGACAGCGATGCGCCCAAAAGTTGCAATCTAAAAGCACTGGTAGCAGGACATTAATCTAACCTTCACTAGCAGATAATTCTGTCCACAATAAAATTAGATCTCAACAGCACGGTAACCAAAATTAAGATGCAACAGGATATTAAATAATCGGGAAAAACGACTATCAGTACCGGTCAAGAAGGTCTCGTTAGTACCGGTTCTGGAACCGGTACTAACGTTTCGAGACTAAAGTGGCAGTCTTTTAGTACCGGTTCCAGAACCGGTACTAAAACGCGCACGTTAGTTACCAACCGGTACTAAACTGCGTGCGCTGCCCGCCACCCCGGGGAGGCAGTTTAGTACCGGTTGGTAATACCAACCGGTACTAAACTGTTTTTTCTCTTTTATTTTATTTTATTTCTAATGCGTATTCCGTATCGTATCCGTTCTAATGCGTATTCGTATCGTATCCGTTCTAATGCGTATTCGTATCGTATCCGTATAATGCGTATTCGTATCGTTTCCGTTACAATGCGTATTCGTATCGTATCCGTTCTAATGCGCTTGCGTATAAAGTAATATTACGTTACAATAATATATAATCTACATGTACTTAGTTAGCTTTCTAAAAAGTATTACATATATATACAACTTTTCAAGTGTTTCGATTAAAGAAAAACCAATTAAGCTAATCTTTCTTCTTCTTCTTCTTTTGGAACTCCTCTTCCTCCTCGTCCTTTCCTCGATCAGGATCCATTAAACCAATGCTTATTCTATGATCCGTATAAAATTCACCGTTCGGATTCACGACCTCATCGAGCAGAAATCCCATTAGTTGTTCTTGAACTGCCTTGACTCGTTCCGGTTCAATGAGGTCTTCTGACATTACCATAACCTGCCAAGAAAAATCTTCGTTAGTCTTAATAAACAGATTTGCATAATAAAAATTTAATAAAATGGTAGGAAGTTTACGTACGTCAAATTCTTTTTCCGTCATCATCTTCGGGCCTACAAATCCGTGGATGAATTCGCATACGTAGTACCCACACAGGTTGTTTCCCTGTTCCTGTCTCATACACTATATATACACGTATATGAACAATCGGTTATGTAATACACTCTCGATGTTTGACTAAATGAAATAAGACTAATATGAAATTTTGAACGTACCGGAAAGTCAAGCCTCCATACAAGCTCGTCCGTATCTGATACTCCAACTTGGTGTTTAACAAAGCGTTTCCACGCTTTGTTAAGAGTATCAACTAGGCTTTGATACTATTTCATCGGCTTTCTCAATGAGTCGAACACCGTAATCCGGCCTCGATTAATCTCGAGTACAAGGAGGATCCAGTGAAACCTGTACATATAAAGATGTCATTTAGAACCGTAACATGAATGAATATAGAAATAGTAAAATATGTTCTACGACTAACCCGAAGAGGTACGGAAAAAGTATCAATGAACATGTATGTTGTGCCATCAAGGCATTGAAAATATTTGTTGTCGTTCGATTGGGATAATTTGCAATATTCTCCATGTGTAAGATATCCGGATCCAAGAAGCCAATGCCATAGTATCCCTTCTTCCGGCAATGTTGATACTCCATCCTACATGATACACAATAACATATAGTTAGATAGGATTGACAACTAGAGGTACAATATAAACATTTTATTAAATACTTACAGAATCCATGCACTCATGAGAGACTTGGAAAGGGCATCTTGATGGTATAAAAAATGGATATCTCCGAAATCAATCCACATATCACATGGCGGCCGATAGGGTGAATTTCTGATCCGTGCTGCGAACATGGTCAATCCATTTCCAGATTCTCGCATGTACCAATTGTGGAACTCATACATTCTGGTCCCTAGGTGTGCTAGCAGCTCAGGCCATACCAGTGATTGCCCCAATTCGAACGGTTTTTGCTTGCCTCCCTCGTGTATTGGAATATCATCTTCACCTCGCAGTTGAGCTTTTGTGAGGTTGGTTTGCTTCATAATCTCAACCAATTGTTGTTCTTCCTCTGATAGCACAACAAGCGGAGGAATCGATTGCTTCAATTGTTGTCCCAGCTGTGCAATGCCTTTGGACTGAGAGCTTTTCGACGACGATGCACTTTTTCTATTGTCGACTTTCTTGTACGACTTCATGATTGTGCGGTCGTAGTCCGATACCGTCTCTTTCACCGCGGGTCTGGCCTGTTTAATAAAGTGTCTTACGGCTGTCGGGTCAACCGGTTCCTTCGGCTTTGGCT
This sequence comes from Urochloa ruziziensis, assembly GCA_015476505.1. NCBI lineage: Eukaryota > Viridiplantae > Streptophyta > Magnoliopsida > Poales > Poaceae > Urochloa > Urochloa ruziziensis. Next base: position 10,532,397 of record CM027124.1, read on the forward strand.
TTCTCTTGTCCTTAACCTTCTGAAAAAAATCCGCAACCTCTTGGCTGACGGTCGCATCGGTTTCCTCATCTGTTTTCTCGTACGCGAGCTTAGGAGGCGGAGGCGGAGGATTCTCTTTCTTCTTCTTCTGCCGCTTAGGAGCCGGCGGCATTGGAGCCTTGGCGTACCTCTTCTTCGGCTGAGGTGGACTCATGCTGGGGCCCCTTGTACCAATTGGTGAGGGCGGGTCCATGTCGTTGTCGGGACCATGTGGAGATGGTGGATCCATGCTGGGGTCCCTCGTAGCCGATGCTGCAGCTGAATCTGTTGTTCCTGGCTTCAATCTGATGTCTTCCTTAGGCCAAGCAATCCATGTATGCAACCCATCTCGCAGTTCCTCTCCACCGTCACCTGTAGGGATCGGGATCGCAAGGTCTTCAGCCCAAACACCAGCCACTCGGTCAACCAAAACTCTAGCGTACCCTTCGGGAATAGGCACGTTGTGAAGTTTCTCGCCCGGGACCGGTACTTCAGCAACACCTTCAGCACATACCTTCATCTTCTTCCCGACAAGATAAAGAAGCTCACAGTCCGTCCTCGTAGTGATGTCATCTACGGGATATCTTTCAGCGGCCTTGGTGGAAGCAATGCTGCTACGACGCTGAGATGCGGGGCTGATCTCCAAATTCTCGCCGCCTGCAGGAGCACTAGGTTGTCCCTGGTGTTGGCTAAGGACTTCTGCCAGGCGCTGATCTACTCGTTCATTTATTTCTTGGGCTGTTCTAGTTTCAACCTGAGCCAGCCTGTCATGGAGCTCACGCAATTCTTCTTGGATGGCTTTCTTGCTTCTGGAACGGCTTCGGTACGTCTGTATATCCTGACTGAAGCCACGTTTCCATGGTACGACGCCCATGCCTCGAGTCCGACCAGTGTGTTCCGGATTGCCAAGAGCGTAAGTCAGCTCGTCCTTCTCTCGATCAGGCTTGAAAGATCCATCTTCCTTTTTCTTCATTGCTTCGTCTAGCCTGTCGATCGCTTCGGCTATGGCATCGCTAGTGATAAACGCACCATTTTCCATGTTTAGTCTGCCTCCATGAGCATAGAAGTAGCACCTCACTCGTAACGGCCACGAGAGTGTCTGCGGTACGATTCCTCGTTGTATCAATTCATCTTCCATCTTCTTCCATTTCGGAATCGCCTTCTCATAACCTCCTGGTCCTAGATGGTGGAACTGACTTTTCTTCGAGGCATTTTCTGTGTTAGTTTTAACTCGCTTCAGGTAGTCGGCCGACAACTGATTCTCTAAGAATTCATCCCAAAACGGCCTTTGGTTCTGGTACACCTTCTCAAAATCTGGTGTGAGATTCTTCTTGACGAAATTGGCTTTCAACTTCTTCTTAAATGACTGAAACTGGTTAGCCATCTTACTCATCGTCCAATTCTTGACTTTGTCTAATTTGTCTGCCGGAAATGTGAAGTGTGTAGTCACCTGTTTCCATAACATTTCCTTCTCTGACTCCGGGACTATTTGTCGAACTTGAACATTTGGATCGCTGTTTTTCGATATCCTCCAAAGCTCGTACTTGATGGGGATGTTTTCCCTAACAAGATATCCACATTGATTCACATAAGAAGTCTTAATCCCAGGCGGTTCCGTTGGTTCACCATCATCTGTAACTGCTGTGACCAGGGTATGCCCGGTCATCTTTCTCTTGCAGCCTCGCTTCCGTTTTGGAGGCTTCGATCCAGATGCCTGAAAATAATTAAACTATTATTTAATACAAAAATAATTAATACAAAATTAATCCAGATGCCCGATCAAAATCCTTATGTATACCTCGGTCTCATTGTGTTCGTCAAGACCAGTTTCTTGTTCTTGGTCGTCTCCATCATCATCTTCCTCATCATCTCCATTCCCTCCATCCCCTCCTTGTCCAGATAAATCAAGAAATTGACTGCCGTCAAACTCTACAGGGTCTGTACCGTCTCGAATCATATTATGAAGCAACTCCTCATCCTCGCTACGTCTCGTCATTTATCCTAGTATATGATAGGAGTAAGTTATGAAATTTTTGTAACACATATGAATTTTTTTCTAACACATATGAAAATTTTGTAATACATATGAAATTTTTCTAACACATCTACAATATTTCTAACACATATGAAATTTTTCTAACAAATATGAATTTTTTCTAACACATATGAATTTTTTCTAACACATATGAAATTTTTGTAATACATATGAATTTTTTTTAACACATATGAAAATTTTCTAATACATATGAAATTTTTCTAACACATCTACAATTTTTCTAGCACATATGAATTTTTTCTAACACATATGAAAATTTTGTAATACATATGAAATTTTTCTAACACATCTAAAATTTTTCTAACAAATATGATATATTTCTAAATCTATTTAAACAAAAAAAAATGTGCTGACGTCAGCACCCAGGGTGCTGACGTCAGCACATCACGTACACACGGCAGGGGCGGCGGCGTCGGGGGCGAGGCGGCGGCGTCGTGGGCGAGGTGGCGGCGGCAGCGTAGGGGCAGCGGTGCGGGCGGGCGGCGGTGGGGGCGCGACGCAGGCGCAACGAAGCCGGGGCGGAGGCGGGCCGCCGGCGCGATGTAGCCGGCGCCGGAGAGGAGAGGCGGGGCCGGCCGCCGGCACGTACGGCGAGGAGTCGCCGGCGCTGGCCGGAGGAGGAGAGGAACGGGCGCCGGACGGAGTGCAGACGACGAGGGTGGCGCCGGCGTGGTTCGAGGTCGACGGCGGCGCGCGGGGGATGGCGGCGGCGGGGGATGGCGGCGCGGCCGGCGCGCGGGGCCGGGGGATTGCGGCGGCGGCCCGCGGAGAAGGCCGGCCAGGCGGTCCCGGAGAGGCGCGGGACGGCGGCGGCGCGCGCGGACGACGGCGGCGCGGCGGCGAGACGACGGGGAGGCGCGGGACGGCGGCGGCGCGCGCGGACGACGGCGGCGCGGCGGAATTGGAGAGGTAAAAACGGCTAAGTCCGGAGGAGGAAGAAGAGTGGGGTTTTATACCCCAGGCAGGTTAGTACCGGGTCGTGTTACAAACCGGTACTAACCTGCCACCCCAGGCACGTTAGTACCGGTTTGTAATACGGCCCGGTACTAACGTGCCACAGCTGGCGGGAAGCGAAAACGTGAGGCAGGTTAGTACCGGGCCGTGTTACAAACCGGTACTAACCTGCCTCCCCTGTAAATGGTATAGTTTTTCTCTTATTTTTCTTTTCTGTTTGTATATATTACTTTTATTCTCGTTTAACACTTATTATAAATCGTAAAGGCACTACGTACACTTTCAAATTACTTATTTCAAATTACTTTTATTCTCGTTTAACACTTATTACTTATTATATGATTACATGTTTAATTTCAAATTTGAAAATACACACTTATTGTAATTTATAAAATATCTCATTAAATATCTCACATACATATAGTAAATCTGTAAAATACGAAGAGGTAATTATTTTTTGCATGCAAAAATATTTATAAATAATAACTTCCAAATCTCATATAACTGTTTCTTCAAATCGAAAATTAATTATTTAATTAACGTCAAATTTCAATAATCAACACTTTTCATAAAAAAAGAAAAAAGAAAATTAAATTACATAAGTCCATAGTAATGTCACACACATATTGAGTTAATTATATCGACAGAACACACATTGAGATAATTACGTCAAATTGCACAATGCAAAACGACACTCATTACATTACACACATTACATTACATCATTTAATAGAAAATAAATAATTGAGGCCATTAATCTTCATCTTCATCATCTTCCGCTGAAACAAAATTAATCTTCCTTCTGACGAATGTCCCCTGGTTGTGATCGCGCCGTAAGTACGGAGCGTCTTCTTTGGATAACAGAATGCTGGGATCAACATCAACTTAGAATGGAGGACGGTCATCTAACTGATCATAATCTTCTGATTTGTCCGTAATGTCTTCAACTCCAACTATTTTTCTTTTTCCTGGAAGAACTATGTGACGTTTAGGCTCATTATCTTCTGGCTTCTTTACCGTCTGCTCCTTTTCTGTCTGCTCCTCTTCCATCTGCTTCTTTTGTTTTCTCTTCTTGGGTTTAATTTTTTTCTTCTTGGGCTTGCTTGCCATGTCTTTCACGTAGAACACTTGGGTCACATCTTTGGCTAGGACAAATGGTTCCTCCTTATATCCAACCTTTTTTAGGTCCACCGTTGTCATCCCATATCTGTCTATCGTTACACCGGCGCGGCTCACCCAATGGCAGCGAAACAGGGCAACTTTTATAGGTCCATAGTCAAGTTCCCATATCTCCTCTATGACGCCATAGTAGATGTCCTTTATACCATCATTTCCTATTGCATCTATACGGACACCACTATTTTGGTTAGTGCTCTTCTGGTCTTGAGATCTTGTGTAGAATGTATACCCATTTATCTCGTAGCCTTGGTATTGCAAGATTGTGATTGATGGTCCCCTAGCCAGCCATTGAAGTTCTTGATCAATCGTGCCATCACCGATGAATTTTCGTCTCAACCAATCTCTGAAAGTCACTATGTGATGACGGGTAATCCATTTTTCACTCTTGTTTGGGTTTTCGGATCGTATAATATCCTTATGCTCCTCTATATATGGAGCCACCAAGGTCGAACTTTGTAGAACCGTGTAGTTTGCTTGGCAAATTTCAATTTGAGAGAGGTCCATTATAGCTTTTCTCCCAAGTGTTCCCTTTCCGCAGAGTCGTCCCTCATGGTGTGACACGGGGAGTCCAACCGGATCAAGATCCTCAATAAAGTCTACACAAAATTCAATGACCTCCTCCGTTCCATAGCCTTTAGCGATGCATCCTTCTGGTCGAGAACGGTTGCGAACATACTTCTTTAGGACTGCCATGTACCTCTCGAAAGGGAACATATTGTGTAGGAATACTGGCCCCAGAATAGTTATCTCTTTAACTAGGTGAACCAGGAGATGTGCCATAATATTAAAGAATGAAGGTGGGAATATCATCTCGAAGCTTACAAGGCATTGGACCACGTCTTGCTGTAGCCTTATTAAATGACTTGGATTAATCACCTTTTGTGAAATTTCATTGAGAAACGCACACAGCTTCACGATTGCCAACCTTACATTCTCTGGTAGAATACCCCTCAAGATAACTGGAAGTAATTGTGTCATCAGGACATGGCAGTCATGAGACTTCAAGTTCGTGAATTTCTTTTCCTTCATTTTTATTATTCCTTTTATATTTGAGGAATATCCAGTGGGCACCTTGATACTGTTCAGGCAATCAAACATGCTTTCCTTCTCCTGTTTGCTGAGAGTGTAGCTGGCAGGCCTTAAGTATCGCTGGTCTTTTCCCTTCTTTTTAGGATGTAGGTCTTTTCGTTGTTCCAACGCTTTAAGGTCACGTCTTGCTTCCACTGTATCTTTCCCTTTTCCATAAATACCCATGAATCCTAGCAAGTTCACACAAAGATTCTTCATCAGGTGCATCACATCAATTGCATTGCGGACCTCAAGCATTTCCCAATAAGGTAGCTCCCATAATATGCTCTTTTTCTTCCACATGGGTGCATGTCCGTCCTCGTCATTTGGAACGGCTTGGCTACCAGGGCCCTTTCCAAATACTACCTGCACATCTTTTACCATCGAAAACACACGCTTTCCGTTGCGGAACAAAGGCTTAGATCGATTATCAGACTCGCCTCTAAAATGTTTTCCTTCATGTCTTAAAGGGTGCTTCGGTGGTAAAAACCGACGATGGCCCATATACACGCACTTTCGACAGTGCTTCAAATAAATGCAGTCTGTTTCATCATAACAGTGGGTGCAGGCCGAGTATCCCTTGTTTGACTGTCCCGAAAGGTTTCCAAGTGCAGGCCAATCATTGATGGTCACAAAAAGTAATGCTCGGAGGATGAATGTTTCCTGTTTGTACTCATCCCACACACTTACACCTTCGTCCTTCCACAACAGTAAAAGCTCATCGATCAAAGGTCTTAGGAACACGTCGATGTCGTTTCCAGGTTGTTTTGGACCTGCGATGAGAGCCGGCATCATGATGAACTTTCGCTTCATGCACAACCAAGGAGGAAGATTAAATATACATAGGGTAACTGGCCAAGTACTATGACTGCTACTCATATCGCCGAATGGATTCATTCCGTCTGTACTTAAACCAAACCGTATGTTCCTTACATCTTGATCAAATTGTGAAAATTCTCTCTCAATGTTCCTCCACTGGGACCCATCTGCAAGATGTCTCATCATCTCATCTCGCTTACGATCTTCTTTGTGCCACCGCATCAACTTTGCATTCTCCTTACTTCTGAACAAACGCTTCAATCGTGGAATCACAGGAAAATACCACATCACCTTTGCAGGAATTTTCTTCTTCGCTGGCTGCCCGTCAACTTCACCAGGATCGTCTCGCCTGATCTTGTACCGCAACGCACCACAAACAGGACAAGCTTGTAAATTCTCATATTCAGCGCCGCGATACAGGATACAATCATTAGGACATGCGTGTATCTTCTGTACCTCCAATCCAAGAGGGCACACAATCTTTTTGGCTTGGTACGTGGTCGACGGCAGCACATTAGCCTCAGGAAGCATGTTTTTTACGATTTGTAGTAGCTCACCGAATCCTTTGTCGCTGACACCATTGGTTGCTTTCCATTTTAGCATATCCAGCGTGCTACCCAGTTTTTTCAGTTCCGGCTTGCACCCTGGGTATAGTTTTGTTTTGTGATCCTCCAACATCTTTTCGAACTTTTTTGACTCTCTCGCAGTTTCACTGTCTTTCTGTGCATCAAGCAAGACCTGACCAAACTCATCGGGTGCCTCCTCCTCCTCTACGACATTTGCATCAACCCCTTCCATTGGGTCATCATCGTCGTCAAAGGCACCGGCTTCATGTAAGTATGCAAAGTCTGGGATGTTGTTATCGTCGTCTTCTTCATCGTCTCCCATCAAAACACCAAGTTCACCATGCTTCGTCCAAACATTATAGCTATCCATGAAACCGTTTTCAGTTAGGTGAACGTGTAGAGTATCCCTTTTCATGACCTGTTTCACATTGCGGCAAATACGGCATGGACAACACATGAGACCATTCGTGGACCTGGTTGCTTCAGCCACATTGAGAAAAACGTCTAGGCCAACAATCCAGGCCATGGTGTTCCTACCGCCGTACATCCATTGACGGTCCATTTTGAATCCTACCATAAAAAATATTTATAAAATAAATGTATCCATTAATTGCAACATTTTATTAATTATTAGTAACATTGAGAAAATACCTAACAACATTACTAATATTGCAACATTTCATTAATTATTAGTTAAAAAGGTATTAGTAATAATTAAAAAGTTGGAAAATCTATTAAACAACATTACATATATATAATCAAATTTTTAAAAAAATCCATTACATAACATTAAATATAGTTAAAAAGATACGGAATATTGTCACAAAAAACATGCTCATTATCTAGGTATCTAGGGTATGAACTCACTACTAAAAGCTACCATCTAATTAAGGTCATGATTCTATTTAGCTCAAATCATTCTACAAATACCAAAATCCTTCTCATTCACAATTTTTCAAATTTCTCTAAGTATAGAGCATAAAAATAAGCACAAGTACCGTCAATTAACAGAGAATGAAGTTGCTAACCTTTTGGCGCACTTATATAGGAGAAATCCACAAATTATGGAAAACTTGGGCAAAAACTCCCCCCTCTATGGCGCCATGAGTGAGAGACCAAGCTCTCTGCAGAAATGAGCTCGGGCTCGGGGAGGAAGAAGCCTGCCGCGGTATTATACCCAGCACGTTAGTACCGGCTGGTAACACCAGCCGGTACTAAACGTAGGCAGTTAGTACCGGTTGGTGTTACCAACCGGTACTAACGTGCAGCGGCTTGCGGGTCCCCCAAGTCGAGGCACGTTAGTACCGGCTGGTAACACCAGCCGGTACTAACGTGCCTCTAGCCGTTGCGGCCCGACCCCCGAGGCGCACGTTAGTACCAGTTGGTGTTACCAACCAGTACTAATGTGCTCCACGAAGTACTATGCTTACAAACCGGTACTAAATTCAGCATTTAGTACCGGTTATAACACAACCGGTACTAACGTACCAGGGACCAAAGGTCGTTTCTCTAGTAGTGGATCTATCGTCTATTTCAATAAGACAAAAGCTAATCGAAGCCAATATAATATTAAAATGATTGTGGGGGATATAGTACCCGGGTACCTCACGAGCAAGCCTGGCAGTCCACCAAAAAGGGGGCGGCCCGGCCCACCGTTCTGGACCTGATGACGTGCGGGACAAGTCGGCGCTCGTAGGAAGGATCTGGAAGGAGAAGTTCTAGTTAGAATAGGAGTTTTGTAAAGAAGGAAAGGATCCTTAGAGATAGGATCGGCTACAAACCGACTTGTAACCCTGCCCCCCGATATATAAGGCGGGCAGGGACCCCTCCAAAGAAGGACCACAACAACTCAACTCACATCGACATACAATCCACGCAATACAACACCCCAAAACAGGACGTAGGGTATTACGTCGAGTCGACGGCCTGAACCTGTCTAAACCCTTGTGTCTGTCCATCCTAACCATCTTGCTTCCGATCTTTGCGATCTTCCCTACATACAAATCACTTCCGTGGGCTACCCCATGGAAGACTGCCGGAGAATATATCACCGATAGTGGCGCGCCAGGTAGGGGGTATCGCCGAGATCAATCTGGTGAGCCTGATGGATCGCGTCAAGATCTTGGACAGCTGCAACCTCCCGAACGTCGACGGTTTCGAGATCCAGTTCGGGAACATCACCGCCGCCGTCTTGGATACCCAAGCGGCAGGAACTGCAACCGCCACGGAGGTTTCCTCTCTGGCGCCGACTTCGGCCATCACGGCCCAATCCGGTCCGATCGCATCTGATCGCGCCGTTTCTGCCCCCACCGAGTCCATCGCAAAACGCGAGGCCCAACCAGTCGGGAGCAGATCAACAACCACTCGGATCCGATCCGGCTCTTGAGAGTCGCGTCGCCGAGTCCTCTCAGAGCGTAAACGCTCAGCCGACGCGCGTCCCGAGCCCTGAGGTCATCACCATCCAGACCCCCGGCTTCCGCGCGCTTACCCAGAAGCAGAAGATGAAGGACATCGTCCAGGCGGATGATTCCCCCTCTGAGAGCGACTCCTACGAGTCAAACCCACGGGGACCCTCAATTCTGGACGACCTGCAAGAGGGTTACACCGCGTCTGACTCCTCTACGGAGCCGGAACTGCTGGGATCACCCGGAGGATTAACTCCGAGTAGCCTGGAGCGTTACACGCCCACAACCGACCTCTCCGAGTCCGAGGAAGATTACCTCGCGCAAGAAGGAGCCGGGTCATACTGCTACATGGTGGCACCAGCGACGCCGCCTAACCCCGTGTCAGAGGATGAGGTCACCCCGGCCGAAGAGACGACTGAAGCCAGGGACCAGCGCCGAGTACGCAACGCCAATCGGGCGACTCGCAGAGCCGCCCGACCACACGGGGCCACCGCATCAGGATCTGGCACCGCTCGACTTCAAGAACCACCTTCGGAGGATCACCGTCGTCATCGGGATCGGCGCGACAGGAGAAGCAGTCGGAACCTGATGCGCGACGGCATGTTCGAGTACAACGGATTCGACGTCTATGAGACGCCGGTCCAGAACCTCGTCACCATCGACGAGGAAATCAGTCGGCTGCCACCCAGCACTCCAGGCCTGGAAAAGGTAAGGGCTTTCGTGCAGGCCGCCTCCGTCCAGGTCCACCAGATGCAGGGCAGGACACGTACGGCCGCCACTGAGCCCGGGCCGTCTCGACGCCGGACCAGCGGTGGATCGGATCGTGATGAAGATGTTCGCACCACGATCAACAGAGATCGAGACGCGAGGGACGTCATCCGCAGCAGCACTGAGGAGCGTCATCGCGAGGAGATCCGACGTCGCGAAGAATACGATCGGGATCATGGGAATCCCCGTCATAACTCCAACAGGAGCGGCTACTCGACGGAGTCAGACTACTCTGATCCCTCCGGTAGCCCAAGGCGCGGCAACGACGGCGGTCGTACTCCGCCGCGAGGACGAGCGGCTCCCTCACGCAGGCGGTCGACCCCGCCAAGGGAGCAAACTCTACCGCGCAGCAGAACCTACCGACGGGACCGAACTCCACCCAGGACTCGGACCTATCGGAGGACCCGTTCCCCGCCCAGGGATCGGGATCGCAGGAGGGAGAGCACTCCTCCAAGAACAACAGACGGCTCGTGTCCAAGTGGTTCCCGCCCAGAGGTCGGATCGGCGGATTCCAGTCGTTCACCGAGCGCTTGAGGAGCGTAACATGGCCCAGAGGCTTCAAGCTGTCGGATATCGACAAGTACGACGGGAAGTCTGATCCATCCCAATGGCTTCAGATCTACTACACCGCCGTACAAGCGGCCGGCGGCGACGAGGACGTGATGGCAAACTATCTTCCCATCATGCTCACCAAGGACTGCCGCAACTGGCTGGCATGACTCCCACAGGACGCCATCGACAACTGGGATCAGCTTACCGCACTCTTTGTCGGTAACTATCTCGGAACCTGGGAGAGGCCCGGGAGCAAACGGCTCCTCGGCCAGATACGACAGCGCAAGAACGAGACCCTGCATGACTTCGTTCGCAGGTTCTCAGAGAAGCGCAACTCCATTACGGATGTGACGGATCAGGAGGTGATGATCGCCTTCCAGAACGGCATCTCCGACGGAAGATTGATCCACAAGTGGACTCGGAAGCCACCCGCGACTGTCAATGACATGTTCCGGGTCGCTAGCACGTGGGCGGACGCGGAGATCGCGGAGAAGTTACAACTCAGCGAGCTCAAGAATCGCTGGGAGGAGGAGAACAAGACGACCCGCAAGCGTGACCATCGCGAGGACGAAGATCGTCACGACGACCATCGTCGCAGCGAGTCACCCTCGCAAAAAGAAGAGCGAGGGTGATATGGTCGCCACTCTGGACCGGCCCAGAGGCCGGGTAACTCCAGAGGATTTCCAGCGCATGCTCGATGAGCAATGTCCATACCACAAACACAAGCACTCGGCACGAGAGTGCTACGGGCTCAAGCGAGCTTTCACTGGGGGCAACAGAGGCCCTCCCTACAGAAAGAGGAACGATGGTTCCCCAAGGGAGGACAGGCAGACTGACGAGCCCGGCGACGAGTTTCAGGAGGCCGACCGATTGGTCTGCATGATCTACGGCGGACCGGAAGGATTCGAGACCAAGCGCCAGCAGAAGCTCACCCACCGCCAGGTCATGAACGCAAGGGAGCCATCGGTACCTGAGTACCTCAAGTGGTCGGAAGTTCCGATCACCTTCACCCGGGAAGATCACCCGAGCTTCATACCGAAGCCCGGATCCCACGCCTTGGTAGTAGCTCCGACGATCCGCAACGTTCAGCTCACCAAGGTGCTAGTCGACGGTGGCAGTGGGCTGAACATCCTCTTTGCTAACACATTGAAGGAGCTTGGCCTGACCACTCTCGACCTGCGTCCCCCCCCCCCCAATCCGCGTTCTACGGTTTGATACCGGGAGAGGGGGCGGAACCACTCGGGCACATCACATTGCCCGTTACTTTCGGAGACCGGAACAACTACCGGACCGAGCATATGCAGTTCAAGGTGGCGAACTTTGAGACTGCATATCACGCCATCCTCGGGAGACCGGCGCTCGCCAAGTTCATGGCGATCCCTCACTACGTCTACTTGCAGGTCAAGATGCCAGGACCCAAGGGCGTAATCACCGTCTTGGGGGACATCCGAGTTGCTTACACATGCGAACAGGAGACCCTCAACGCGGCAGCTGCCCTGGACATGTCGAAGCGCATGACGCAAGTACTGGCTGCATCGCAGGAGGTGGACAAGGACTCTCTGGAGATCCCCGCCAAGAGGCCAGCAAGAGAAGCCATCGCGCCAAGCAAGGAGACGGACCTGAAGAGGATCTCGCTGGACTTGGATGACCCGAAGAAGACGGCCATCATCGGGGCAGAATTAGACCCTAAATAGGAAGAAGTGCTCGTCAGATTCCTAAGGGAAAACGCCGACATATTCGCGTGGAAACCATCCGATATGCCAGGTGTCCCAAGGGAACTTGCCGAGCACTCCTTGAAGGTCAATCCGACTGCAAAACCGATCAAGCAGAGGCTTCGTCGATTCGCGCAGGACCGCAAGGAGGCGATTAGGGTAGAGATTACAAAGCTGCTAGCTACTGGTGTCGGTGATATTATCTCCGTCAGTCTTCCACGGGGTAGCCCACGGAAGTGATTTGTAATGTAGGGAAGATCGCAAAGATCGGAAGCAAGATGGTTAGGATGGACAGACACAGGGGTTTATACAGGTTCGGGCCGTCGACTCGACGTAATACCCTACGTCCTGTTTGGGGTGTTGTATTGCTTGTTGAGATGTGTTCAGATGACGTGAGTTGTGGTTCGTTGTGGTGTAGATGTTTTTGAGGGGGTCCCTGCCCGCCTTATATATCGGGGGGCAGGGTTACAAGTCGGTTTGTATCCGATCCTATCTCTAAGAATCCTTTCCTTCTTTACAATAATTCCTATTCCAACTAGGATTTCTCCTTCCAGATCCTTCCTCCGTGCGCCGACTTGTCCCGCACGTCTTCAGGTCCAGAACGGTGAGGTGGGCCGCCCCCTTTTGGTGGGCTGCCAGGCTTGCTCGTGAGATACCCGGGTACTATATCCCCCACAGTAGCATCCGAGCACTTCTTGGCCGATCATTGGCTGTAATTGTTATATCTTTTCTTGCATGATTCGAGTGCTTCAAGTTGTCTAAGATCTCATCCGAGTGGTTTCGAAGAAGATCCGAGTGGTTTCAAAGAAGATCCGAGTGATTTCTCAGACGTTCCTGAAAACAATTCTTCAATTACAGTCAAAGAGAGGGGAAGGAGTGCTCTTTTTCACGACGCGACAGCGAAGTGAATACACTTAGCTCCCGAGCTTTGGGCAATTTTAGTATGAAATTGGCCAAAGGTCTTCAACTTTTATCCATCTGTATCTTGATTTTCAATGGTGTGCACCTCCAGGTGCACCCATTGGGTGTAGCCCCCGAGCCTTGAGTAGAATAGAATATTCTGGTCGAGGGTCAAAAATAAATATTATAAATCTCTTATTGAACTTAATCCATCAATGGTGTGCACCTCCAGGTGCACCCATTGGGTGTAGCCCCCGAGTCTTGTTACGACTCAGCATGATCGTGTCAAGACTCTGAAAGCTATGAATTCCGACTGATTTTTCAGCCCCCATGCCTCTGGACATGGATTTTAGATAATCTTTTCCTTCAAGGGCTTTTTTGTTTCCCCTTTATAAGGATTTTGTCCTCAAGTTCTTTGAACTCGGCATGACTCCCGAGTCGTGTCCCACGACTCAGCTTGACCATATGGTAAGCCATCTTCTCACAAGATTTATACTTGTCAGCATTTGACCCAGATTGCTGAGTCAATTTAGCGATAGTATCGCATGCCTTACGTAAAAAATCAGTTGCGAGGTCGCAATATTAATTGCAAAATCAAGTCTGGTCGTCGACTAATTTTAGCCTCACGACCGAGTGGTTTCTGCCCCTGAACCCTAGCTCAGGAACCCACATATTTATAATCGTAACAGAACCGAAAGGTCGTGCTATATTTCAGCCCGTTAGGCCCATTATTCCTAAAAGTCCGTTGCGTCCTTAACGGTCACCTTACGGAAGGCGAGATATCGCGAGATATCGCGATTCCCTATCGCATCTTTGAATTCAAAGCGACGGGACGTGCCTGCGTCGGTTGAGTTCCCGAGACAAGCGCCGCGCCGCGCGCGGGAGGAACGGTTCCTTTCTTTATAAGCCATCCCCGCCGCATTCTTCTTCCTTTACTTGCCATTTGCCTTCCCCGACGCTCCAGTTTCCTTTGCGCCAGAGCAAAACCCTAGATCTGCTCCCGCACCCTTCTTCCTCGCTCTCCAGCACCAATCACTACCATGGCGCCCAAGAGGAAGGAAGCCTCGAAGCGGAAGGAGAAGTCTCCCGCGAGGGCCCGGTCGTCCAAGGGCAAGGCCGTCGCCGAGGTCGCCGTGGATCGGGCCGCCGAGTGGAGGGAGTCCATCACCTCCACCAGGCGCCTCGAGCAGCACGTCATGGATGGCGTCCTCCCCGATCAGCAAACCGCCGAGTGGCGCGCCGCCGCCGGTGAGTCTTTCCCCACCCCAAACTCCTCTGATTTGGTGGTGTTCGAATCTTTTTTTCTTCGTGGTCTTGGCTTGCCCGCGCATTCTTTCCTCCGCGGGCTGCTGCATTACTACGGGATCTGCCTCTGCGCATTGAATCCCAACTCTATCCTTCACATCGCCATCTTCATCAACCTCTGTGAGGCCTATCTTGGGATAGAGCCTCACTTCAATCTCTTCATTCATCTTTTTCTTCTTAAGCCTTATCCCCGCACCGACTGCCCACTAGTAGTCGGGGGCGCCGGACTCCAACTCCGCGAGGGTCGAACTCGGGAGTATTTTGACATCCCTTTCCTTACCTCCAATAAGGGGTGGCAGTCCGAGTGGTTTTACGTAGGAAACCACTCGCCTGCCATCTCTCCAGAAATCGATTCTCGTCCTGTCCCCTCCCAATCCTGGACCGCTCTTCCCAAGGAGAGTGAAATGGACCAGGTTCGGGAGCTCCTGGGTCTTATTACCCAGTTGAAGGACAGAGGGTTGTCTGCCGTCGGAGTGGCAGCCAACTTCGTTCTACGCCGGGTCCAGCCCCTCAAGCAGCGGGCTCACCCGGCGTATGAATATTACGCCGAGGGGGACAACACGCGCGAAGCCCCCGAGCGCGTCGACAAAGTCCAAGCCGTCGCTCGGCTTGGCAAATTCTTCGCACCTGGAACGTCGCTGAGGACTACTGACTGTCCTCCGGCGTTCAGCTTGGGAAATCCACGCCCTGAGGTATTTAGTCAGTTTGTTCCTGTTTTTATTTCAATTCCACCCATTGGGTGTAATCTCAAAACTGAATCCAATATTTGCAGGATCGAGTTGCCTTTGTATCCATCCCTCCTTTGCCTGAGATGCCAAAGGGAGTGGATCAGCCTCGTCGGCGCAGGGCCGTTGGAACTGAAGAAGTAGTCGGGGAAAGTGAGAGTGATCTGCATGACTCGGATATCACTCTATCATCCTCTCCTTCCCCCGATGTGCAATCTCCGAGTGGTGGGAAGGCTGCTCCTGCTCTGAAGAAGCGGAAGATCTCCACAGGGATCGTGTTCAGGGATGCGCCCAGCCGCCGGCAGCTCCTTATATCTGAGTCGTCTGACTCGGAGAAGGATGAAGCTGGCGTCGCCGAGCCGTCTCTCCAGCCGCCAATCACGAGCTCGGAGCAGTCTCCCCTTGCAGTGATGCCTCTGAGCGCTGCAAGTCCGAGGGACCTCCCTTCCCCAACTCGGAGAGGAAAGCGCCTGAGAATGCGCGTTTCTACTCTGTAAGTATTCTTGTCTTGTCTTGATTTCCTTTATGCTCTTTGTTAATGATCCATAAATGCTTTTTGTAGCACGCCGTCTGAGGTCCCCTTCTCGGGTCCTCCATCTCAGTCGGCGATTGAGACCGCAGCCCCAACAATCCAAACTCCAGAGGTGCCGATCCACTCGGCTGATCTTCTCAGCGATCAGCCTGTGGGTCCGCTACCCGAGTCGCAGCGGGAGCCAACCCCGCCACCGCCGAGTCCTGTACCAGCGTCACCGACTCCTCCGCCAGTCCCACAAGGCAGCCCCCAGCATGCTCCTGCAGTTGAACCGACTGCAGCAGTGGAGGAGCCCCGGACTGCGACGGTCGAGATAGCTTCTGTGGCGGTCGGCGTCCAAGGTGGTGGTGGTCCCCTGACTCCTCTGGAGGAGTTCTTGTCCCTTCATCGTCGCATGGGCCATATAGCCAAGGTACTTCCCGAACTTCTTATCTTGTTGATATCAAATACCATTGGCATATTGATTCATATTATCTTCTGACTTGTTTTTGCAGGACTTAGCTGCTGATGCCGAGGCTAAAGCCTTGGTTATCCAAGAGTTAACTTCTGCAGTTGCTAAGGCCGACTCCTTGGTGGCCCGAGTGGCTGAGCTCGAAGCTGATGCAGTCGAGCGACAGGCTGAGTTGGAGGAAGCCCGGCGTACCACCCGCGATTTATGCGGGGAGGTAGAGCAGGCTAAGCTCAACGAAACCCAGGCCGTGCACGAGCTCAGAGGTATGTTCTTCCTTATTTGTTTTTCTGTCAGACATGAAAATTTATTCAGATCTAACCTTTTTTAGATTATCGATATCGGACTATGTCCCAATTCGCAGAGCTCACTGCCAAAGTGGCCCGGCTGCAAGGCGAGGCTGAGGCGCTGCGCGCTGAGAAGACAGCGCTGGAGGATGCTATCCGAGTGGTGGCGGAGGAGATCGAGCCGGAGGCGTCATCGTCTTCAGTTTCCATCCTCGACCGCGTTCGGGCGCTCCCGCGCTACTTCCGGCGACAGCTCTGCTCCATCAGCCAAGCTAGCTGTGGCCATGTCCTGGCAGTGCTCAAGTCGCTGTTCCCGGCGTCAGACCTGGAGCCACTCGGCCATGGGTATGCTGCCGGTACCTCTGAGGACGACGTGGGCAGACTGCTCCATGAAGTCGAGCCCATCGCCAACGCCCTGTCCAAGGACGTTGTTGACGACTCGGATGAAGCGGCCCCGTCTGGTGCTGGTGACCCTGCAGAGTAAACAAGAATATTTGTAGTATGTGGTCGAACCAGTACTGTTTTTGAACAATGTATGAATTATCCTTCTTGTATATAAGTTTTTGTTGGTCTACAACTCCCTTTCTTTCTGCGCTAGCCTTAATTTCTGAGTGGTTGACCTGTTACGGAGTAGATTAGCCTCGTTGGTCTCAGTCTCATGCCGCAGAGTCTTTGTCGTACGTTTAGAGCTTTGACTTGGCGAGTACTTTCCCTCTCGATTTAAGGTTTGTTCCCCTCATACTTTATGTGCGTGACGCGAAAGAGGAAATGCGAGTAGTAGAAATAGATGAAAGATGAAATCAACTTTATTGATAACTCATTGTAAACAAGCCGAGTCGTAACTGGGGGTGACTACCCTCCAAAATCACTCGGAAAAAATAAATCTAAAAAATATAAAAAACAAATACATAACTGATTCAGGCGTAGAAGCGTTGCAAGTGCTCGATGTTCCACGGATTTATTGATGTAGGCGCCCTATTGCGTCCAGAGTCAATTGATCCATGCGCGCTTGCATTATCCTCTGGTAGGTCGCGCTGGCGTTTTTCAGACCGAAAGCCAAAGGAGCACCGATCGATGTGACGAACGGAGTTTTTATCTGCTCGTTAGGCTCCAGGTCTGTCTGGCTATAGATTGGATAGCTGTCGAGAAAGCAGAGCAGGGTAGAGCCTGCCGTGGAGTCTGACTCTACCCCGATGATGGCCGTCTTCTTTGGGTCGTCCAGGTCCAGAGAGATCCTCTTCAACTCCGTCTCCTTGCTCGGCGCGATGGCTTCTCTCGCTGGCTTCTTGGTGGGGATCTCTAGAGCGTCCTTGTCCACCTCCTGCGATGCAGCCAGTACTTGTTCCATGCGCTTAGACATGTCCAGGGCGGCTGCCGCGTTGAGAGTTTCCTGCTCGCATGTGTATGCGACTCGGACGTCTCCCAAGACGGTGATTACGCCTTTCGGTCCTGGCATCTTGACCTGCAGGTAGACGTAGTGAGGAATCGCCATGAACTTGGCGAGAGCCGGCCTCCCAAGGATGGCGTGGTATGCAGTCTCAAAGTTCGCCACCGTGAACTGCATATGCTCGGTCCGGTAATTATTCCGGTCTCCGAAAGTGACGGGCAGCATGATGTGCCCGAGTGGTTCTGCCCCCTCTCCCGGTATCAAACCATAGAATGCGGATTGGGGGGGACTCAGATCGAGAGTAGTCAGGCCGAGCTCCTTCAATGTGTTAGCAAAGAGGATGTTCAGACCACTGCCACCATCGACTAGTACCTTGGTGAGCCGAACGTTGCGGATCGTCGGGGCTACTACCAAGGCATGGGACCCGGGCTTCGGTATGAAGTTTGGATGATCCTCCCGGGTGAATGTGATCGGAACTTCCGACCATTTGAGGTACTCAGGTACCGGTGGCTCCCTTGCGTGCATGACCTGGCGATGGGTGAGCTTCTGCTGGCGTCTTGACTCGAACTCTGGTCCGCCGTAAATCATGCGGACCACTCGGTCGGCTTCCTGAAAGTCATTATCAGGCTCGTCGTTTCGCCTGTCGTCTCGCGGGGAACCATCGTTCCTCTTTCTGTATGGGGGGCCTCTGTTGCCCCCGGTGAAGGCTCGCTTGAGCCCATAGCACTCTCGCGCCGAGTGCTTGTGCTTGTGGTATGGGCATTGCTCATCGAGCATGCGCTGGAAGTCCTCTGGAGTTACCCGGCCTCTGGATCGGTCCAGGGCGGCGACCATGTCTCCCTCGCTCTTCTTCTTGCGAGGTTGGTTGTCATTGCGTCGATGATCGTCATGTCGCTCTTCGTCGTCGCGGCGGTCGCGTTTGCGAGTCGTCTTGTTCTCTTCTTCCCAGCGGCTTCTAATCTCGCTGAGTTGTTCTCTTTCCGCGATCTCGGCGTCCGCCCACGTGCTAGCGACCCGGAACATGTCATTGACAGTCGCGGGTGGCTTCCGAGTCCACTTATGGATCAATCTTCCGTCGGAGATGCCACGCTGGAAAGCTGACATCACCTCCTGATCCGTGACGTCCGTGATGGAGTTGCGCTTTTCTGAGAACCTGCGGACGAAGTCGTGCAGAGTCTCGTTCTTGCGCTGCCTGATCTGACCGAGGAGCCGCTTGCTCCCGGGCCTTTCCCAGGTACCGAGATAGTTACCGACGAAGAGTGCGGTAAGCTGATCCCAGTTGTCGATGGCGTCCTGCGGGAGCCCTGCCAGCCAGTTGCGGCAGTCCTTGGTGAGCATGATGGGAAGGTAGTTCGCCATCACGTCCTCGTCGCCGCCAGCCGCTTGTACGGCGGTGTAGTAGATCTGAAGCCATTGAGATGGATCAGATTTCCCGTCGTACTTGTCGATGTCCGACAGCTTGAAGCCTCTGGGCCATGTCACGCTTCTCAAGCGCTCGGTGAACGACTGGAATCCGCCGATCCGACCTCTAGGGCGGGAATCACTCGGACCCGATCCGTCAACCGCTCTTGGGGGTGTGCTGTCCCTCCTGCGATCCCGGTCCCTAGGTGGGGAACGGGTCCTCCGATAGTTCCGAGCCCTGGGTGGAGTTCGGTCCTGTCGGTAGGCTCTGCTGCGCGGTGGAGTCCGATTTCTCGGTGGAGTCGGTCGCCTGGGTGGCGGAATCATTCGTTGTCGACCACCATTGTTGCCGCGCCTTGGGCTACCGGAGAGGTCAGAGTAGTCTGACTCTGTCGAGTAACCGCTTCTGTTGGGGTTATGACGGGGATTTCCATGATCCCGATCATACTCTTGGCGCCGTCGGAGTTCTTCGCGATGGCGCTCTTCAGTGCTATTGGTAATGATGTCCCTTGCATCTCGATCTCTGTTGATCGTAGTGCGGAGGTCTTCATCGCGACCCGATCCGCCGCCGGCCCGGTGTCGAGATGAACCGGGTTCAGGAGCGTTGGTGGTCGTTCTGCCTTGCATCTGGTGAACCTGGACAGAGGCGGCCTGCACGAGAGCCCTTACCTTTTCCAAGCCCGGAGTGTTAGGCGGTAGCCGATTGATTTCCTCGTTGATAGTAACGAGGTTCTGGACCGGTGTCTCGTAGACTTCGTGTCCGTTGAACTCGAACGTGCCGTCGCGCATCAAGTTCCGGGCGCTCCTCCGCTCGTGTTGATCCCGTTGGCGACGGTGATCTTCAGAGCGAGGCTCCTGGATTCGAGCGGTACCAGATCCTGACGCGGCGGCTCCGTGTGGTCGTGCGGCTCTGCGAGTCGCCCGACTGGCGTTGCGTCCTCGACGCTGGTTCCTGGCTTCGGTCGTCTCTTCAGCAGGAGTGACCTCATCTTCTGAGACAGGATTGGTTGGCGTTGCTGGCGCCACCATGTAACAATATGATCCGACTCCTTCTTGCGCGAGGTAGTCTTCCTCGGACTCGGAGAAGTCGGATGTGGGCGTGTAACGCTCCAAACTACTCGGAGTCAATTCTCCGAGTGATCCTAGTAGCTCCGGCTCTGTAGAGGCATCGGACACCGTGTATCCTTCCGGCAGATCGTCTAGGATTGAGGGTCCCAGTAGATCTAGGCCGTAGGAGTCGCTCCCAGAGAAGTAATCATCCGACTGGACGATGTCCTTCATCTTTTGCTTCCGAGCAAGCGCGCAAAAGCCAGGGGTCTGAACAGCAATGACCTCAGGGCTCTGGACGCGTGTGGGTTGAGCGTTTACGCTCTGCGATGATTCGGCGACGCGACTCTCAGGAGTCGGATCGGAACCGAGTGATTGTAGATCTGTTCCCGACTGGTTGGTCTTCGCGTTCTGCGAAGGACTCAGCGGGGTAGATCCGGCACGATCAGAGGCGATTGGACCGGATTGGGCCGTGATGGCCGAAGTCGGCGCCAGAGAGGAAACCTCCGTGGCGTCCGTTGCATCCGCCGCCTGGGTATCCAAGGCGGTGGTAGTGATGACGTCCCCGAACTGGATCTCGACTTCGTCGACGTCCGGGAGGTTGCAGCTGTCCAAGATCTTGACGCGATCCATCGAGCTTACCAGATTGATCTCGGCGATATCCCCTACCTGGCGCGCCACTGTCGGTGATATTATCTCCGTCAGTCTTCCACGGGGTAGCCCACGGAAGTGATTTGTAATGTAGGGAAGATCGCAAAGATCGGAAGCAAGATGGTTAGGATGGACAGACACAGGGGTTTATACAGGTTCGGGCCGTCGACTCGACGTAATACCCTACGTCCTGTTTGGGGTGTTGTATTGCTTGTTGAGATGTGTTCAGATGACGTGAGTTGTGGTTCGTTGTGGTGTAGATGTTTTTGAGGGGGTCCCTGCCCGCCTTATATATCGGGGGGCAGGGTTACAAGTCGGTTTGTATCCGATCCTATCTCTAAGAATCCTTTCCTTCTTTACAATAATTCCTATTCCAACTAGGATTTCTCCTTCCAGATCCTTCCTCCGTGCGCCGACTTGTCCCGCACGTCTTCAGGTCCAGAACGGTGAGGTGGGCCGCCCCCTTTTGGTGGGCTGCCAGGCTTGCTCGTGAGGTACCCGGGTACTATATCCCCCACAACTGGTTTTATTCAGGAGGTGTTTCACCCCGACTGGTTAGCTAACCCAGTTCTTGTAAGAAAAAAGAATAATAATGATTGGAGAATGTGTGTTGACTACACCGATCTCAACAAAGCTTACCCTAAAGACCCCTTCGTCCCCCCCCCCCCCCCCCCCCCCCCCCCCCGCATCGATCAAGTCGTTGATTCCACGGCAGGCTCCCCCCTGCTCTGTTTTCTCGATTGCTATTCAGGCTATCACCAGATAGGCCTAAAACTGGAAGACCAGATAAAGACCGCGTTCATCACGCCGTTCGGCGCCTATTGTTACAATACAATGGCCTTCGGTCTGAAGAACGCAGGCGCAACCTACCAGAGGACAATCCAAGCATGTCTGGATCAATTGATTCTAGACATAGTAGAAGCATACATCGACGACATCGTGGTCAAGATCATGAACCCGAGGACATGATAGAGAACCTGACAAAGGTCTTCGAACGCCTACGTAAATTCCGGTGGAAACTCAACCCGGAAAAGTGTGTCTTCGGAGTCCCCTCAGGTAAATTACTCGGCTTCATGGTCAGCAACCGCGGCATCGAGGCAAACCGCGAGAAGATCACGGCCATCACCAAGATGCTACCACCAACCTGTCAGAAGGATGTGCAGAAGCTTACTGGATGCATGGCAGCGCTCGGTCGTTTCATATCACGACTCGGCGTCTGTGGATTGCCGTTTTTCAAACTGCTCAAGAAGCAGGATAAGTTCGTGTGGGATGACGAGGCGAAGCAATCTTTCCAGGAACTCAAAGATTACCTGCAGAGGCTGCCCATCCTCGTCCCACCTCAACCAAGAGAACAACTTTACCTCTACATCTCTGCTACCCCCCGAGTGGTTAGCACGGTACTAGTGGTCGAGCGTCCTGAAGAAGGGCACGCATATGGAGTTCAGCGACCAGTCTACTTCGTCAGCGAGGTCCTGACCGTATCCAAGGTACGCTATCCCC
This sequence comes from Urochloa ruziziensis, assembly GCA_015476505.1. Taxonomy (NCBI): domain Eukaryota; kingdom Viridiplantae; phylum Streptophyta; class Magnoliopsida; order Poales; family Poaceae; genus Urochloa; species Urochloa ruziziensis. The sequence goes on from CM027124.1 coordinate 10,554,677, forward strand.
ATGTGCAGAAGTTACTCTACAGAGTTCTCATCTCAGCAAGAAAGCTGAAACATTACTTTGAGGCCCATCCAATCTCGGTTGTGAGCGAAAATCCTTTAGGGGAAATACTCCATAACCGAGACGCCAGCGGCCGAATCGTCAAGTGGTCAATAGAATTGGCCGCTCACCAAATAACCTTTGTTCCACGTACTGCTATCAAGTCTCAGGTTTTGGCCGACTTCGTAGCAGACTGGACAGAGAACCAAGCTCCGGCTGACGACGAGATAGTTGAGTACTGGGAGATGTACTTTGATGGCTCCCTCCAGATCAAGGAGGCGGCGCAGGCGTACTCCTGATCTCCCAAGTGGACAGGAATTAAAATACGTCCTTCAAATCATGTTCCCAGTATCCAACAATGCAGCCGAGTATGAAGCAGCCTTGCACGGTCTCCGCATCGCCGTATCTTTGGGCATCAAACGCCTGATGGTACGCGGGGACTCTGCCCTGGTCATAAACCAGGTAAACAAGGATTGGTCCAGGACCAACAAGAAGATGGATGCTTACTGCGAAGAAATAAGAAAACTGGAAGGGAATTCTATGACTTAGAGTTCCATAACAAGGCAGCTGATGAGCTTGCCAAGATGGGGTCCACCCGTGAAGGCGTCCCACCCGGAGTTTTCATCCAAGATCTTATGAAACCATCTATCAAGATAAACCCGGATGGCACTGTCGCGGAGCAACAAGTCGGAGAATCCCTGGAGTCAGCCACATTAGTGGTAGACGAAGCGTTGGACTGAAGGACCCAAATCATCGACTATCTTGACAGCGGCATATTGCCCACAGAGGACACAGAAAATAAGGATCTGAAGTCGCTCCACGAACAAATCGTGCGGCGCAAGTAAAAGCTACGTCATCATCGGAGACAAGCTGTATCGTCGATCTGGAGCCTCTCAATTCTCAGAAGTGCGTGAGTCGGCGCAGAGGGTATTGAGCTCTTGATAGACATACACAAAGGAATCTGTGGTAATCACGCCGGGGCTAGAACCATCGTTGGTAAAGCCTTCCGGTCTGGTTTCTACTGGCCGACTGCTGTAGCAGACGCAGACAATATTGTGCCGCACTGCAAAGTGTGTCAGTATTTTGCAAAGCAAATACTAAGTGCAAGGGGCAGTAAATAAAATGCAGAAGAAAGAAAAGAATAATGCTTATTGGGCCTGCATTCAAACATTCCCAGCAGCCCATCTACACTGGCGAGGCCCAAACAAGGCGTTATTAGAAACTGAATGGAAGAAAAAAACAGAGCCAAGCGAACGTTGGCCAATGTCCCACAAGTTTCTAAAATGTGTTATTTTTCTAACTCGTAGATGTCAACGAACACAATCAAGTGTTGACACATTTTGGGCTTTTGATTGTGAAACTCACTGTATATATGAAACCAAAGCATTATATTTCTGAACATCATTACCTCTGGTTATATGGGGAGTGTCCCTGGCCACTGAAAAATGAATCTATAGAGAAATATGTCCACCTATATCTTGTACCTTATGTCCATTGTGTTTGTTGCGTTGATCATTAGAGACAGCCAGACAGAGAAATAGAGTTCTAAACCGTTGGCACCATTATTTGCACTTGCATATAACAACATTTATTAGCATCACTCACAAGTTATTGATATCACCTAAATGTAAGGTTCACACATGCAACTTCTTTAAGGAAAAGGAATTCTCCATTGTCCTCACAGCTCGTGGCTTGATAACCCAAGGCTCGGAGCCTCGTTGAGGACGACACACACAAGGTGACCTGAGCATGAGCAAAACAAGCGCCACATTTCAGGGGATCATCCTCCCTTAAAGGGCGGCATGCATGGACCTCATCTTGAGAATCACATCAAGACCCAACTTCAGATAGAAGAATATGCGATCAGAAGCTTTCAGCTAGCTGCCTAGTTAGAAGATATGCATATCGCTTCAGGTTACTCACAAGGATCCTATCCAGGATCCTATCCTATATATACGCGTGGTCTTGAGAGCCAGATTATGCATCTGGGATCACACTTCATTCCTATACATGCATCCAAATAAAAATTAAGATCTTGGGTGACAGCGAGCCAGCTTTACAAGCCTTAAAATAGTAGCCAAGGTTCACATCTTCAGGCAACTAGCTCCCTTGTTTGGGGCTTTTACTTGCTTCATATTAGCACTTGAAATGAGGACTTCCATGTTGTTTGGCTCTCTCATCCTCCTCCTCCTGGCTAGAGCTCATGGTAATGCTATACACTTCATCTGTGTGCTTAATCTTCATTTGTGTCCTTTGTATATCAGCATGGTGAAGTGTTAAACTGTGCACTGATTGTAATTAAATTTGTTCCATCTTGGATCTACTATAGGACGGCTGGACATGCAGCTGCACGCAGCACTGGACAAGAAGGTCAGTAAGCCAGTAGGTTAATGACGACTCAGTTAATTCTTTCATAATCATTCTTCATTCGTTTCTTCTTCACCGTCACGTATAAGAGTGACATCTTGCTGGTGTGTAACTGTGCATACATGTCTGTGTGCCTGATGCGTAACAGGAGGAGATACCATCTGATGACCTCAATCTGCAACGACCACCATCGTCGTCGTCATCGTTTTCCAGCGGCTGGCCAGTGGACACTTTGAGCCGCGCATCAGAGCGTCACCTGACGAGCATGGCTCGTGCTGCTGCAGAGGAGGAAGGAGAAGTGAAGAAGACGAGGACTCACCGTGACGTGGTGCCCAGGTTCATCCACGAAGACTACGCCGGGCCCAGCGGTCACTCACCCAACCACCACCGGACCATACGATGTGGGCCGTGTTAGAGTTGAGCAGCTAGAGAGAGTTGAGCGTGTTTCATTTTTGTCTGATGAACATGCTGCATGCAATGCGTAGTTGTAGAGGACGACTGGTAGGAGAGTCCATTGATGCAATGCATGATGGACAAGGATGAGATGAGATCAACTGAGCTGTTGAGTAGTTTCAAGCTTGTACTTTCGGAAAAAAGAAATCGATTATTTGTGCTACTTCGTTAGTTCCAGGCACTGTTCGCCTAAACGGCCGTTTAGCCCGTTTACACACCGTTTAAACGCTACATAGTGCCTAACTGTGTCCGTTTAATCATCCGTTTAGCCCGTTAATGGTCGTTTAATCCGTTCAATTGGCCGTTTAGTCCGTATAATGAGCTAAACGGTGGGTGACCGACTGTTTACGTTTAGCGTTTAGGATAACACTGGTTCCAGGTAGAGCAGAAGTTAAGGTAGGTATCCAATATTAGAGGAATGGATGGATTCCTCTTGATCTGATAGTAGAATATGGCCATGGAGAACTATGGGACATACTTGCAGTTGTATTTGCATAGAGGAGAGGCTGCTTCAAATTAAGCTGCATTATTTCCATTCTTTTCTTAACAGAAGAAATGAATCAATCCTGAGGTATAGGTATGCTACTTCTTCCGGTCACAAACAAGTAGTCAACAAGTTCAGACTTAAACCATCAACATCTCTTCAAATATTTTTAAATGAACTTTTGAATCTGGTATGGTCTAAGAATTTTTCCATTAATTAAACTACTGGAAAGACAGGAGATAATATATAATATATACTTGAACCATGACTATCTGGGCCAGATGATTGGCATCTCTTCTTTTTTGTTGGAGATGATCCAATCAAAGAACCAAAGGTTTCTTTAAGAGGACCAAAGAAAACTAAGCTCATGTACGCATCTCTCTCCACGGAGACCAATGCTAAGCAGCCGCCGGCTTGTTTGTCAGGTTCTTGAGCACGGCAGACATCGTTGCGGGAAACTCTGCGCCATTCTTGGTTCATGTGAGTGTCCTGGCTAGATGGATTTGACTATGAGATTTGTAAAATGTGTAATGTAAATTCTACGTATGATTCATTAACTTATAGGAACCTATCATGAGTTTTTTTAGTAAATTATTCATTGCCTCAAAAAGATAGCATATTTATAGTGAATATTTGTGGCAGAACCACCCCAAATTATGTCAGCTCAAGTGCATTGTCCCTTAGCTAATGGAAGCAGTACATGCAGCACACTCGCACTTCAACTGACATAACCGTGTAGTTACTGTCAGGTATCTACCGATTACACCACTGATCACATTGTCGAAACCAATACAAGGCAAGTCTCACTCCACGATGAGCACAGATGAGTAACGAGTCACAAATTTTAGAACACAGTACACATGGATTTAATTTACAAAACAGACCAGATTATTAAGCTATTACAACACAGAGTTTGAAGTGCAGCAAAAATTTAAAAACAACACGAGTCTAACGACGGTACATAATAACGCAAAGATAGCCCACCCTGCGGTATTACTCCCTCGGCTCCACACCCGGAGGAGCCGGAACGAACTGCAAGTAGTAACCATCCGGAACACCAAAAGGAAAAGCATCAGCAACCTGCTCGGCTATCCTAGCATCCTCCTCTGAAAAAGAAATCCACAAGCAAGGTTGAGTAATCTAATACTCAGCAAGACTTACCCGACTCTAGGTTATATTGAGATAAAGACTTCTAGTATGCAAAGCTTTTGGCTGGGTTTTTGTTTTGCCAAAAAGAAGCAACTAAAAGTGAATCCTTATTTTCAAGTTTTAGCATCCAAATTTTAGTTGAGCTAATTATTCTAGATAAGCATTTGTAAAAGCTTTTTCAAAGAGAGCATGTACTTGATTAATTTCAAACAGCATATATATATATTAGTTGAGCTAATTATATCATATTCATGTTCTTAGCTAGCGATGCGGCGCAGTGATCAAGAGCTCAATACCGTGAGTACGGCGAATCGATTCGATTTTATACCTTGCAAGGTTAACCTACCCACACGGCATAAGCGTACCCCGTCGAGTCGCTCATGCCAGCCGTTCCTTTAGCCAACACTAAATACTTGACCTACCCTGTGACCCTCAAAGTACCAGTCCTCACCGATACCAACGACGGGTCAGCCATGAGTTATTTCTCTAACCAGTACATGAATAGGAAGTCAGGCGTAGTTCAACATACCAGTGCGAGCTAAAGTACATAAGTTACTGGTTTCAACTACCTCTTACTCCCAGCATGTGAGGTAGTACAATTCAAACTTGATCCCAGAGCCAACAACGAACGGGCCTTAATTGACACAGGCGGAGCTACACATTCACATTCTTTTTTCTACCAACTCCCCACGCGGTCTAATTCATTTTCCAAGTATCTGATATGCTTAACATTATTCTAATCAAAGTAACCAACCTACCTCTCGTGAGTGACAGGCAATCACTCGACTTCTACCGTTTAATCAGCTTAGTAATTCTATCGACCTACACATACTAGTATAACTCTAGGTTTCCTATGGATTATGCAGCTAAGGTTTCATTCAACTCCTATGAAAACTTAAATGCATAAAACAAACTTTGATAGTAAATAATTAAACTGCAGGCTGATTCAAAAAGATCAAATGCTCCAGTGCTTGCCTTCACTGGCCTTGGGCCCTTCGAGTCTTGGCTCGGGTCTTGCTCAACTTCAGTTACTACAATATCAGCCTCCTGCCTGTTCACCTTCAGACTCAGGCACCAGATTATAAATCCCGTCAGCTAGAACGTTCTCTACATGGAGATGCACATGTATGAGTTTAGAAAACAAATGGGATAAGATGCATTTAAATAAATTGCAGCAACTCGATTATATAGCTTAAGTACAAAGATAAGTATATCACACAAGATAACACAACTTGGGTTGTTAAACATAAGTGTTAAACCTTTTATAGAGTAAGTGCATACATCTTTAAACAAGATTGAAACGTTTACTAAAGAAAAGAGTAACAGCAGTTGCAAAACTTTAAACTGAGATTACCTTTATTTAATTAAGAAACATTATTTAGTTTATCCTAAAGCACACCTATCTATTCCATTATTTAATTAAATTAAGGGGTTATCTATAAAAAAATAGTTATCCAAGATATATAAGTTAAACTACCAGTGTAGAACTTCCTGGGTTACTTTTATATCAAGATTCTCACTGAAATTTTCTAACATTTATTTCTAACAGAACTAATTATTTTGAAAAAGACAAAAGACTAGAAACCTATCAAAAATAGATATAGCAACAAGACTATGCCTAAAAATGCAAAACAACTCAGAAACACTGATCAAACATTGATACAGATTTACCATGATTTATTGAGCTTTAGAACTGTTTAACAAGTATTTTTAATTAACACCACCAAGATTCCTATTTAGAAAAAGCTTAAATCATTCTACACAAACTGCATGCATCCAGAAACTTTACTATGACCATAAAAGCACAAAACAGATCTAATGTGATTTTCCCATAATTTTTAGATATTCAGAACTATTTGTTTTTGACACAAAGCTATAGGAGATAAATAAATCCTTATCACAGAAAATATTATACTAACAACATCATTTTATATTTTTCTTCTGTAACCAACGATGTAAGAGACTCAACAAAATTGGTTTCACATTTTTATCACTTTCTACTATTTATTATGCATTTTACAATATACACATGTATGCATGAATTAATTAAAAAGAAAACCGAAAACCCTTTTGCATTTAGGTCCCTGGAAAGAAAGATTCTAAACCAACCAGTCCTTTTTTTACGAAATAGCCACTAGATCTTGCAAATAAACCCCCAGAACTATTCCACCTTAGCACTTAAACCCGGAACTTTTCCAGAAAACCCCCTACAAAGAGTTCCTCTTCTAATTGAAGACCCCTGGGCTTCTCACAAACGGACACAGGCGGGATGCCGCCGTTGACCGGCCAGGCTCGCCGGAGAAGGAGGCCGGAGATGCGCCGGAGATGCTCCCCACCACTAGGAACCCAAGCCGCACCACCTAGGCATGAAAAACCCGAGGATTAGAGTGCGCACATATGTTCCTCACGAGCAGAGCGGCCGGCCAAACAAAAGCTCGCCGGAGAGAACTCACCGCTGCTCGGAAGATGGGGAAAAGGGTGCGGGTGCATCGGTGGTTCAGGAGAACTCCATTTCAGTGGTTCCGGAAGTTAGAGAAGGACGGGAAGATGGAGTTCCGCGTGAGGGTGGAGCGGCGGCAATGGTGATCTGTTTCTGGTGATTGCCGGCGATGGAGAGGGCAGGCGGAGCTGGCGGAGTGGTCCAGGGTGGAGAGGACGAGGTAGAGGAGTTACTAGGGCGGTGAATTGGAGAGAGGTAAAGTGAGGACGACGAATTTTGCGTGCCACTCACGGGCGGCCTGTTCTTCGGTGTTTACTGACAGGCCGACGATGGTGTCGCCTCCGTGACTCGACAGCGATGCGGTCTGCATGGCTTGGAGAGCAACTGGCAGTGCGGAGCGACGGACGCGTGGCAAGGGACAGCGGGGCACGCAGCGCATGGCACAGGGCGGCCACCGACGGCCAATTCGACCGAGCCCCTCCCCTGTCTAAGCCTTGAAAGTTTGAATCGACTTTTGCGATTAAGAAGCTACAGTGACGGCTGAAACCTTCCCAAAAACTTTGATCCAAACTTGAGATTTCGTGTAGAAACTTTCCAAAACTCCTATACCAAAGTTGGAGATGGTACAAAGCTGAACAACTTTCGCTAAAGTCAAATGGTTCAATTCGATTTGGTTTGGGAGATATGACCATGCAAACTCTAGCCAAAAATTCGGGTTCAGAAATATTTCTAAGTGTCCAGAACTGAATTGAGTTTAGCTGACTTTGAGCTCGAAAAAGAATTAGTTAAAGTCTGAGATCCTGAAGTTGTTCTGATTTTTGAAGAGTCCAAACTACCACTATTCTAGCCATGAACTTGTTTTGGTTTGTTGTTGATTGAAATTAAAAGTTATTGAGCCCTAAAGTTAGCTAATTGCTGCTGTCAGAAAACACTTAGCCATTTTCAGGAGTGCTGAAAAATCAGTAGTTTGACCAACATTTGACCATTAATTTGAGCAATTAAAAGATGTCTTTGCCCAAAACCAAGACTCCTAGCTGAAAATAGATACTTCAACATGAGACTTTCAGATTGGCCAAAAGCCACTTGTTTAAACATTTTATATTTTAAACAAGCCCCAAAAGGGTTGAAAGAAAAAGCCATAACTTAGTCAAATTTGAATCAAATGAGTTCAAAATCGAAATTTACTTTTGAGAGTCCAACCAAATATGATACTCAATACATAATCATGATGAGCACCATAAATTTTGTCCATGAGGTACTTGTGCATGAAAGTAATTTCGAAAGTGACACTGGGGTGTCACAGCCCTTCCCCCTTAAAAGAATCTCGCCCCGAGATTCCGGTGCAAATAGAGAGTGTGGAATTTAATTACCTTAATGTGGAATCTAAAAACCCTGGATATTTGGAATTGAGATAAGATTCTTGCTCCCATGTTGCTTCCTTTTCAGAGTGATGAGTCCACTGAATTTTATAGAATTTAATGGACCGACGTCTCGTAACTCTTTCTATTATATCCAAAATCTTGAAAGGTTGTTCCTCATATGACAGATCGGGTTCAAACTCAATTTCTTCATGAGCTATACCTTCCATAGGAACCCTAAGACAGTTCTTGAGTTGGGATACATGAAAAATGTTATGGATAGCTGCAAGTTTGGACGGCAGTTGTATCTGATAAGCAACTGGACCACATTGCTTAATGATTTCAAAAGGTCCAATATAACGAGGAGCTAATTTTCCTTTGATCTCAAACCTCTGAATACCTTTAGTTGGTGATACATGAATATAAACATGATCACCAACCTTAAAAACTAAAGGTCTCCTTCTCCTGTCAGAATAACTCTTTTGCCGAGACTGAGCGGTTTTTAAGATTTTTCTGAATAATTTTTACTTTATCTTCGGCCTCCTTAACCAAGTCTGGACCGAAGATCTTTCTTTCTCTAGTTCCTGACCAATTCAATGGAGTTCGACACCTTCGGCCATATAGAGCTTCAAATGGTGCCATTTTCAAACTGGATTGATAGTTGTTATGGTAAGAAAATTCAGCTAAGGATAAACTTTTGTCCCAACTTTTGTTATAATGAATGACACAAGCTCTAAGAATATCTTCTAAAATTTGATTCACCCTTTCAGTTTGCCCATCTGTTTGAGGATGATAAGTTGAGCTTCAAAGGAGCTTAGTGCCTAATAGCTCATGCAGTTGTTCCCAAAAACGGGCTACAAATTGTGAACCCCGATCAGAAATGATAGTCTTGGAAACTCCATGTAGACGCACAATTTGATTCAAATATATCTCAGCATATTGCGTCACTGAAAAAGCATTGTTGACTGGAATAAAATATGCTGACTTTGTGAGTCTATCAACAATGACCCATATAGAATCATGTTTCTGAGAGGTCAGTGGCAAACCCACAATGAAATCCATGCTTATGTCCTCCGATTTCCATGAAGGTATAGGCAATGGTTGCAAAGTTCCAATGGCTTTCAAATGACTAGCTTTCACTCTTTGGCAAATATTGCATTCTGCTACATATTTAGCAATTTCCCTTTTCATTCTTGTCCACCAAAATTTTTCTCTCAAATCTTGATACATTTTACTACTTCTAGGATGAATAGAGAATTTAGAAAGATGTGCCTCATCGAGAATTTTCTTTCTAAGATCATGATCCTTAGGAATTACTAGACGATTGTTGAACCATAGAACTCCATCATTATCTTGGCGAAAACATTTATATTTGAAGGACCGATTAGGCGACCAGAGAGGGGGGGGAGTGAATGGGAGCCGATAAAATTTCTTTCCCAAATCCGGCTTTCCCAAATCAACTTCAAGCCAACCAAACGATCTAGCCAAGATCACGTAGCTACTGAGAAGCTACTAACCCTAGGAACTAGATCAAAGCAGCGGAAAAAGAATCGAACAAATCAAGCACAAGACGTGTCCTCAACAGGAAGAGTTAGCGAAAATTGCACGGGTCGTTTGATCCGACCGGACAAGAAAAATCAGTCGGAGTTATAGCCTATGCTCCGACCGTCACTGGAGAAAACAACAGATCGAATCAGCGAAATTTGCATGGGTCGATTGATCTGACCGCACATGAAAAGCATCGGTCGGATTGATCACCTATGCTCCGACCGTTGTTGAGTGAAAACCACCGGTCAATTGATCTGACCAGTACAAGTGCCTCCGGTCAGATCGATAGGTCAACGGTCGAGTCACTGACCTAACATTTTCCTCAGTGCGATCGGATGATCCGACCGAGAGTCGATCGGAGCATTCAATCGAAATATCGACCTTCTACCAGAGAGTTTGCAAGGCTGCGAAGGCTAGCGGTCGATTGATCCGACGAGCCAAGAAGAACCGATCGGATCGATAGATCGACTCAGCGAAAACGGTCAACTCAAGAATGGATCTCCCAAACGACTTGGAGTCTTGAGACAAGATTTTGGGTAGATGATATACACCTCAAGGAGAGGCTATGCCCCAAAGATCTCGGCCTCAAACCTCCTAGAACTCCAGGAATCTCAAATCTAGCGAAGAACACACCCTCCTCGAGTTCATCCCAAAATCTTCAAATCTAGGACGAATCCCGGCGTTTGGAGGTAAGAGATCACCAAGAAAAGAGGCACAAGGCACTCATGTGTGATTCCCCCAAAGAAATCCGAGAGGAAACGACCTAGAGAATGAAGAACGAAAATCCCCCAAAAATAGCTCTGAAAATAGGAAAAAGAAAAGGAGCTCGTGAATTCAAATCATGGCACGAAATTGCACTTTGGATTACTTCACCATGTGTGGTTACAAGGCACTTGCAAGCACAAACAAAGTTAGAATAGAAAAAAGATCAAATCAAAGATCCCTCCTCTCTCTCCCTCTCAAATCCTAGAAAAGACCCTCTCACAAACAAATGAGATGTCTACCACCTATCCTCTCCAAGGGATGGCTGCCCACAATAGCCACTCCCCATATATATAGGCACCCTGCAAATGTCCAGAACGCCCTCACATGAAGCATACAACACAATACCCCTTAGGGGCAAATTTGTCATAGTTGCGAATATTCTTCCGGCTCGGACCGCATCCGCCGCAACCTTGCTTCCCTTCGACGCAAGCTTTGCGACCACGCCACGTGTCCTCCGGTCTAGGCTCCTTGACGCCCACAGCTCCTCCTGATGGGCCGCGCCATGCCAAGTCCTCGGGCTTGGTTTTGAGGCCCAAACCAAGAAACCGTCCTCCTCTTGATTTTGTGGCCAAATCACCAAACCCCACGTACAAGCTTCGGTCGTTAGCCGCTACCTTGCACCGGCTTCATGTTCGCGTACGAGCTTCGGTTGTGAGCCGCTACCTCGCACCGGAACCACGTCCCCTTGCTCGTTCTTGCACCATGTGAGCCGCACTTGATCCATCTGGCCACCGGGTCCCTCGAACCAAGCCTACTTGTCTCTCCGCTCCTCGGAGGCCGCCATGACTAAGACATTTCGCGCCTGTTCTTCACCTGCACCAATGGAATCAAGCCGCATTCTACACCTGCAATACTTGAGCCAAGGGAAACGTCAGTCCACACCACGTTGTCAATCACTCATCACACCAAGAAGCGACCATCCACCGGTCCTCGGACACACCTGGTCCTCAATATTTTCCATCATTTTCAGCTAGCTTTTGCTTGACGATTTGCACTCCCTTAGCTTTGGATTAAGCCACGACAATCTGATCTTGCAAAGTGGGCTGAATCAAATGTGATTCAAAGTACCTTGTGGAATAATTTCCAAACTCAACTTGTCCATCTCTCTAGCAAGAGTAACATTGTTGGGTTTCAAAGATATGAACTGACAATTACCCCTACGACTGAGAGCATCTGCAACTACATTTGCTTTGCCTAGATGATAATGGACTTCTATTTCATAATCCTTAATTAACTCCAACCATCTTTTTTGTCTCATATTCAGATCAGCTTGAGTAAAATATACTTGAGGCTCTTGTGATCGGTATAAATATTGCAATGAGTACCCATAAGATGGTGCCTCCAAATTTTTAAGGCATGTACTACTGCTGCAAGTTCAAGATCATGTGTCGGATAATTTTTCTCACGAGGTCGAAGAGCTCGAGAAGCATAAGCAATAACCCAATTCTCTTGCATAAGGACACAACCAAGACCAATGCCTGATACATCACAATAAACATCAAAAGCTTTCGAAGTGTCAGGCTGAGCAAGAACAGGTGTTGATGTTAGGAGTCTTTTCAAAGTATGGAATGCTTCTTCACACTTATCACTCTATTTAAATTTTTCCCCTTTCTTCAGAAGCTTGGTTATTTGTTTGGCAATCTTAGAAAAATCTGTAATAAAACGACGGTAATATCCCGCCATTCCAAGAAAACTTCTGATTTGATGGACAGATTTAGGAGGTTCCCAATCTAGAACTTTTTGCACATTCACTGGGTCAACGGTAATACCATCACCGGATACGGTATGAACCAAAAATTTTACATTCTTCAACCAAAACTCGCATTTGCTGAACTTGGCATAGAGTTTATGATCCTTCAAACGTTGAAGAACAATTCCGAGGTGCTCAGCATGCTCTTCTTCATTCTTGGAATATATAAGAATGTCATCAATAAAAACCACTACAAACTTGTCAAGCTCCGGCATAAAGACTGAATTCCTGAGATACATGAAATAAGCAGGAGCATTGGTGAGTCCAAAAGACATGACTAAATATTCATATAAGCCATATCGAGTGGAAAAAGCTGTCTTGGGAATATCACAAGGTCTAATTTTGATTTGATGATAACCCGATCGAAGGTCAATTTTTGAGAATACTTTTGCTCCAGCCAATTGATCAAAGAGGAGATCGATACGCGGAAGAGGATACTTATTCTTGATAGTAACTGCATTAAGGGGCCGGTAGTCCGCGCACAATCTCAAAGTGTGATCTTTCTTTTTCACAAATAGTGCAGGACAACCCCAGGGAGAAGAACTTGGCCGAATATAGCCTTTGTCAAGGAGTTCTTGAAGTTGAATCTTTAATTCAGCTAGCTCATTGGGTGGCATACGATACGACCTTTTGAAATTGGGGCGGTACCGGGCTGCAACTCAATCACAAATTCAATATCCCGATCGGGTGGCATTCCCGAAAGATCATCAGGAAAAACATCTGGAAACTCATTTACTATCGGAATATCTTGTAATTCAACTTAGATCATGGCGTATGTGCAAGTATCTGGAGAAGGTGTAGATGGCAAATAAAGTGTGGAAACACCCTGACTAGGAGATTTAATTTCAACACCCCGAGCTGCTATATCTAAGACAACTCCGTGCCTTTGCATCCAGTTCATACCCAAAATAATATCTATCCCTTGGTTATCCAGACATATAAGCTCAGTATCAAACACTTTGCTGCCTACTTGGAGAGGAATTGGTTTGATCACATGATTAGTAGCTATCTTTCCACCAGGACTAGATATCATATAGTTACAGTTTAAGTGTGCAATTTGAAACCCACATTTTTCTATGCATGCCATACTGACAAAACTATGTGATGCCCCAGAGTCAAATAAAACAACAACAGGTTGATTTCGAACTTGAAACGTACCCGCCATAACTGGAGTACCCTCTGGAATAGCGTCAAGAGTAGTGAAATTCATACGGCCTTGCTTAACCACCATTTGTTTCTTGTTCTGGTGATTATTAGGCTGCTGCCTCGGTGCATTATTTCCACCTTTGGGTGGTGCCCTGCATTCCTTGGCAAAATGTCCCAGCTTCCCGCAATTATAACATGGGTAGTTATGGGCACGACCCGGTTGTTGAGGAGGACATGCACGGGATCCTTGCCCTTGAGACTGTCCCTGAGACTGATTTGGGCGGATAACCCAATAGCCATACTGATTTTTCTTTTGCTGAGCAGCTTGAGGAGCCTTTTGTGGGGCCTTTTGCTCCACTCTAAACCTCTGACTAGGAGTACTAGATGATGCAGCTGGGGCTTTCCTCTTCTTATCAGCCTGATGAGCCAGATTACTATCTTCCTGAGTGATAGCCATATTCACTAATTCATTAAAACTAGCAGGCTTGAGAAGGACCAAACTTTTCTTCAGCTTAGTATTAAGCCCACGACGGAAACGATCTTGCTTCTTAGCATCAATATCAACATGGTGACCGGCATACTGAGAATGATGATTGAAAGCCTGGGCATACTGCAATACACACTGGTTACCCTGAGTAAGAGCCAAGAACTCATTGAGTTTCCTATCCATGAGGTCATCAGGAATATGATGTGAGCGGAAAGCGGTCGTAAATTCATTCCAGGTCACAATATGATCAGCAGCAAGTGTAGCACAATAGTTGTCCCACCACAAACGGGCATCATCTCTAAGTTGCTGAGCTGCAAACCGGGCTTTGTTCGCCTCTGAACATGGATTCACCAAAAGTGCAAATTTTGACTCAATGATACTAAGCCAGACATCAGCATCAAGAGGTTCCTTTGCCTTAAAGAACTGCGGTGGTTGTGTGCCAAAGAAATCAGGATATGAAGCTTCGCGCGGTACATCTTGATGTGGCTCTTGACGTGGCTGGTTCTGCTGTAGTTGTACCAATATACGCATGAGTTTAGTATGCTGAGCCATTTGATGAGCCATGAACTCAGTTAGATTGGGAGGTTCAGGTATATTTCACCATCACCACCCCCGGCACCATCCGGAGTGTCAGGCATTCTGCATAAGCCACCATGTTCTGATTAGTCATACAACTCCACAATAATTTCCAATGAGCAATGATAGATAAAATCAATACTCAAGAACGAAAATGTTGTAGCATAGCGCATGACATCATTGATCCAAAATAGAGTTAGTTCCTGGAGCAAGATCAACTCGTCCTTCGAACGTGATATTATCTAAGAATTACTTTGCCGATTCTCAGATTTGGACAAATTGCACAGGTTTAGTGTAAAATTTGTATCTCGCAATCTACTAAACCAAAAATGCTAAAAATGTTTCCAGTAGATTCAGAATTTCATAGCCCACAACTTTCGTATTTAACTCCAGAACTAAATCACACGTTAGGATGGGTGAAAAATTCGTCCTTTGCCTCTCTGTCAAAACTGTTTTCCAGCGGACAGAAGCGTAATGTTTTGCGTGTTTCTCTCAAACTACTGATCCAAAGGATCTAAAATTTTACCAGCAGATCGCTTAAGAAATTTGCAACAACTTTGGTATTCATCAATCGGCCCAGAAAAATAGTTATCAAGGCGTAAAAATTCTGATACGGTTCTGCTGAAAAAATTTCGGAATTAAACAAGTTGCTGCATTGGATTGGAAAATAAGTTCCACTTTACATCCATACACCACGATTATTACATAACCGTGAAAATAGTTCAAAAGGAAAGGTACTACCACAGTACAACTTATTACAGGATGGAAACCCAAAATACAACACATGAGAACGGGATTTTTCCGAAGGTATACATAAATTAATTGGAATCCTCGTTATCAGTGTAAAAGATTCGTTCCTCCGGTTCTTCTTCTTCTTCTTCAGTTTCTTTTTCATTGCCTATTTCTTCTTCACCATTCATTTCATCCATCTCTTCTTCCATATCATCTTCCTCACTGATCCACCCATGTGCAGGGCCAGGAGCTTGAGGAACTGGATCGGCCGGTCCCTCCTGATCAGATAACTGCGGATCTATGGGTGGTCCAGGTGAATCATCTAAACCAGAATCGCCCTGATCAGGTAACTCTTCTGGTGGATCAGGAAGTTGGGGCTCTTCAGCCCAGACTCCCTCCTGCTCTTGCTAAAGGTTGTCATTCTCTACTTCTAATTCATAAACTCGTTCCTCTAAGCTTCCGATCACAGCCATATGTTGATTCACGTGCCCTTGCATTGCCTCTCTCTCTTGGGCCAGTGAGTTAGTAGCATTTAACATGGCGCCGTAACTGAAAGTCATACTCTCAATCAGGCGGTTTACATTATACATGTAGCGAGTCATATTCTGCATGTAATTAGAATTTTCCTGCTTAACACTGGAACTTGACTCTCCCACTTTGTTATTAGAGGGCACAAAGACACCCGCTGGAGCACCAAAAGTTTTTAGCTGATGCTTAAAATTTAGCTGCTGCAAAGCTCTCCAAGCGGCAGTGTCACTAGCTTCCTCATAATTCCCCCCTGTGACAATAATCCGAATCTCTCCACCTACCGCTGGAGTTAAGTTGGGAATAACCAGTGAAACCTCACAGCGGTTTATCCCCGTTTCATTGATATGTCTCCCCACATACTGAGGTGCAACTGCGTACCCCAATGTTTGCATAGTTTCCCAAAGCTGGGAAGGAAACCCCTCTCGATATAACCCATTGGAGAACAGGCGACCATCGATATCAGTATGATGTGAGGGTTGTTGTTTGGGAAAATCATCTGAAACGAAATGTAAAGAAGGTTTAGTACTTGATTCAGAAAAGATCTTGCTGAAAAACAGAATTGGACAGCTTTCTGGCAAGCAAAGAAAAATTCATAACTCTCAATTAGTGTATGCAAAAATACTCAAACTTTGCCAGAAATTCTGTTAAGTAGTTATCTACAACTTTCTCATAATGTGGAAGACCTGGCTCGGATGTTAAGATAGTGTAAAAATTCAAAGACTCATGGCTGTCCTCCAGAAAAATTTCCAGGAAACAGGGGCTCACTAAATCGTGCATAACCCAAGCTACACTGAAGGTATAATTGTGAAATTTTTACAGAAACACACTAATCAAATTCTGAACAACGTTTCTTTATATCCTCCCTGCAGAAAACGTCATTTGCTAGGCGAAAAAATTTCGACCAGCAACAGACGTCCAAAATCCTGCTAGATCCACCTTAGGTGCAATGCATGTTAAATTGTGGTGTGGAACTCTAAGATACCCCCAACAATTTTTATGGATTCCAGTAGATTTTAATCCATGATGCATGCTCGGCCTAACCGTCCTCACAAAGAAAAAAATTGCCAAGTATTCTTGGTCTTACGTAGTTAAGATCGGTGGCATACCTATACGGCCCTCTCTATATTAGCTAGTCGTATTGTACACGTCTTAACTTACGCAACGCATGTTAGTGTACCTGCAGAAAATTTCACAATGCATATTTCGAACCTTTCATGCCAGCACTCACGAAAGCGTCCCCATACATTACCGTTCTCTATAGAAACGGTATCCATACATCCCGTGCCGTATGGATAGCACATAGAGGTAACTTTACACCCAATATAATCCACAACAGTGCATGGTTATATTGGCTGCAGCTCAAGGAGGCCACCGCTTGAGCACGGCGTTCGGATTTCACCGTACCGACCGAGGTGTCAAGGTGACCCCATTGACCGGAGATCATTACCCTCTGTCGATGCATAAGTAAAGGTTGATTGTGCAACAAAAATAAGTTTTGACAGAAAGTAATGTGCTGGAAGTCAGTTGCGTTATTAGCTAGCCACCTGAGTCACCTACCCATAAATCCCTAGGGCTTACGTTCTAAGAATTAATTCCTTAGCGTGACCAACACATTTTCGCAAACCAGATAAATTTTTAGTTTCAGAAAACACATTTTTAAGACAAGTCAAATCATCCACCAAGTATTTTCGGCTCTGGTACCAGCTGTGGCAGAACCAGCCCAAATTATGTCAGCTCAAGTGCATTGTCCCTTAGCTAATGCAAGCAGTACAGCACACTCGCACTTTAACTGACATAACCGTGTAGTTACTGTCGGGTATCTCCCGATTACACCACTGATCACATTGTCGAAACCAATACAAGGCAAGTCTCACTCCACCGTGAGCACAGATGATTAACGAGTCACAAATTTTACAACACAGTACACATGGATTTAATTTACAAAACAGACCAGATTATCAAGTTACTACAACACATAGTTTGAAGTGCAGCGGAAATTTAAAAACAACACGAGTCTAACGACGGTACATAATAACGCAAAGGTAGCCCACCCTGCGGTATTACTCCCTCGGCTCCACACCCGGAGGAGCCAGAATGAACTGCAAGTGGTAACCATCCGGAACACCAAAAGGAAAAGGTTCAGCAACCTGCTCGGCTACCCTAGCATCCTCGTCTGAAAAAGAAATCCACAAGCAAGGTTGAGTAATTTAATACTCAGCAAGACTTACCCGACTCTAGGTTATATTGAGATAAAGACTTCTAGTATGTAAAGCTTTTGGCTGGGTTTTTGTTTTGCCAAAAAGAAGCAACTAAAAGTGAATCCTTACTTTTAAGTTTTAGCATCCAAATTTTAGTTGACCTAATTATTCTAGATAAGCATTTGTAAAAGCTTTTTCAAAGAGAGCAGGTACTTGATTAATTTCAAACAGCATATATATATATATATATATCATCATATTCATGTTCTTAGCTAGCGATGCAGCCCAGTGATCAAGAGCTCAATACCGTGAGTACGGCGAATCGATTCGCTTTTATACCTTGCAAGGTTAACCTACCCACACGGCATAAGCGTACCCCGTCGAGTCGCTCATGCCAGCCGTTCCTTTAGCCAACACTAAATACTTGACCTACCCTATGACCCTCAAAGTACCAGTCCTCACCGATACCAACGACGGGTCAGCCATGAGTTATTTCTCTAACCAGTACATGAATAGGAAGTCAGGCGTAGTTCAACATACCAGTGCGAGCTAAAGTACATAAGTTACTGGTTTCAACTACCTCTTACTCCCAGCATGTGAGGTAGTACAATTCAAACTTGATCCCAGAGCCAACAACGAACGGGCCTTAATTGACACAGGCGGAGCTACACATTCACATTCTTTTTTCTACCAACTCCCCGCGCGGTCTAATTCATTTTCCAAGTATCTGATATGCTTAACATTATTCTAATCAAAGTAACCAACCTACCTCTCGTGAGTGACAGGCAATCACTCGACTTCTACCGTTTAATCAGCTTAGTAATTCTATCGACCTACACATACTAGTATAACTCTAGGTTTCCTATGGATTATGCAGCTAAGGTTTCATTCAACTCCTATGAAAACTTAAATGCATAAAACAAACTTTGATAGTAAATAATTAAACTGCAGGCTGATTCAAAAAGATCAAATGCTCCAGTGCTTGCCTTCACTGGCCTTGGGCCCTTCCGAGTCTTGGCTCGGGTCTTGCTCAACTTCAGTTACTACAATATCAGCCTCCTGCTGTTCACCTTTAGACTCAGGCACCAGATTATAAATCCCGTCAGCTAGAACGTTCTCTACATGGAGATGCACATGTGTGAGTTTAGAAAACAAATGAGATAAGATGCATTTAAATAAATTGCAGCAACTCGATTATATAGCTTAAGTACAAAGATAAGTATATCACACAAGATAACACAACTTGGGTTGTTAAACATAAGTGTTAAACCTTTTATAGAGTAAGTGCATACATCTTTAAACAAGATTGAAACTTTTACTAAAAGAAAAGAGTAACAGCAGTTGCAAAACTTTAAACTGAGATTACCTTTATTTAATTAAGAAACATTATTTAGTTTATCCTAAAGCACACCTATCTATTCCATTATTTAATTAAATTAAGGGGTTATCTATGAACAAAATAGTTATCCAAGATATATAAGTTAAACTACCAGTGTGAGAACTTCCCTGGGTTACTTTTACATCAAGATTCTCACTGAAATTTTCTAAACATTTATTTCTAACAGAAACTAATTATTTTGAAAAAGAAAAAAAGACTAGAAACCTATCAAAAATAGATATAGCAACAAGACTATGCCTAAAAATGCAAAACAACTCAGAAACACTGATCAAACATTGATACAGATTTACCATGATTTATTGAGCTTTAGAACTGTTTAACAAGTATTTTTAATAACACCACCAAGATTCCTATTTAGAAAAAGCTTAAATCATTCTACACAAACTGCATGCATCCAGAAACTTTACTATGACCATAAAAGCACAAAACAGATCTAATGTGATTTTCCCATAATTTTTAGATATTCAGAACTATTTGTTTTTGACACAAAGCTATGGAGATAAATAAATCCTTATCACAGAAAATATTATACTAACAACATGATTTTATATTTTTGTTCTGTAACCAACAATGTAAGAGACACAACAAAGTTGGTTTCACATTTTTATCACTTTTCTACAATTTATTATGCATTTTACAAGATACACATGTATGCATGAATTAATTAAAAAGAAAACCGAAAACCCTTTTGCATCTAGGTCCCTGGAAAGAAAGATTCTAAACCAACCAGTCCGTTTTTTACGAAATAGTCCCTGGATCTTGCAACTAAACCCCCAGAACTATTCCACCTTAGCACTTAAACCCGGAACTTTTCCAGAAAACCCCCTACAAAGAGTTCCTCTTCTAATTGAAGACCGCCTTGCCTTCCATACCCGCTCCCGTTGCCCGCCATACCCTATGTCTGGACACGCTGCCCCATCAGGGCACCCGGCTAATAAGGAGTCGTCGCTGCCACCACCCGCCGCCGGCGACCCCATCCAACGCCGATCCGGCCAACAACGTCGCTCATATCAGTATGTTGATAAAAGCGCGGGTAGCCGAATGGCGGGTGGGTCGACCCACTAAACACTACTATAGAAACCGTTAACCACATCGGCCCACTTAGTTTAAGTTATTGTAAACAGCGTGAAAAGTGCCGCTTAGAATAAGTCACTCATATGAAGCAGTGCAATTCATGAGCTGGCTCGGATACGTAAACGAAGCAGCACACCCTAAAACTGGTTAGAATGATTGTTCATCCTAAACAATGCATTATATGTCGGCTAGAATATTGGTTTACCGAAACAGTTTTTATTGACCTGATTGCTTTAGAAATTTAAAATTGTTGGAAGTTGAAGCGGACATGCGCGTACATGCGAAACCGAGACAATCTTCTTCGTCTTGCAATACAAGTTGAAACCTATCGAGTATCTTCCTCATCCTACAAAACAAGTTGAGCACAATCTCTCTCTTCTCCTTTGATTATAAATGAATCCCCATGGATCTCCTGTGTTCCACACACACTACCCAGTTATGATGCAAAGAATAGATCTCGTAGGTAGAAAGCTCCTGCTTCTTGACTCCATAGCTACACCTTCCTCGTCTCTAGATCGCCAAGAGAATTCTCGTGATAAGGTTATGTCTCTACCCCTTTTTCAGTTTGCTTCTTGAGTAGCCTGATAAAACCATCGCTAGGAGAATCCTCATGATGACCTAGCTTCATCGCGCTCTCAGAGGCAACCGATCAAAGGGTGGTTAATGCTTCCGGTCCACCAAGATGGAGGAGTTGAAGCGCATCGAAGTCCAGCGCATAGCAAGGAAAACATAAATTTACGCTTGCGCTTGTTGTACCTCCTCTCCGTCTTGGTTGCCACCTTCCTCTCCACCTTAGGGGCATTTATCAAATCCGGCAACGATGAACAAAATTATTGTTTGATCAGCAACGATGAACAAAATCAGTCTTATATTTTTCCTTTAGAACTTTGTAGCAATCCTTATGTAATGAGCCGTCTTTGATCAATAAAGAGTTGGATGTATCATGTTTTTTAATATTTTTTTACAATTTTATGGACTCATTCGAATCGACATGCTATTAGCCGCTTAGAATAATCATCATGTGTCCTCCAGCTGCTTCATCTTGCACCAGAACTTGATATAGTGTCCTATTTATTGGTACTCTGCTTCCTTCGTTCACTCCCTACATCTTATTTTCTTTTTTGTACATTTTATTTGCAAGGAAACCAAGATGTTGGGCATGGATGCAGTGGAGGCATTGGGGGGCATGGAGCGGCGGAACCGCTGCTTCGAGCTTGTCACCCAAAGGGTGTTTCAATAGCTTCAGTTGATCACCGGAGATCATAATCATCTCGTCGTTGCCTTCGTTGGGCCTCGAATGGGACCACGTTGTCGCCAACGACACCCCGCCGGAACCCATTCATCACCATCAGTTCCGTAGTCAAGCACGTACTCGGGCATTACCGCTCTAGGATAACAATGGAGGATGACTGTTTCGACCAGACCTTCTTCGTGCAGCTTCCTGAAATAGGAGACGTGGAGATGTTCCATGCCCGTAGCTAGAAATGAATGGGGCAGGTGGTGAGCTTCTACTGCTTCCCCGAGATCCAGATGAAGACGGATTGGCTTGGGGTTGTAGACGCCTCGCCTGTACTGCAGCTGCGTCACACTAATTTCCCCAGGATATAGATCTATAGGATTGTTTGTGTTATGTGACTGTGAACGCTGGAGTGTTTAATTATTAGCTTACGTATCTGTGCGGCAAACAAAGTATTGTTTAATTATTTGCATGTTTGTCTGGACTTATTCTTTATATTTTTTTGTGGACTCATTCTAAGCGGTCATACACATGCCGCATGGAAATGAATACAAATCTAAGTGGTCAACACCAGACCGCTTAGAATGATTTCAAGTCTATATATATGAGGTCGCGCGTCCACCACCATACACATATAGATCTAGCTCTCCCCTCATCTCCTTCTCCAGCCACCTCTTTCTCCGTCCTCCATGCCTCCTCCATCATGGCGACACCTCATCCATTTGAGGTCTGCGCCACGCCAGTCCACATGATAAAAATGCCCTCCTCGCGTACTGTGCATACGAGAAGGTAAAGTTGTCCATTTGCCACGCCTTGGCCGTGGCCAAGGCGAGGAATGCCGCTATGTGCATGGAGGCTAGCGTTGCATACAGGGGTGTCTTGGCCATGGATGATTCTATGCCGGCCGGCCATCAAAAGGAGCTGCTGGTAAGATCCATTGCCAGGGCCGTCAACCCCGGGCGGGAAGAGGTGAGAGTAGAGGCTCTCCAGATGTTTTCCATGTTCTTCGCCATGGCAGCTGCCTACAGTTAGCATGTCGAAACTCTTGCGCTCTCCGAGATGTGGCGGGATATGACACACCTTCGTCGTTGTGCCCTCTTAGACCATGACCTCCGTCCCCATGGTGGGGATGACGGAGGTTCAGCAGGTGCGATGGCGGCGATGTAAGCGCCGCCACACATCAGATCCGGTGAAGTAAGCAATGGCGTTATGAACAAATTGCCATTTTGTCCACTAGGCTTCATCATTCTACCATTGCAATTTGTTTACCTACTATATTCAGTAGTTGTGATCTTTAACCAAGTTATGTGATGAATTTGTACCTACTATATTGCCATGTTATTATTACTTTTGATGTTTAAGATATTGAGTCAATCCTTGTGTGATGAACTCTTGATGTTTAAGGTATTCAATCAATCCTTGTATGATGAACTTGTGATGTTTAAGATATTCAGTCAATCCTTGTATGATAAACTTGTAGCTACTGTTGCCATGTTATAGCTAAGTTCATGTTGAGTTCACCTCTTGCCACATGATGTTATTGTTATGAACGTATAGCACGTACACATGCGCATACCATGGTACGTGCAAATGATGTTCGTGCAATTCGTTCATAACAATGTTGCATTACTCTCGTGGATCGGATGACGAATTATGATTTTTTTAGCTGTCCTGACAGCATTCTAACTGGCGTTAACGAAACCAGTAGCAGTGGGTTTACAAACAGATGCGACATAATTAACAACCGGTTCATTAAGGGAAAATAGACTCAACGGCGCGTATTGAACCGATTCATTTACTTGAATCAAACGAAACAACGAAGAAAAAGCTGCTTCGAGTATCTTACTATTCTAAGCGGTGTAGAGAACGCAGACAAGTTTAAGCATTCATGGGAAGCAGTTAAACAACCGCTTAGGATGACCTCCCTTTTAGCGATCTTATTGGCATCGCTAAAAGGGAAGCGGCACTGGCGTTGGCGCAGATGAGGTTTTTCGCCGCTTAGGATAGTGGTCTCTGCGTTTGTTAACCTTAGAATGACTGATTAAATGTGCCGGCGTGCAACGCACCGCTTAGAATGACTCATTATTTGAACCGGTTTGTTTAGCGCCGCTGCGTTTGTTAACCTATTGTTACCAGTCTAATCAACGTCGGTTAGGATGATGCAACATGGGTACAAAAAAAAGCGTTCTTCGATTCATTATTAATCATTTGATCTCGAACAAATACTAGATGTATTGGGATCGTTATGAATGAATTGTACACACATCAGATTCACATTCAACTGAATGTGAATGTGTGTGTGCTAGACGTCGTACACAACAACACACAAGATATATATAGCTAGTACCATTCAAGATCATATATGTGAGAGTTGCAGATTAATTTAACTTAGAAGAAATGCAACATCACTTCCACACAGTTCACCACTAGCTACCCTATCACTTCAATACAGTTAATCACTAACCTCACTTCACTTAACATCACTTGACTAAACATCACATGAACGGATAATTAAACATCACAAACACCACTTCACTCTCAGATAAATGAAACAACTAAAGAACTAAACTTAGAAGAAATTAAACGACTAGCTAGTGGTAGCTGCAAGAACGATAGTGCCTAGCTCTAAACGGACCAAAATGACAGCAATCCGTTCATAACAAAAGTATGTAATCCCACGACGCTTACATCGCCGGATTACACTATAACTGCAGCGGAGGTCAAATGGGAGCCATCGTCGCCGCCATCACCTCGGCGAAGGACATGCTCAACAGGGCGGCAGCGGCGCCTGCTGGCGAATGCGCTGGTTAGATCCTCAACTGCGTGGGCCAGATCCACAAGAGCCGAGGCCAGGTCGGCGTGCCACCCGGCGAGGAAGGCGACCTGCTCCGCGGCGATGAAGAAGGCGGAGGCCATCGCTTTTCGCAACTCCGCCGTGGATCCGGCCAACCCGCCCACGGATCTGGTGGTGGCATCAGCGATGGAGCGGAGGAAGGCCTCCCGCGCCGCCTCGGCCTCCGCCGCGCGATTCATCCTGTCGCTGAGGCGCCTAACTGTCGATGCCAGATACGTGGCCCCAGCGTTGAGGGAGAATGCCATGCCAAACGAGGACGAGGATTGAGGGGCGCGGCGGAGTTCTACTAGCACTCTAGCAGTGGACGCGGCGGGCCGGAGAGCTCGATCAACTGTGGTTGCGCGCGGAGTGGGAGAGAAGAAAGAGTGGATAGGGTTTGATCAGAACGGTGCGACTTATTTTATAGCCGCACCTTATTCTAAGCAGCTCAGAAAGCGCCGCTTACAATGAGGTCCTTATTGTAAGTGGTCAACGCTACGCGGCTTAGATTGACAAATAAAAAATAAAAAAAAAAGAATCAAAAAAAGAGAAAAGAAAACAGAGAAGAAAAACAGATTGCTTACAAACGCACGAAGGCGTTGCACCAGAGATTCAGCAACGTAATTAAACATATATTATTATTATTGTACCATACTCGCCATTGTTTGTTACTTGTCCATTACTATTACACATATATGACAGAAACAAACTAAATTAACAGACACTTGATAAAATTATTACCACTGCTAGGGTTTTTTCTTCGGCGCCATCGCCCTCGCCGTGAGATCCTTCGTCTCTGTGAGACAAATGACGCGGCGGAAGGTGACGTGCTACTGGAACCAGTACCAACCGTGGCCGTGAAACATCTCCGCGTCCGCGCGCGACGGTAGCTTGACGAAGAACCTGGTGTCAGAGTCGTCGTCGCAGGCGAACGTGGCCGCCTGCCAGTCCCGCAACACCTCATGCACCACGGTGGTGGCGGTGACGAGGGGCGGGTGGTTCCTCTTGGAGACGTAGGCGATGACGACGTCCTGCTGCACGCCACCGTAGACGAACAACTGCTGCAGGGCGCGGTTGGAGACGAACACTTCCTCTACCGGCGGCGATGGCCACGGGCAGGTCTTGACGAACTGGGGGCGTGGGGTACGCTCGAGGAACGGATCCATGGCGCAGGGGCTTGATGGCGAAGGGCCTTTTATGGAGAGTTTGTGTGAAAGCAGTGGGGCGAGAGAGAAGAAAAGGATACGGATCGATCGATCGAGAAGATCAGGCGGTGTATATATAGCAACCGAGACGATCAACTTATATCGCAAGTCGGACGGCCGCCCGTAGGCATCATCGTCGTCAAAGGGCACGCATAACTGCACACGCAGACTCCTACGCACGCAACTTCCGATGATGGTTCAAATTCTCAAACAAAGCGGTTTAATTTCGCACAGTTTGGGAAAAGGAATATTCTAACCGGCATATTCCGCACCAGTTAAAATGGGTTATTATTTTAACCAGTGTTTTTTTGAGCCGGCTCATTTAATTAAACGAACCGGCCCAGTAGTTGCACCGGCGCATTTGAATCCAGTATTCGAGCCGGCACCTTTGGAGCCGCTTCCAAATGACTTAAACGAATCAGGGCGTTTTGGGCCGGCGCGGATGGGCCGATGAGGTTAATTGTTTTAGCAGTAGTGCATGTTGATAGTATAGATAAACCTAGAAAATTTTATTTTATTACTGATAATATTCTTATAATTCTAAACAAAATACATGTCGCGATAGTTGGTTTGTCTAGACAGGGCAGCCATATCCATTGTATCTGGCTACTTAAGGGCGCGGTCCCAACCCATAGTTTCTACAAGCAGTGTCTATACTGCCATATCAGCCAGGCATCACCTTTAGAAACTATAGGGTCCAACGCATAGTTTCTTTACATTGGTTTGCAATAAATTCTGTCCTCTTTCACTTGCCCTCTCTCCTTCCCGGTCCTCCCGGTTCCAATCGATCTCTTCCTCCTCTGTTCTAACAATCTCAAGCAAACACATCAAATGTTTCAAATCCAAGATTGTAAACAATAAAATGCACCGAGAAATGTTAAATCCAAGCACCGAATCCACCGCCAGTAGCAAAAAGAGTCTTCTCCAGATCCAATCCACCGAGCAAGCTATGAGATTGGAAGTGCGCTTGTTTCTGCTCAAGATGCAAGCAGGCACCTTCTCCAAATTAGCACCTGCAACCGCTGATCTTGCAGCGTAGAGCACAACTCGCCAGCAGACCACGCTGCGCCTGCTTGTCTGCTTCAACAACCTGAGGTGCCATACCCGCTATCGTCGATTTATCATTGCAGAAGACAAGCCATGCCGCGTCCCGGCGTCCCCGCCCGGCTGCAGACACCTCGTCCTCCACGCGAGCTTGAGGGTGTGGCGACGAGCTCAGGGGCACGGGTGGTCAACAGCGTGCTCCAGCGGCAGAGAGCATTGCAAGGTCGACGGCCGCCGCCGAGGCCCCGCAAGCCATGGCAGGGAGGGCGATGGTCCCCATGAAAACGCGGGAGGAAGAAACGGTAGGGCTCCCCAACGCGTGCTCGCTCGTGTCTACGCACTTTGGATAGAGAGCCGAAATCGTTTCTCACATGAGAAACCAGGTCTTGTTTTTTCTTCTCTTTCCTCACACTACTACAGAAACTGCCATCACAACCGGAACATTTTATTTATTTGGGGGATGGACCCCATCAGCCACTACCCACCGTCCCACGTCATCAAGTCGCAAGTCGCGCATTTTTAAAATCGCGCGCTACGTGGCCGGCAGGATTCGAACCGCGACCTCAGCTTCGCGCGTAGCCTCCTCTACCACTGCACCACTAGAATTTTTGTGTCTACATACCATTTTGATTCCCCTCGTATTAATGTTTTCCGAGTGTAAATTGCTTATTTGAGGCTCTAAATGACTTCAAATAAAAAGGTGGTGAACTACAATGTTTCATAACTTTTTAAGATCTACAACTTTCGATTTGATCAAAAGTTCATCCGAGGTCGTTTACAAAATTTGAATTTTCAAATTTGAAAAATTCAAACCTAGATTCGGTTGATAAGATGACTTCAAATAAAAATGTGGTGAACTACAATGTTTCATAACTTTTCAAGATCTACAACTTTCATTTTGGTCAAAAGTTCATCCGAGACCATTCACAAAATTTGATTTCGTTTAGCCCTCCAAAAATGTGTTAGTAAAAAACCGGTTGTGATGCTCACCATCACAACCGGTTTTCAAAAACCGGTTGTGATAGTGAGCATCACTACCGGTTTGTAAGAAAAACCGGTTGTGATATGCCGGCCGACTATCACAACCGGTTTTTGAGAAAACCGGCTGTGATAGGGGGCATCACAACCGGTTTTTTCAAAACCGGTTGTGATAGCCCGTTTGTGAAAGTGGTTTGTGTAGTAGTGTCATTAATTTGCTTGCCACATCAGATTTTTGCTTACGTGGCAGTCTAATAAATTCTATGAAAACCAGCTGAGTTGGAGGGTTGGGACTGCCCTAATAGGCTCTGAAGTGACAATCAAAGGCATTCGGACAAGAACCAAATAAATACTCGGTTAGGCCAACTAACTGAGATGCAAGACCAGGACAACATAGGCCAGAACTCTGCTGATTCCAGTTATATTCTATGTCTGCTAACCTGGTGTAGAATTAAGGTCACTGTGTGCCCACAAATACAACAAAAGTCAAGAGTTCAGCTGCCACTGCCATATAAATTTTTAACCTGGAAAATTTCACTAGAAGAGAATGAGACATCCGCGGACGACCTAAACAGCGGCCATTCTTGGACCCGGTGCTAATGGAGTACTAGCACCGGGTCCAACGGCTAGCAGCCGCGCGCAGGCACGCGCGGCGCGCGTCGGTGTGGGGGGGGGGGGGGGGCTGTAGCACCGGTTGCATCCAGCAACCGGTGCTAAATCCACCGCTTTAGCACTGGTTGCTGCCTGCAACCGGTGCTAATTCCAGAGCAACATTTAGCACCGGTTCTAGCTAGGGACCGGTGCTAAATCCCCGATGTTAGCACCGGTTGCAGCTAGCAACCAGTGCTGATTATCTACCTATATATTCCCTCCTTTCTCCCCACGCCCGAGCCAGCATGAACACTCTGAGCTGTGTTCATGGTGTGCTCGGGTTGAGAGGATATTTTACCAATTTGTTTCAAAAATTCTGAAGCTTTCCTTCTTTTGAAGCATTCTACGAGGTACACAATTTCATCCTCTCATGTTCTTGTTTAGTTTCTATTGTTATTATACTTTATAAATATGAAATTTGTGAAGAAAAAAAGAGAAGAGAGAGAAAGGGTTATATATATGTGTTCATAGTGGTTTAAATTTAATGTTAGGTATGTATTGGAGAAATTTTGTTAGAAATGTTTTTTGAGTATGCTTTTTAGTATTTTATTTATAAATGGAATATAATGATTTTTATTTTGTGTGATATGTAATTTGGAATATAATGATTTTCTACGAGGTACACAATTTCATCCTCTAATGTTATTGATTAGTTTCTATTGTTTTTATACTTTATAAATATAAAATTTGTGAAGAAAAAAAGAGAAGAGAGAGAAAGGGGTATAATATTATAATTTAGAATTGTTTTTTCAGTATGTTTTTTATTATTTATTTATAAATGGAATAAAATGATTTTTAAAAATGTGTTATGTAATTTTTTTATATTAATTGGAGATATGTGAAATTGGTTAGTTTATTTTGACAGAAGTTCGTATGTTGTAATGAGTATTTTTTCAATAACATTTATTGTTTTTTGAGAAATAAAAGCCTTGTGGATATACCGATATGGCTACTGCTGGAGGAAGTGGGACCGGTGATAGTGATCGTGGTTCGTCTCGCGGGAAGGGCAAAACTACAGTACCACCTCATGATAAGTCGAAAAAACCAGGACCTTGGGTGAAAGCACAACTTAATTTTTTGATTAAAACACATGAAGAATGTGTTGCAAGGGGTGAGGAACCTGGTTTTGATCTTCAAGATCTGTTGCGGCGCTACGGTCCAGCTCCACCATCTTCTGCACCAGGAAAAAATATATCAGAGCATCCTACTTTCCCACCGAAGGATGGTTAAAGATATTTGTCATGTTGCATGTTGGATGTGGAGAAATTTATATACGACATCTTCAATAAATTATGAACATTGGTCGTGTTTCATTATAACTTTGAGAAATACAATTTTATTTTCAATTAGATCACTTTGTAATGTATGAATAACTTATGAACCTTGGTCGTGTTGGATATTTCGTTAATTTTGTAATGTGTATGAATTAATTAGATCACTTTGCTAAACGTAGATGAATAGGCAATGGATGCACTTGGCGGACCGACGCAGTCAGGAGTGGGTTGATGGCATGCATGCTTTTCTCGATGTGACACAGGACAACAAGTCGCCGTCAGGTGACATGTTTTGTCCATGTGGGCAATGTAAAAATCAGAAATCGTACAAATCAAGAGGGGTTCTTCACTTCCATCTGATGACCCATGGTTTCATGCAAAACTATGCGGTTTGGTCGAAACACGGTGAAAGAGGAGTCATAATGGATGACAATGAAAAAGAGGAGGATGATAACGACATTCAATATGGTGCCTTTGCGGATGTTGCAATGGATTATGCAGATCAGGATGGTGCTGACCAGGAAGATGTTGCTCCACAGAATGACCCTAATGATGCACTTGGTCAAATGTTACGTGATGCCGAGCAAGGCTGCGACAATGACAAGGAAAGGAAAAAGATAGATCATATGTTACAGGACCACAGAACTGATTTGTACCCAAATTGCAAAGAGGGGCTGAAAAGGTTGGGTATCACGCTTGATTTTTCGCAGTGGAAGGCATGTAATGGTGTTACTGACAAGGGTTTTAAGGAATTACTGAAACTCGTGAAGAAGATTCTTCCCGAGGGTGACGAATTGCCATCAACAACGTGGGAAGCAAAACGGGTTATTTGCCCTCTTGGTTTAGAGGTGCAGAAGATACATGCGTGTCCTAATGACTGTATCCTATATCGTGGTGCTGAATGTTGGCTCAAAAGCAAGCTCAAGAGCCAATACGAAAGTGAAAGACGGAACCGGAGAGCAAGAGCGAGGAGAGACGATGTTTCAATAATGGCCAAAGAATAATCCGAACCCTTACAAAGTGGTGTGCCCTCTCCTTTTATAGGGAGGCGGAGGGTCACTCTCTCAGTCACATGTTCCCTTTCTACCCCTACCTGCTACAATTGTGCTGGGAATATTCTACTTTAACGGATACAAGGGGAATTTTACATCAGGAAGCCAATTTCGACTTGCTTTCGTCATTGTATGCACTGAGACGCCCGCTGCATCTCGGCTTGACTCCGCGCTCCGGGCCACCTTCATCTTTCCTCGCGGACCTGTTCACAAATGGCTGTACACCATATTAGATCGTTAGAGTCGTGAGGAGGATCGGGTGCTCCTCTGCTGGGGGTTCCGAACCGATTCCCAGGTCGATTCGGTCTGCGCACTTGATGAAGTCGTTCCGCCAGTCGCAGGATGCGGCGGACCGAAACGCGAGTCGATTCGGTCCATATGCTTGGTCGAGTCGGTCCGCTACACGCGGATCGCGAGGGGCCGAATCACAGCCTGATTCGGTCCGCTACGCGCGGAACGCGAGGGGCCGAATCACAGCCTGATTCGGTTCGCTATGCGTGGAACGCGAGGGGCCGAATCACAGCCTGATTCGGTTCGCGCACCTACTCGCGCGATGCGACCCGAATCCCTCAAGTCGATTCGGTTCGCCGGGGTGAGCTGGGGACGGGTCGAATCACTGATGGATTCGATTCGCGAGATTCGTAGCCGGAAAAAACGAGTCACAGATCGACTCGGTTCTGTTGAGTCATGGGTTAATGCGAAACAGGCCGTAGCGCAACAAGCAGGTGGCGGAGTTTGCCTGATCCACGTCCCAACACTGAATATGAAAATTTGGATTGTTGTCCGGTTTGCAAATGCACACGCTACAAGATCAGCCGGGATGACCCTGGTGAGGTTGATGGGGAGACTATTAAGAACAAGATTCCTGCAAAGCTGGTGTGGTATTTTCCTTTAATACCACGTCTGAAGCGTTTGTTCAGGAACAAAGAGCATGCCAAGTTGATGCGATGGCACAAGGAAGAACGTAAGAACGATGGTATGTTGAGGCACCCTGCCGATGGATCCTAGTGGAGAAACATTGACCGAGCATGCCCAACGTTCGATGCTGATGCAAAAATTTAAGGCTTGGTTTAAGTACTGATGGCATGAATCCATTTGGTGAAATGAGCAGTAGTCATAGCACTTGGCCTGTGACTGTATGTATCTATAACTTACCTCCTTGGCTATGCATGAAGCGGAAGTTCATTATGATGCCGGTGCTTATCCAAGGTCCAAAGCAACCTGGCAACAACATCGATGTTTATCTAAGACCATTGCTTGACAAACTTAAACAACTGTGGAAGGAAGAAGGTGTTACTATGTGGGATGAGTACAAACAGGAAAGTTTTAACCTTAGGGCACTACTTTTCATCAACATCAATGATTGGCCTGCACTAAGTAACCTGTCCGGACAAACAAACAAAGGATATAAAGCATGCACCCATTGCTTAGATGATACTGAAAGCATCTATTTGAAGCATTGTAGAAAGGTTGGTTACATGGGTCATCGTCGATTTCTTCCTTCGAAGCACGAACTACGAAAGAAATGTCCACACTTTATCGGGGATGCGGAGCACCGTACAAAGCCGATACACCGCAATGGACAAGAGGTATTTGATATGGTGAAAAATGTAGAAGTAATATTTGGAAAGGGAGATGGAAGCCAACCTGTCAAGGCAGGTGAGGATGGGCGTGCCGCGATGTGGAAGAAAAAGTCTCTCTTTTGGGAGCTTCCTTATTGGAAATTGTTAGAGGTCCGTAACGAAATTGATGTGATGTATCTGACGAAGAATCTTTGTGTGAACTTGATCAGCTTCCTTGGTACTTATGAAAAGCTAAGAGATACACTGGAAGCACGGCAGGAACTTAAACGTTTGGATCCACATAATGACCTACATCCAGAAAACAGAGACAAAGGACGCAAGTACCTGCGTCCCGCTAGCTTCACTCTCAGCAAAGAGGAGAAGGCAAGTATGTTTGAATGCTTGAACAGTATCAAGGTCCCGTCACGCTATTCCTCCAATATTAAAGGAATAATTAACATGAAAGATAAAAAGTTCTTAAACCTCAAGTCTCACGACTGTCATGTGTTGATGACCCAACTGCTTCCCGTCATACTGAGGGGTGTGCTACAAGTTAATGTGCGAAAAGCGATTGTGAAGCTATGTGCATTCCTTAATGCAATTTCTCAGAAGGTGATCAATCCTGAAGATTTGGATAGGCTACAGAATGACGTGGTCCAATGTCTTGTCAGCTTTAAGATGATATTTCCACCATCATTCTTCAATATTATGACACATCTATTGGTTCACGTCGTCAAAGAGATTCGTATACTGGGCCCGGTATTTCTTCATAACATGTTCCCTTTTGAGAGATACTTTGTTGTTCTGAAGAAGTATGTACGTAATCGTGCTCGTCTAGAAGGATGCATTGCTAAGGGATACGAAACAGAGGAGGTGATTGAATTCTGTGTTGACTTTATCAAAGACCTCAAGCCAATTGGGTTGCCTGAATCACATCATGAGGGGAGACTTGGTGGAAAGGGCACACTAGGAAGATAGACGATGGTAATCAGAGACATGCTGACATTTTGTAAAGCACATCTCACAATTCTACAACAGTCAGCCTTAGTTGCTCCATACATCGAGAAGCACATGAATGGGTATACATTTTATACAAGAGCCCAAGACAAGAAGAGCACCAACCAAAATAGTGGTGTCCGGATCGATGCGACTGACAGCAATGGCAATAAGAACTCATACTAGGGTCTCATAGAGGAGATATGGGAACTGGAATACGGACCTTTAAAGATCCCACTGTTTAAGTGTCAATGGGTGAAACTGACTGCAGGAGGAGTTACAACTGATGAGTATGGGATGACTATAGTGGACCTAAACAAGATTGGGTTTCTAGACAAATCGTTTGTCCTAGCCAAAGATGTGACACAAGTTTTTTATATAAAAGACATGGCTAGCAAGCCAAAGAAAGGAACGAGCAAGCAATCGGACCCATCAAAAGACGAGCCAAAGCGTCATATAGTTCTTCCTGGAAAAAGAAAAATCATAGGAGTTCAGGATAAGAAAGATGAAGATTGTGATATGCTCGACGGTCGACCTCCATTCTCGGTGGCTGCTGACCCAACCATCCTGTTTGCAGCAGAGGAGACACCCTATCTACGTCGCGATCACAATCAAGGGACATTTGTGAGGAGAAAGTTTGTTAGTGTTCAAGTAAACAATGATGCTGTATAAGTTAATTGCACTATGATGAAAACTGTAATATTTTAACTATTTTTTCTCTTTCATTTCATATATAACAAATATATTAATTTTTTATGCAAAATATTGTATTTTTTAACCTAACCCCGACGTGGCTAATAATGTTTTAGTTAAAATCTAAATAAATAAGACTAACTATAACCTAAATAAATAAGACAAAGTATAACCTAAATATATAAGACTAAGTATAAATTAAATAAATAAGACTAAACATTTAGATGTAGTAGTAATATTATTTAGCACCGGGTATTTGCAAAACCCGGTGCTAAATATAAAATTGCGCCAAAAAACTGGCGCCAAACGGAGCTGGGGCACCTTTAGCACCGGGCGGATCTAAGACCCGGTGCTAAAGGTCCCCAGTTTCGTTTGGCGCCCCGGTGGCTGACATTTAGCACCGGGCCTTGGCTGTGCCCAGTGCTAAGCATAAACCTTTAGCACCGGGCCTTGGCTGCGCCCGGTGCTAAAGGTCCGCCCTATATATAGTCAACACTTAGAAAATTTTTGCATCTCGTCATCTTCGTCTTCTCCACTCCCCACTTCGTTTTCCCGCCGGCCCTCGCGGACCCCGCCGCCGTCGTCCCCAAGCGCCACCGCGCCGCCGCCGTCATCCCCAAGCGCCGCCGTCGCCACCGCGCCGCCGCGCCGCCGTCGTCCCCTAGCGCCGCCGCGTCTCCCCAAGCGCCGCCGTCATCCCCAAGCTGCACCGCGCCGCCGGCGCCGTCTCCACCCCCGGCGCCGCCCCTCCACCACTGCCGGCACCGTCTCCACCCCCGGCATCGCCCCTCCACCGACGCCCGACCTCCACCCCGACGACGCCCCCGCTTGCCGCCGCCGCCGCCCCCGACTCGCCCGGCCGCCACCCGCGCGCCGTTCGGCGGCCACCTGCGCGCCGTTCGGCTGCCCCGGACGCGCCGCAGCCCTCCATCAGCAGCGGCCACCGCCGTCCCGCGGCCTCCCGCCGCCGCGCCGCCGGGAGCCCCCGCCGTCGCTCGGCCGCCGCCGCCGTCGCGCCGCCCGTGCGCCGTTCTGCGGCCACCAAGACGCGCCCGGCTGCCGCCTAGCTCGACGCCCGTCGCCCTCCACGTACCGGCCCGACGAACATGAGCTCGTCTCAAGCGATCCGCGTGCGCGAACGGCTGTTCGTCTGAAGCCGGCCGCGTGCGACCCTGCGACTGCCGAGAACCGCCACCGACCGCCGCGCGAACACGAGCTCGTTTGAAGCCGGCCACACGTAAACCTTTCCGACGTGCATGAAGAACCCGACAGCTGCATGTGTATTAATTTCATAGTTAGTGTTAATGATTAGGGTTAACGATAAATTTGACTAGAATTATTTATTTGACGTAGAATATTTCTTTAACGTACAGTAATTATTTATTTGGCGTAGAATATTTCTTTAACGTACAGTGATTATTTATTTAACGTAGAATATTTCTTTAACGTACACTAATTATTTTTTTGACGTAGAATATTTCTTTAACGTACAATAATTATTTATTTGACGTAGAATATTTCTTTAGCGTACAATACTTATTTATTTGACGTACAATATTTCTTTAGCGTACGGTACTTATTTATTTGACGTAGAATATTTCTTTAGCGTACAATACTTATTTATTTGACGTAGAATATTTCTTTAACGTACAATAATTATTTGTTTAACGTAGAATATTTCTTTAACGTACAATAATTATTTATTTGACGTAGAATATTTCTTTAACGTACAATAATTATTTATTTGACGTAGAATATTTCTTTAACGTATAATAATTATTTATTTGACGTAGAATATTTCTTTAACGTACAATAATTATTTATTTAATGTAGAATATTTTTTTAACGTACAATAATTATAAATTATTTGACGTAGAATATTTATTTTTGAACATGACGATCCACGAGGATGATAATGATGAATTCTTAGCAGCACAGT
Source organism: Urochloa ruziziensis (assembly GCA_015476505.1). Lineage (NCBI taxonomy): Eukaryota > Viridiplantae > Streptophyta > Magnoliopsida > Poales > Poaceae > Urochloa > Urochloa ruziziensis. Next base: position 10,590,631 of record CM027124.1, read on the forward strand.
TTCATTTGGGTGGAAACACTGATCGGCCAGTGAGCATGGAAGAAATAATGCAATGTATTTCTAGTGGCGATAATTGGGACCAGATGCAACCTAATGTGGGTCAACGTAGTAGCGATGAGCCCACGTCTAGTCAGGTGCTAATATTTCTCATAAACATTATATACATTATCTTAACCTAATGTTGTGACTAATTTATACCGTCTAATTATTCTAGCCATCTACGGCGACAACTGGCGCTACGAAACGCCCTGGAAAAAGAAGTATCACTAAGAGGCTGAAGGAGGTCAAATTGCACATCACCAAAGTGGAGGATGATGGCGAGCCAACTGAGCCCAAAGAAATTGCCAGAAAATATGTCTCTCAATGTGGGGTTATTGTTCGTGAACGCGTTCCCATTAGCATCAGGAAATGAAGATCTACGGACCCCAATGAACCGTATGTTCTGGCTAATACGGAGAAAGAAATGATATGGACTGATGTGAAAGAAATATTCGGATTTCCTTCAGATCGTGAAGAGAAATTAAAGGATTGGACACTGAAAAAGATGGCAACTCAATTTCAAAATTATAAGACAAAATTGTGGAAGAAATATCTCAAAACAGAAGAAATTCCGGATTTTGACAATCACCCTACCATAAGACCTCATCATTGGGATGCGTTTGTGGAGTACAAACAGTCCACAGAAGGATCTGAGATATCCGTAAGGAACATCGGCAATGCGGAAAAAAAGAAGTACACCCATCGAATGGGTTCAGGCGGTTATAAAGGTAGCGTCGACAAATGGGACAAGATGGAAGAAGATCTCTATGCTAGAGGCATTCGTCCAGCGACACATGACTGGCCCTTACGATCCAAGCATTGGTATTATAGTCATGGAGGCACTTTCAGTCCAATAGACGGATCTTTGATTTTTGGCGAGGACTTGCGAGACCTAGCTCACCGCCTCCTTAAAATCATAAGGAAAGCTGAGGCCAGAGAATTCATCCCTGACAGAGAAATAGATGAGCTAACCTATGCCTTATGGAACAAGGAGCATCCTAGAAGAACGCGTGGAGTAGGAACTTCTGTTTCTTGGAAGTATGCTTTCAAGGAGGACAGCTCCTCCTACAGGAGCCGTAAGCGGAAGAAGATCGAAACAGAGAACAGGATGAGGGAGCTAGAGGAAATCGTAGCCGCCCAGGGCGCACGGATACATGATATGGAGGGAGAGATGGAACAGCGAATGAAGCTAGCACTTATTCAGATGACACAAGCTAGAGGAACAGAAGATCCTGCTGCTTTGGTTACCCCTCCACAACAACGTAGCAGTCACGCTTCCACAGAGCTTCCGCCAGCTCAATCAGAACCGGTCCGTTACCCTATGGATGAAATATCTCAGCGCACCGCTTGCGAGCTTCATTCAACATTGAAGAACATATCAGTGGTGGTACGTATAATAACAATGACTTAAAGTTAGTTTACATATGTTGAACATATTATTATGTTATTAACCTTTCCGAATATATTAGGTTGCATACGGTACGGCTAGACCATTGGAAGAAGGACAAACAGTACACTCCAAGGAGATTCCATATGGCTACGCACCAGTCGAGGTGGAACAAGTTGTCTCAGATTACAACGGCTTGCAGCTTGACATCCCCGGAGTTGATGGGGAAACACTTCTTGGAGAGTGTTGTCACGGCATCATTCTATGGAGTAAGCGTGACATCATCATACCTGGTGTGGAAGCAACAACCTCGACAGATCCGCCAGGTCCACCGTCTCCGCATGACGATGATCCTCCGGCAAATGATCCTCCAGCTGATGATCCTCCGGCAGATGATCCTCCGGCTGATGATCCTCTGGTTGATCATCCTCCGGCAGAAGAAGATTGGTCTCCACCGGCGAGGCCAAAAAGGAATCCGCTCAGAAACAAAAGTGCGCCAACAAGTCCTCCACCACCAACAAAGCGGCCAACTAAGCAAAAGAAAGTGCCGGCAAAGAAGAAATTAGCTCTTACGAGCTGACGCAAGAGGAACTTGACGAGGTAGTCGCTGCAGAAGTACACGCGCATTTTCACAAGAAGAAAGAGCCTGAGAAAGAGTTCGTGGTTGACCCGGTCAAGGCGGCGAGGTTCTTACAAAATTTGACCAGGGCAAAACAGAAAAAAAGCCGAAATATCTGACTAGGACCGCTCATTAATAAAATCTTTTCAGAAAAGGAAGAGAGCTGAGCAGGCTGAGCGGTTGGCATCGCCTAAGTCTAAAGTGAAGCCGGCATCGCCTAAGTCAAAAGTGAAGCCGGCATCGCCTAAGTCTAAAGTGAAGCCGGTAACGCATAAGTCGAAACATTCTACTATTCCTCAGCTCGGCGAACAACCTCAGCAAGGATTGACTCAGTTGCCAGATGCGCACGAACTGATGCTCCAACGTCAAATGGAAGAGACAGGTCTCAGTAGAGCGGTCCTCACTGGCCAAGAATCCCCGCCCAAAGCTAAAGTCACTAAGTGGCATTTTGAGCTTGGCAAGTCTTTTGTCCTGCCAGATGATGTGAAAAGCTACAAACAAAGATGTATTTATTCCATGGATGGTACATGGTTCAAGCGTCAAAAGGACGAGACATGTTCGGGTGTCGCGTGAAGGATGAGGATTTTTTCAATGGAGAAGAAACGATTTGGTTGGAGTTCAAAGATATCTACGAAATCTACCAACGAGACGCCCTGGACATGTCTTTGATTCAAACCTGAGTTTTGTAAGCGATTTCTTCTAACAATTTCTTTATTGTCATTTAAAAAACTCAATGAGTGACGGTGCTACTTTATTGCTTATTATGTAGAATGCAGATTCAAAGATGTCGGAGGGAGCGTACTTTTGATGTTGGTTTCATGGACCTGTCAAAGGTAAACCAAGACATGATTTATAAAGATCCAGAGGCGACATATCAGAACTTATTCAAGTATGTGGATAAGCAAAATTTTATGGACTCCATACTATTGCCATACCACTACGGGTGAGCGCTAACACTTATATTATCTCATTTTATTTTCTTAATTTCTTAATTCCTTTAAATTATCTCATTATACTAAAACACTTATACATATGTATGTAGTTACCACTGGGTGCTCATAGTACTGAATCCTGATAGAGGTGTGGTGAACGTCTTTGATTCGTTGAGGAAACCACAAGAAGAGTATCAGGAAATCATTGACATGTTTACAAGGTCGTATATATAAGTAAATTTCAACAATTTAAATTTTTCTATATACTTACATTATTGACTTATTTTATTTGAACTCAAATTTGAGACTAACAACATGATTATGTAATTGTAGTATGTGGAACGAGATTCGTGAAAAGCACCCCGGTATTGGATATGAAAAGCTCGTATGGAATACTGAATTCCCGGTACGCATGCAATTTGTACATATACGTCTTTGCTAATCAACTTAAAAAATTATCTTTAACTTTGTTTTCGCCAACAGTGTCATCAACATGGGCTGGGCAATAATTTATGCGGATACTACGTTTGCGAGTACATGCATAGCTGGATTAAAAAAATATATACTAACCATGATATTATGGTACGCAATATCTATTTACAAGTTTCTAATTCAACTTCACCATTATTATACTTTAATTTTAATTGTTTGCAATTCGTAGATGATATCCATCTCTAGTAAAAGCCTAGAGCAGCATAAGATCGACGCAGTTGCAGAACAACTCGTTGGATTTATTTCGGACGAGATCATCAATGTGAATGGAGAATTTCATTATGATGATGCATGGGACAATACGGACACCTCAAGTCTTCGTTCCTCCATCGCTGGTCCTAGATCCTCTGCTCGTCCTAGTTCATCATCAGCTCGTCCAAGTGCAGGATCGTAATTTATGGATACTAAGTTAGAAAACTTAACTCTTTTAGCACTATGAGATGATGTAACTCTTTTGGCACTAAGATATGTAATATATGTCTTTTTTATGCTTATACGAGCCTTATACAAATACTAGTGCAGTGTAGTACGACATCCGTATTAGAACAAATACGTAGGCGAAATACGTTGGCAAAATACGTATACAAACAAATAAATATATATGAAGGCTATAAACGGGAAAATTATATGGTCCCCCTTTAGCACCGGTTCTAGCCACAAACCGGTGCTAAAGGGGCTCGCGCAAGGGCCATGTGCGCGGCCCCTTTTAGCACCGGTTGGTTTCGAGACCCAGTGCTAAAGGGGGCCTTTAGCACCGGGTAAATGACCCGGTGCTAAAGGTGTACCCCTTTAGCACCAAAAGATTAGCACCGGTTGGGAAACCGGTGCTGAAGGGGGTTTCCCAACCGGTGCGGATGCCTCATTCTCTTCTAGTGTTTTGAGACACTTATCTGTCCCAACTCCAAAATCTGCAAGGGGTGCCTAAAAGGTTGCAAGGAAAACAATTAAATAAGATTGGAGACAAAATGTTTTAATCTTGATATGGTGCAAACCGTTGGAACCTTTTCTCTGACTAATACTTGTAAGGAAGCAACGTCACGGCAACTGAGACTTCCATTATGAAAAAAGTATGTAACCCAATGATCCACAGAAAAGAGTAGGTTTCTGGAACCAAGAAGCCAAGTTGATTAAGGAATTTACTGTTGATACTAAGAGTAGAATTTTTTTTTTATTTTTAGCCTTTTTTAAATTTTATTTTAATAATAACCCCTACAAAATATTTTCATCTATGACACTTTTGGCCGCGCCGGTCCGTCTGGCGCGGCAGGATAACGTCGTCGCGCCGCATGCACCGGCGCGGCAAGCGATCCAGCATGGCGTGGAGGGATTACGTGGACTGCCCTTGCCGCGCCACTGGCACCACCCCTGGCGCGGCAGGAACAATTCAGTCCAGCTTATCTATTTTGATCCATCTAAATAAAATAGTGTTTGGACTTTAAATACCACGAAACTTGACATGCACAATGTTTAAGATGTAAACATTCCATTTTAGTTATAAGCACAAGTTTAAGTACTATATATTTTGAAGTGTATAATTTTAAAGTAGTCTATATATGGAACTGTTTCAGCCTGTCAAGAAATTATTCGAAGTTTCGAAACAGCAGGAAGGGCCATGTTGATGCGATCGATTTTGAGAGTTTTTGTGTATAAACTTTCAAGGAGGTCATAACTAAATAAATATTGGATGTGCCAAGGATTGATTTGAGTTCTTGTTCAAGAGTAAAATGGATGTTCTCATATTTAAACTTTAGCTCAAATATGGTCAAGTGAAACTGTTCTGAAACTTGGATGAAGTCTGAAACTAAGTATCTGATGGACAGTTAAGGCCGATTTTGGACAGATATCAGAGGAAAATTTCTTCCAAATTAAAGCTGATGTTCACTTATCCTCTCTACATATTAACAAAAGGCAGCGCTGTAAAAGGAAGTAACTGAAACTCTACACGACACGAAATTTATTCTGCTATTTGTTTCAGATCCCTTGTAATGTCTATTCCAGGGAGAAGACTTGACGCCCCACCGATCACCAACACTAGCATCAAAGCGCGTTAGAACAAAGCAATATTCGAACCAACACTATACAAGCAATATAATAAAGCTAAGCAATATCGGATAATCAAACGGTAAGAAACTGGATAACTATAAAAGCAATCTAATAAAGCTAAGCGACACAACACTTAGAACAAATCTAATCAGCTATCAGATAAACTTTGTGATTAAGCCTTGACAGGAGTCGATTATAATGTATTCTAAGCTGGATACTTGGTGATAAAAGCTAAAAGAACAAGAAAAAACTTGCAGATCTCGCAAATTGTCGATAACTGTCGAATAAATCTAAACGAAGCAACAGCGATGCGCCAAAGGCTAAAGCTTAGAAATTACTCAGTAAACATGGAACTCACGAGCAGGCCTTGGAGATCAAGATCGCCTTGACTTGCTCAGAAGAACTTGTGAAAACGAAAAAAGATGACGAAGTCACCGAATTGTATGAAAACTGCGAGTAGTAAAAGCGAGTAGTAAAGGTTTGTTTGTTTTGATGTGAGTATCATTTTCTCACGACCCTCAGGGTTTACATTTATACCTAGAATTACAACTCCTAGCCGATTATGGCATGTACAAACTTGACGCAAACGAAAGAAACTTTCTAAACCGACAACTCGTAACATACTAGGACTCAACTACTGAAAAGTATTGTAAACGGCCCATTAGCAGCCCAGTTCAAGCTCATCAAGCAATCGACGTCGTGATCTTCCCGGTCTTCGAATCGGATATCACCCGATCTCCTTTTCCGATCCTGAATCCTCTCTTTGACATCGGCTCTGACACGTACCGTGATCATGTTTACCAAACATCCCGCAGCAACGTGATCAACCATTCAACGTGATTTCCTTGGGCTGGCGGCAACGTGATTTCCGTGATCATTGGATAGTGGGGCCAAGCGGGTATGAAAATGCTTCTGGTAGCAAAACAAATAGGCGCCGGTGGTTTCTTTAGGCCCTTTGGTTGAACTCCCCACCAGTTGAAACTATGGGTTGACTCATCACCATGAATTCTGGTAGGAGGAGTAAATTAGAATTCTGGTAGCCGCCGTGTCCTGAGCAGCCGGCTATGTATATCTCTGTTTTGTTTAAAAAAAAACAAGAATGCAACTATGGTTTGTTGCGGACAGCTCAAACTAGTTTAACTTTGACCGAGTTTACTGTACAACTATGTCTCCAATTAATGTTAACAACTATGTCTCCAATTAGGTTTAGTACAAAAATATATTTCATAACCAATTTAGTGATACTTGTATTGTCTCATAAATGTTAGTATATTTTTATATAGTTTTGGTCAAACTTCAAATGAGGGCCTGTTTAGTTCCAGAAGAGAGTGAAAATGTGAAAAACTTTTTGCATTTGGTTGCGTGCATAGAGAGAAGAAATAAACTAATACGGTTCTCTAGATGAAAACCTTGTGCGTTTTATGTGGAACTAAACAGGGCCTCATTTAACTTCTATAAAAACACAAGAATTGCATGCTTTCTTGCACGAAAGAAGTACTTGTTATAAAAAAAAACCAACAGATCCCATTTGCGTGTTCAAAGTCGTCGCTTGATTGAATTATCCATGCATTAGTTTAAAAATCGCAGCTTTCATTAGACACCAGATCGATAAGGACCTTAATCACAGTTTTTATAGTCATTACATTGACTATCTTTTATTGAGCCGGACTTCGCGAGCCGCATCGATCACACGACGACACTGATAGCTTTCACGTGTGGTTCTCCTTGAGTTTTGTATTGCAACAATTTCACGTATCATGGATTCGCACGGCAGCCATGGTACGTGAGCACATTTTTAGTAAGAGAGCAGAATGTATGATGAGCTAGTAAGTACTACCTCCGTTTCAAATTGTAGGTCGTCTTGGCTTTATTAGGTTCATAATCTTTGTTATGCATCTAGATAAACGCTACGTCTAGGTTCATAGCAAAATCTATGAACCTAATGAAAATTAAAACTACTTATAATTTGGAATGGAGGAAGTTTCCATAAGTGGTTGCGCACTGTTAGTAGCTGCACATGTACATGTCTTCACAGAGCAAGCAAGCAAAGGCATGCAAAAGCCATCCATTATTATTATAAATACACAGGCAACACAGATCGAAGCCGAGCATGCAGTGCAGCCATATATATAGATGCTACTTGTTGAAGTTGAACACAAGTACATCTCGGCCGCGCGCGCGCTCTCTCTCTCTTTCTCTTTGCAGCTATAGCTAGATAGAGAGAGACCGAGCACGATGATGCCCTATGGCACGGCGGCGGAGGCGGAGGCGGCGCTGGGGCGCTCCATGACCTGGACGGAGGCCCTGTGGTTCCGGTACTCGGCGGGGATGCCGGACCTGTGGCTCACGTGGCACATCGCCCTCGTCTACCTCGTCATGTACGCGGTGGCGCCGCTGCCCGTCATGATTCTCCAGCAGCTCGCGCCGGGGTACGCGCTGCGGCACAAGCTGCAGCCCGCTCATCTACTCCGCCGCGTTCAAGGTCTCTCTACACACATCTGTCTATCCATTTATTTTTTTAATTTGTTACATTCTTGTTCGGAAGGGCTTCTAGGTGTGGTTCTCATTCCCACGAAGAAGCTTGGAGGAGCTGGGGCGAAAAACGTGGTTTTTACCGACTCCTCCTCACGAATAGGACACCAATATATGATAACAAAACTTCCACTAGGTACCTGTGCCAACAGGTACCTGGAAAGTATCAAGTATTGCCGGATATATTCAAGAGAGATCAATCCAAATAACAAAATTGCAGTGATATAAAATAATGAATTTCATAGTTACACAACATATAAATATACCCAATGATGGGGATTATGGGGATGTGCAACTTGGAAAATATCATGGTCTTTCTCCTTTCTACAAGTTGCTTAACCAACTCTTCAGAGGCACCTTGTATCCTAGAGCCGGAGATGCGGATAACATCTCCAAGAGGGCCAAGAATTTGCTTTTTCAAATGGCTCCCGGCAAGCCCAAGTTCAAGGTATTCAACTTCATTTGGAATGAAATCATCTATTGCTCTCATGATGCCACTAGCGGTTGCCACTATGCACCTTATATCTTTCATATGATCAAGAATGTTAGTGGTGTCAACATCTTAGCCGATAGAGTGCATTCACCTTATCATTCCTCCCCGGGCAAGATTGCACAACTTCTAAAGCTCAAGAACAAGCCATATGTGCCGGTTCAAGCCCCATCCTCACCATCTCGTGGAGCTTCATCCTCCCAAGCCCAAGCACAAGCTCAATCGGCTCCATCTCCTTCCTTTGCTCCATCCTCTAGTGGCACCGGCAAGAAAGGGAAGCTTGATTCCATTCTCCAGGGAGTCTTTGCTTGCTTCAACATGTGCAAGCAAAACTCTCAAGACATTCGCGACACTCGTCAGTTTTTGGATGAAGAAATGCTTAAGTTTGAGCGTCGGCAAAAGGAGATCATGGCTAAGGACAATCTCCCTCACTCTCCCGTTCGTGCACCTAGAGAGTTTCCTCCACCACCATCCTTCTATACCCCTTGGGAAGGATCGTCTCATGGCCATACCTTTGGAGCTTCTCAAGTTGAAGAAGAAGAAGAGCAAGATGAGGAAGAGGAAGAGGAAGAAGAAGAAGCCGAAGAAGAAGCCGAGGAGGAGGAAGAGGATGATGAGGACGACGATGATGAGGAGGACGATGGTGATGAAGACGACGAGTAGCTCCCTTTTTGGTCTTTGATGACAAAGGGGGAGTGAATTTGGCCTTTGGGAGGCCCTCACAAGGCCCTCACCATCTTTACCATCTTTTATCTCTATTCATGTTTTAGTTAATGGACATGTAAGAACTTATTTGTGATTTGGGTTATGCTTGATGTGTGCCAAGCGAGAACTTTTATTTGTAAGACTTAATTGTGGTTGTGATGTTAGTGTGATGTTGAACTTGGTTAACTATTTAGTTGTGGTGCTTATGTTTGGTGAATTGTTATTTCTCACTTTTGTTGAAGTGAATATCTTGTCATATGCATCACGTTGTTTTTATCACACTTATGCACATATATGCAATGTTTAAGGGGGAGTTCTTACATGAACATGAGCATTGGCATTTGAGGCCATTTGTGTTATATATGCTCATGTTTAGGGGGAGCTTCGCCAATTCCATTTGGATGAAAAATATGAATTTTATTTCTATCTTGTGAGCCAAATTTGAGTTGTCATCAATTACCAAAAAGGGGGAGATTGAAAGTGCATCTAGGCACTTAATCTAATTTTGGTAATTAATGACAATGAAAATTTGGATATAATGCTTTGCATGAGTTGTGCAGGAATAAAATCAAAAGAAAAGAAAAGAAAGGTGAAAGGAAGGTCCCCAATCCTTATTCATATGGTGACGAAGTTTATCGGACGATTTAAATTTATTTTATATTTCGAATTTGAGTATAGGATCACCGTACTATCAAGGGGGACGTGCTTGACGAGTTTAGATTGTTAAAGTGCTTATACTTGAGATGACATATACACACGAGAGACACAAACGCACAAAAACCTCCCATTCACAAGTTCTCTGTGCGTCGGAACTTAGGCCGGAAGATCCGGCCCAGAAGTTCCGGGCGGCTCTGTCTGAATTAATTTTTCACCGGAAGATCCGGCCCTTACACCGGAACTTCCAACACTTAGCCAGTTTTCGTGTCTTCTCGCCAGGCGCCGGAACTTCCACCGGAAGATCCGGCCCACAAGTTCCGGGCGGCTCTGTCTGAATTTATTTTTCACCGGAAGATCCGGCCCATACACCGGAACTTCCAACACTTAGCCATTTCTGTGTTTCTTTCTCAGGCGTCGGAACTTCCACCGGAAGATCCGACCAACAAGTTCCGGGCGGCTCTGTCTCTATTATTTTTCTCACCGGATCATCCGGACCTTGTCTCGGAACTTTCATGACTTAGCCATATTTCAGTGTTTCAGCCTTGCAAAATTCAAATCTCGGAAGATCCGGCCCTAAGCCGGAAGATCCGGTACCCCTTCGCAGAACACATAACGGCTAGTTTTTGGGGGTTGGGTATTTATACCCCCTCACCCCCCACATTGAATGCTGCTGCTCCCACGCCCAAAAACACTCCAAGAGCATTCATTGCACTCCTCTACTCCACCCAAAAGCTTGATTCTAGCCTTGATTCATCTAGGGTTTGAGTGAGAGGAAAAGATTGAGTGTGTGAGCGGTGAGCACGCATAAGCTTTGATTCGTTCATCTCAAGAAGCACTTGAAGCAAGCTTGATTCGTCATCCTCGTTTGTTACTCTTGGAGCTTTGCTCCTAGACGGTTAGGCGTCGCCGGTAGCTCCCATTCCTTTGTGGTTTGAGCACCGGAAAGTTTGTATTTCCCCTCTCTTTGTGAGAGCAATAGTAAGTGACTCAACTTTCCTTTGTGGTTGGTTGAGGGAGGCAAGGGGTTAGTGACAACCCGGTTCTTTGTGAACCCCTCAACGAGGACGTAGCTCCTTTGTGGAGTGAACCTCGGGATAAATCTTGTGTCTCATTGTTCTTGCTATTGTTCTTGTTGTTCATCACCTTATTTGTGCCCGATCTATGTGCTAGGTGTTGTTCGACCTTAGAGATCATACTTAGGTGCTTAGTTACTTCATTTAGCAACTTTGTATTCAAATAGAATCTTGAATAGCTTGCTAGATTTTGAATCTCGAAGTTAGTCTCCTCTCTGTGTCGGAAGATCCTACACAGTGTCGGATCTTCCGGTGACCCGGAAGATCCGAGACTGCGTCGGATCATCCGACCATCTGACAGTTTCGTGAAGAATTTTCAGGAATTTTTAACAGGCCCTATTCACCCCCCCCCTCTAGGCCTAGTGTTGGTCCTTTCACGCGCCCTTGGTGTCTTGCTTCCTTCTCAGAACCAAATCGCCTGCTTCAAAGGACCTCTGCTTAACTGATCGATCGTGATAGCGTCGCAGGACCTGAGCGTAACGCGCGGCTTGGATCTGGGCAGCCAATCTCTTTTCCTCGATGCTGTCGAGGTCTTCGATGCGCGCCACTTGCGCGTCGTATTCATCATAGAACTCCACTCGGGGGGAGCTGTATGTGAGGTCCGTTGGTAGGATAGCTTCCGAGCCGTAAACCAGAAAGAACGGAGTTTGCTTCGTGGCACGACTCGGCTGTGTGCGCAGCCCCCAGACTACAGCCGGCAACTCCTTGATCCATCGTCCGTCATGTTGCTTCAGCTGCTTGAATATCCGGGCCCTGAGCGCCTTGATTATTTCGCCATTGGCTCTTTCGACTTGGCCATTGGCCCTTGGGTGTGCCACGGATGCGGGGCATAGCTTGATGCTCCTCTCGCTGCACCAGTCTTTAAACTCCTGCGCCACGAAGTTCGTACCATTATCTGTGATGATACGATTTGGGACTCCGAAGCGATGGGTGATGTCGGTGAAGAACTCGATGGTCTTGGCTGCCGTGTGCTTTCTGACTGGTTTCACCTCAATCCACTTGGTAAACTTGTCAATAGCTACAAGGACATGGTCAAAACCACCAGGAGCCTTCTTAAATGGACCAATCATATCCAAGCACCAACAAGCGAAGGGCCAGGACGCTGGTATGGTTTGCAGCTGTTGCGCAGGTGCATGTATTTGCCTTGCAAAATACTGACACCCTTTGCAGTGCCGCACAATGTTCTCTGAGTCTGCTACAGCAGTCGGCCAGTAGAAACCAGACCGGAAAGCTTTACCGACAATGGTTCTAGCTCCGGCGTGATTGCCACAAATTCCTTTATGTATGTCAGTCAAGAGCTCTATACCCTCAGTGCGACTCATGCACCTTTGTAGGATTTGGGAAGCTCCAGATCGACGATACAACTTGTCTCCGATGATGACGTAGTTTTTGCTGCGCCGCACGATTTGTTCGTGGAGCGAGTTTAGATCTTTGTCTTCCGCGACTTCTGCGGGTAATATGCCGCTATCCAGATAATCGATGATCTGTGTCCTCCAGTCCAACGGTTCGTCTACAACTAATGTGGCCGACTCTGGGGATTCTCCGACTTGTTGCTCCGCGACAGTGCCATCCGGGTTTATCTTGATGGATGGTTTGATAAGATCTTGTATGAAAACTCCGGGTGGGACGCCTTCACGGGTGGACCCCATCTTAGCGAGCTCATCTGCTGCCTTGTTATGGTCGCGCACCACGTGATGGAACTCTAAGCCATAGAATTTCCCTTCCAGCTTCCTAATTTCCTCGCAGTATGCGTCCATCTTTTCGTTGGTCCTGGACCAGTCCTTATTTACCTGGTTTATGACCAGGGCAGAGTCCCCGCGTACCATCAGGCGTTTGATACCCAAAGATACTGCAATGCGGAAACCGTGCAAGGCTGCTTCATACTCAGCTGCGTTGTTGGATACTGGAAACATGATTTGAAGGACGTATTTTAGTTCCTGTCCACTTGGGGAGATCAGGAGTACGCCTGCGCCGCCTCCTTTTATCTGGAGGGAGCCATCAAAGTACATCTCCCAGTACTCAACTACCTCGTCGTCAGCCGGAGCTTGGTTTTCTGTCCAGTCTGCTACGAAGTCGGCCAAGGCCTGAGACTTGATAGCAGTACGTGGAACAAAGTTTATGTGATGGGCAGCCAATTCTATTGACCACTTGACGATTCGGCCGCTGGCATCTCGGTTATGGAGAATTTCCCCTAAAGGATTTTCGCTCACCACCAAGATTGGATGGGCCTCAAAGTAGTGCTTCAGCTTTCTTGCTGAGATAAGAACTCCATATAATAATTTCTGCACATGGGGGTAGCGTACCTTAGATACGGTCAGAACCTCGCTGATGAAGTAGACTGGTCGCTGAACTCCATATGCGTGTCCTTCTTCAGGACGCTCGACCACTAGTACCGTGCTAACCACTCGGGGAGTAGCAGAGATGTAGAGGTAGAGCTGTTCTCTTGGTTGAGGTGGGACGAGGATGGGAGGACTCTGCAGGTAATCTTTGAGTTCCTGGAAAGATCGCTTCGCCTCGTCATCCCACACGAACTTGTCCTGCTTCTTGAGCAGTTTGAAAAACGGCAATCCGCGAACGCCGAGTCGTGATATGAAACGACCGAGCGCTGCCATGCATCCAGTAAGCTTCTGCACATCCTTCTGACAGATTGGTGGTAGCATCTTGGTGATGGCCGTGATCTTCTCGCGATTTGCCTCGATCCCGCGGTTGCTGACCATGAAGCCGAGTAGTTTACCTGAGGGTACTCCGAAGACACACTTTTCCGGGTTGAGCTTCCACCGGAATACGCGTAGGCGTTCGAAGACCTTTGTCAGATTTCCTATCATGTCCTCGGGGTTCATGATCTTGACCACGATGTCGTCGATGTAAGCTTCTACTATGTCTGGGATCAATTGATCCAGACATGCTTGAATTGTCCTTTGATAGGTTGCACCTGCGTTCTTCAGACCGAAGGCCATTGTGTTGTAACAAAAGGCACCGAACGGCGTGATGAACGCGGTCTTTATCTGGTCTTCCAGCTTCAGGCCTATCTGGTGATATCCTGAGTAGCAATCGAGAAAGCAGAGCAGGGCGGAACCTGCCGTGGAGTCAACGACTTGATCGATGCGGGGGGGAACGAAGGGGTCTTTAGGGCAAGCTTTGTTGAGATCTGTATAATCAACGCACATTCTCCAATCATTATTATTCTTTTTTCTTACAAGAACTGGATTAGCTAACCAGTCGGGGTGGAACACCTCCTGAATGAATCCGGCTGCTAACAGCTTTGTAATCTCTGCCCTAATTGCCTCCTTGCGGTCCTGCGCGAATCGATGAAGCCTTTGCTTGATCAGTTTGGCAGTCGGATTGACCTTCAAGGAGTGCTCGGCAAGTTCCCTTGGGACACCTGGCATATCGGATGATTTCCACGCGAATATGTCGGCGTTTTCCCTTAGGAATTTGACGAGCACTTCTTCCTATTTGGGGTCCAACTCTGCCCCGATGATGGCCGTCTTCTTTGGGTCGTCCAGGTCCAGAGAGATCCTCTTCAGCTCCGTCTCCTTGCTTGGTGCGATGGCTTCTCTTGCTGGCTTCTTGGTGGGGATCTCTAGAGCGTCCTTGTCCACCTCCTGTGATGCGGCCAGTACTTGTTCCATGCGCTTGGACATGTCCAGGGCGGCTGCCGCGTTGAGAGTTTCCTGCTCGCATGTGTATGCGACTCGGACGTCTCCCAAGACGGTGATTACGCCTTTCGGTCCTGGCATTTTGACCTGCAAGTAGACGTAGTGAGGAATCGCCATGAACTTGGCGAGTGCCGGCCTCCCAAGGATGGCGTGGTATGCAGTTTCAAAGTTCGCCACCGTGAACTGCATATGCTCGGTCCGGTAATTATTCCGGTCTCCGAAGGTGACGGGCAGCGTGATGTGCCCGAGTGGTTCTGCCCCCTCTCCTGGTATTAAACCGTAGAATGCGGATTGGGGGGGACTCAGGTCGAGAGTAGTCAGGCCGAGCTCCTTCAATGTGTTAGCAAAGAGGATGTTCAGGCCACTGCCACCGTCGACTAGTACTTTAGTGAGCCGAACGTTGCGAATCGTCGAGGCTACCACCAAGGCGTGGGACCCGGGCTTCGGTATGAAGTTTGGATGATCCTCCCGGGTGAATGTGATCGGAATTTCCGACCACTTGAGGTACTCAGGTACCGGTGGCTCCCTCGCGTGCATAACCTGGCGATGGGTGAGCTTCTGCTGGCGCTTCGACTCGAACTCTGGTCCGCCATAGATCATGCGGACCACTCGGTCGGCTTCCTGAAAGTCATCGCCGGGCTCGTCGTTTCGCCTGTCGTCTCGCGGGGAACCATCGTTCCTCTTTCTGTATGGAGGGCCTCTGTTGCCTCCGGTGAAGGCTCGCTTGAGCCCGTAGCACTCTCGCGCCGAGTGCTTGTGTTTGTGGTAAGGGCATTGCTCATCGAGCATGCGCTGGAAGTCCTCTGGAGTTACCCGGCCTCTGGACCGGTCCAGGGCGGCGACCATGTCTCCCTCGCTCTTCTTCTTGCGAGGTTGGCTGTCATTGCGTCGATGGTCGTCGTGTCGGTCTTCGTCGTCGCGGCGGTCGCGTTTGCGAGTCGTCTTGTTCTCTTCTTCCCAGCGACTTCTGATCTCGCTGAGCTGTTCTCTTTCCGCGATCTCGGCGTCCGCCCACGTGCTAGCGACCCGGAACATGTCATTGACAGTCGCGGGTGGCTTCCGAGTCCACTTATGGATCAGTCTCCCATCGGAGATGCCGCGCTGGAAAGCTGACATCACCTCCTGATCCGTGACGTCCGTGATGGAGTTGCGCTTTTCTGAGAACCTGCGCACGAAGTCGTGCAGGGTCTCGTTCTTGCGCTGCCTGATCTGACCGAGGAGCCGCTTGCTCCCGGGCCTTTCCCAGGTACCGAGATAGTTACCGATGAAAAGTTCGGTAAGCTGCTCCCAGTTGTCGATGGCGTCCTGCGGGAGTCCTGCCAGCCAGTTGCGGCAGTCCTTGGTGAGCATGATGGGAAGATAGTTTGCCATCACGTCCTCGTCGCCGCCGGCCGCTTGTACGGCGGTGTAGTAGATCTGAAGCCATTGAGATGGGTCAGATTTCCCGTCGTATTTGTCGATATCCGACAGCTTGAAGCCTCTGGGCCACGTCACGCTTCTCAAGCGCTCGGTGAAAGACTGGAATCCGCCGATCCGACCTCTAGGGCGGGAATCACTCGGACCCGATCCGTCAGTTGCTCTTGGGGGTGTGCTGTCCCTCCTGCGATCCCGGTCCCTAGGCGGGGAACGGGTCCTCCGATAGTTCCGAGTCCTGGGTGGAGTTCGGTCCTGCCGGTAGGTTCTGTTGCGCGGTGGAGTTCGATCTCTTGGTGGAGTCGGTCGCCTGGGTGGTGGAAGCACTCGTCGTCGACCGCCATTGTTGCCGCGCCTCGGGCTACCGGAGAGGTCAGAGTAGTCTGACTCTGTCGAGTAGCCGCTCCTGTTGGGGTCACGACGGGGATTTCCATGATCCCGATCGTACTCTTGGCGCCGTCGGATTTCCTCGCGATGGCGCTCTTCAGTGCTGTTGGTGATGATGTCCCTCGCATCTCGATCTCTGTTGATCGTGGTGCGGAGGTCTTCATCACGACCCGATCCGCCGCCGGCCCGGTGTCGAGATGAACCGGGTTCAGGAGCGTCCGTGGTCGTTCTGCCTTGCATCTGGTGAACCTGGACGGAGGCGGCCTGCACGAGAGCCCTTACCTTTTCCAGGCCCGGAGTGTTAGGCGGCAGCCGATTGATTTCCTCGTTGATAGTAACGAGGTTCTGGACCGGTGTCTCGTAGACCTCGTGTCCGTTGAACTCGAACGTGCCGTCGCGCATCAAGTTCCGGGCGCTCCTCCGCTCGTGTTGATCCCGTTGGCGACGATGATCTTCAGAGCGAGGCTCCTGGAGTCGAGCAGTGCCAGATCCTGACGCGGCGGCTCCGTGCGGTCGTGCGGCTCTGCGAGTCGCCCGACTGGCATTGCGTCCTCGACGCTGGTTCCTGGCTTCGGTCGTCTCCTCAACGGGAGTGACCTCATCTTCTGAGACAGGATTGGTTGGCGTTGCTGGCGCCACCATGTAGCAATAGGATCCGACTCCCTCTTGCGCGAGGTAGTCTTCCTCGGACTCGGAGAAGTCGGATGTGGGCGTATAACGCTCCAAACTACTCGGAGTCAATTCTCCGAGTGATCCTAACAGTTCCGGCTCTGTAGAGGCATCGGACACCGTGTATCCTTCCGGCAGATCGTCCAGGATTGAGGGTCCCAGTAGATCTAACCCGTAGGAGTCGCTCCCAGAGAAGTAATCATCCGACTGGACGATGTCCTTCATCTTTTGCTTCCGAGCAAGCGCGCAAAAGCCAGGGGTCTGAACAGCAATGACCTCAGGGCTCTGGACGCGTGTTGGTTGAGCGTTTACGCTCTGCGATGATTCGGCGACGCGACTCTCAGGAGTCGGATCGGAACCGAGTGATTGTAGATCTGTTCCCGACTGGTCTGGCCTCGCGTTCTGCGAAGGACTCAGCGGGGTAGATCCGGCACGATCAGATGCGATCGGACCGGATTGGGCCGTGATGGCCGAAGTCGGCGCCAGAGAGGAGACCTCCGTGGCGACCGTAGCTCCTGCCGCTTGGGTATCCAAAGCGGTGGTGATGACGTCCCCGAACTGGATCTCGACTTCGTCGACGTCCGGGAGGTTGCAGCTGTCCAAGATCTTGACGCGATCCATCGAGCTTACCAGATTGATCTCGGCGATATCCCCTACCTGGCGCGCCACTGTCGGTGATATTATCTCCGGCAGTCTTCCACGGGGTAGCCCACGGAAGTGATTTATAATGTAGGGAAGATCGCAAAGATCGGAAGCAAGATGGTTAGGATGGACAGACACAAGGGTTTATACAGGTTCGGGCCGTCGACTCGACGTAATACCCTACGTCCTGTTTTGGGGTGTTGTATTGCGTAAATTGAGAGATGAGATGTGGTGTAGTGGTGTGTAGTTGTCAGTTCTTTTTGGAGGGGGTCCCTGCCCGCCTTATATATCGGGGGGCAGGGTTACAAGTCGGTTTGTATCGGATCCTATCTCTAAGAATCCTTTCCTTCTTTACAATAATTCCTATTCCAACTAGGACTTCTCCTTCCAGATCCTTCCTCCGTGCGCCGACTTGTTCCGCACGTCTTCAGGTCCAGAACGGTGGGCTGGGCCGCCCCCTTTTGGTGGGCTGCCAGGCTTGCTCGTGAGGCACCCGGGTACTATATCCCCCACACTTTTGGTATGTATTGCCCCCTAACTATAGATCAGATCCACCAGACCAGAAACTCAATTCCGCACTGGTGCAGAGTCGTCGGACTTATCCACCTCAGGGATTCGTGGAATTTCCGTTTTTGAATTGCGTTGGGGGAAATCTACCAAAGCTAGGCAGATAGATAGACTCCTTTCCCGCTGCTAAGGGAGAGCAAGAAACTAAATCACATGATTTTCACCAGCGCCCTTTTTTTTGCGGGTACTAAGAGTCCTCTCACTACCAACCAGCAGACATCATCATCTGGCTGGGTCTTGCCGGTATCAACAACGAGAAAGAAGAACCAAATGGAAACAGCAACTAACTATGGCTCTTGGCCCAGACAACGTCCTAGGCGTAGGGGAGATCAAAACAAGAAGTCACGCCTAGACGACGACGCCCGTCCTGGGCTGCAGTAAGTAGATCGAGAGGTCGTTCCGCCCCTTGTCCCCGAAGATGGGTAATATGTTCTCATACAATGTTGCTCCAACTTTTTTCTAGAGGGCCTAGCCGGCGAGCGATCCCAGTCCGCGGCGGAGAACAAGACAGCAAGCGAGCGTACCTTTGTTCGCTTCTTTTCCACCAAGCACAGAAGTTTAAGGAGAACTGTAGGTCGGTGCCTACCTAAGGAAACTCCGATTCGATCCGCCCCCCGGCTGGGAGGCATCTACCTCATCCCGATCACAAGGAGAGGTTCACCATGATGGGGGGTTAGGTACTTGAATTCGATTCGTTCCGGAAAGAATTCAATGCATAGGGGACCATCCTTTTTTTGCGGCATGCTCTCTGATTTACGGATTCGCAGGGGGCCGAGGGCCAACCTTAGTTGACTGACAATGACAAAGGCTTGCGAAACAAAGTAGCGCCTTTGAAATGGAATCTTAATTAAGTAGTCTATCAGTGGTGCGAAGCAGCTTTGCCCCGGGGAGCGAAAGGTTATACCTTTGTAAGCGAAATAGCGCTATGTAGGGTATTCCTCCTTACTCTCTTAATTAACGTCGAGCTAAGTGACTTTGTGTAGCGTAGTAGAATGAAGGCTACGTACGCACCGACACTCTCTTATCCCTAAGCCTCTTCTCTAACTCGCTCGCCTACAAAAAAAAATAGTAGGCGAGGCTAGGCAAACTCAGCCGCTGACTTTGACTGTACTGTAGTAGACTTTCGTCGCCTTTTCTTTTATAACCCTTTCTCATGTTCTTTCATTCATCAAGTAGGCGAAACTGTCAGGTCCTTAGTAGCAGTTGACAAAGAAGAAGAGCCGGTGAAAAAAAAGAAAGCTAGAATTTCCAATAGTGAGACCAGCTTGACAAGCTACCTTTCCTCTTGATCTGGGGTGCGAAGATAATTTTTTATGACTTCCACTTCTCGATCCCTGGCCCGGAAAAGTGACCGACCCCTTGATGAATGAAAGAAAGGGTTTATGAGCCCTAGCCCTGTAAGCCCACACCTGTGTAGAGTAGATCGTTCAACACCTGCGGCACAAACCCATTTTTGACCAATTGGTCCGTATATCATAGGCGACCGAACGGCCGCCCCCCGTCTTACTAGACCAACCAGCTATAATTATTCCATAAACACCTAGCGAAGATATGGCAAACAAATAAAGTAGCCCTATGTTCGGATCTGACAATACCATACCATAATCAAAAGGTACAACGGCCCAAGCGACCAGACTTAACATAAATGTAGCCACTGGAGCCATTCTAAAAAGGGAGAAATTAGCACTACTTGGTGAAATAGGTTCTTTTAGAATCAATTTAAAACCATCTGCTAGAGGTTGTAACAATCCGAACGATCCCACTACATCAGGACCCGTTTCGACGTTGCACAAAAGCCATTACTTTACGTTCAGCTAGCACTAAAAAGGCTACTCCTAGTAGAAGTGGTAGAATTAAACAAAGTATTTCCGCTGGAACAGCTATGTACGTTTTCGATTTTCTATTCACTCATGATCGGGCCTGGTTGACCCAATCATGATATTGAAGGATGGGACCTTTTCTCGATAAACTCCGGATCCCGAGAAGTTTTTAAGATGGTGCTCCTGTTACGTTACTTCGAATGGAATCCTCACTTGACTAAGCATAAGCGAAAAACGTGGCTGAGAGTAAGCAATCCCCTTTCCTAGTGGTTGAGTCATGATCAGAAATATTGCGAAAGAAAGTGAAATGTCCTATCGTCGTCCCAATTTTGGTAATCCACGATGTCTTCATTTTATGTACCCATCTTTACTCGTTTTCGGTGTATCGATAGTTCGTTGTACTACACTTTGAACTAACCTAGAGGCCGTGCTTAGGCAAAAATCGATATCAGTGAAGTAATCCCGGAACTCTAGAAATCGTGAAGAATTTCTTCCATTTTGTTCAATATCGCGAATATAGTGGAAAAGGGCCCCCTCTAGAACATTCCTTTGAATGGAATTGTTCATTAGGTTCGACTTGTTGTTCAAAAAAATCGAAAGCAGTCTCTCGTATGTTATTGTAAGGTGATTCATTCATAATATTTATTATGTGCGGTTTCAAGATGCTCAAAAAGTAGATTTTGTAATCGGCTTTTGAGCTCCATTATGTGTACTTCATCAATTTAGAAATTATGGACTTGGCGGTAGTGGTCAATACTAACTGCACCGTCTAAATGCTCCCTGACCAAGTTAGCGTACTCGCCAGGGTTGAGTTGAGGGGGCAGCCCGTGCGCTAATTGGGCTTCGAGGTTGGCTATACGCGAAAAAGCTCGCTTTCTACTGAGGCCTGTTCTGTCCTAAACAGTTCCTGAATGTTCTTTGTTTCATAGGAAGATTCCAAAAGCACATTGATGCCGAAAGAATCTTCGGAACCGGTGGAGAGGCTATTCTGATTGAAGGCTAGACAAATAACATGACTGAGGTATGTAAATCAAACCAGTGAAATAGCTTTATAATATTATCTAGATATAGAATATAAAAAGCAAAAGCCTGATAATGGGTTTCAAAAGAAGAAAAGAAAAAAAAGATTTTAGCTTTCTTTTTTTTTGTGCGTGCTTTTTGCCTGCCTTCCCGACCACGGATAGGCTACGGGGCTTTGCACTTCGGCCCCTGTGAATACCACATCAAGGTGACCATCAAGGTGACAGGATTCGAACCTATGGCCCTCTGTACCCAAAACAGATGCGCTGACCAGACTGCGCTACACCTCGTCTCCCCCCCGGAACATATGGTATGGATCTACCCGATCGAAAAAGACTCGAACCGCAGTCGCCCACCCCGCGGCACAGGGAGGCGAGAACCACCGCTTTTAGGAAATAAGCCTACAATTTGATTCTCGTCTCGTTTCACTTGCATTTTCTTTCGTTCAGTCTCGCTCTCGTTCATGCGTGGAATCGAACCACTCACTCCGTTTGGATTTACAGTCCAAAGGGTGCAGGCCTAGCGAACGAAAGAGGATTTACAGTCCCACGCCCACCGCCCTGCAAGAACCATTTTCTTGCTTGATTTTTATACGATTTTTTGAGCAACTAGCGCGAAAGCCGTTGCGCGTTAACGCATACACTTCCGCGTTTGTCCCATTGACGAGGGCCAATGAGACTACTATACGCGTTTTCCTAGGAGCAACACTCACCTACATTTGACCTGACTTTGATAGTCAAACGATGTAGAGGAACGGGCGTACCTGGAATCACGTTTCCTTGACCTCACTTCCTTCCTCATCTCATCAACCACTACGATAATCTTAGGATAGAGGGAAGGGGCGAGACCTTGATTTTAACCTATTGAGACGAGGTAGCCCATTATGATATATAAGGTGAGTCATTGATTTAGTTACACACCCTCTTCTCTGACAAGAGAGAGTCTTCGGCAGCAGCAGTACTTTAATACGATCGAACAACGGGGAGATTTCTCTCTTGCTTGGGTTCCGTACGGTCTAACGAAGCAAGCGTGATGCTTATCTGATGTCAGGTAAAATTCTTACTATGACATTGAGAACAGGAGGTGAAATAGTCAGAGTGGGAATAAGCATAGCATAATTCTAGAAAATCCATTTTATCGAGTAGTTGGATCATATCTTCACTTTCCTATCTAGCTTTGGTAGCAGGAGTACGTGTCCAACGGCTGGTAAGACCCCGTCTTTTATGTGAAAAGCGAAGAAGGAAAGCATGCTCAAAGAAGGAAAGCTCAAGGTCTAGCTGAAATTCCAGAGCCACTGCGAGCACTAAGTACAAAGCAAGACATACAGGTCTCATCTGATCCTTATGGGAAAAGTAGCCTGGGGATTGATTAAACACTCGGGAAATCTTCGAATAAGTAAGTTATTTATTCATGTAGCTTATAATAAGTAATTTCTGTAGATAAGTGATTTATTTTAGAGTAGCAGGAGAAGAAACTAGATAGTAGCTGGAGAAGAAAGATACCTCATATCTTCGGCAAACATGATCGCTATGGATAGACATGGATAAGCATCTCTAACGATCTTATAGTAAGTAATTCGTCGACTGGATAAGTAAAGGAAAGGTAATTCTTCGACTGGATGGAAATTCGTGTTGAACTTCAAGGCTGCCGCTTGACCTTACTGCTATACCGCTTAGCGCCTGCCCACAGCCTGCTATACAGCCTACTGTTTGACTACTTTGGCTTGCCCTACTGTAGTGTATTACATAAAATATTCCCGCCCTGTTGGCTTGCCCAACTACGGCAGGCTTGACCTACTAGAGTCTCGCTCGAGAAAAGGTTGCTAAAGGTCGTTGTATGCTCTAGTGTGCTAAGTTGGTGATTGCCTTCCAACTAATGGGTTGTGGAGTGCTAGGTACGCTAAACAAGAAAATGCAATTCCTTGTTTAGCATCTAGTTGAGTGGGTGCTTGCCAATGGATGGTTCTTCTTTCCCTTCCGATACATAAAAACGATTTCTTTGCCTTCTCACTAGTGGTCTCAATCCTTGACTCGTATCTCATATTAGGTGCCCTACTTCTTTTTATATCTAGGAACAAGCGTCGGAGTCAATATCCAAGTAGCAGCGGAAGCTGTCCAGCCGAAAGACAGATCTGACAAAGCCGGTGAGGGGGGCAAGTGTTCTTCGGACTCATTCCAATTGAGTGCCAAGATGCGCCTGGAGCATAGCGCTGGGGTGCGAGAACGAGTAGTTCTGGTCCCACCCAGAAGAGTGCACTGATAGCCTATCTATCAATCTTCTCCAGCCAATGACATAAGATAGGGAATCTTTCTGATTGGTCTAATTGAGAGGAAAGACAGCGTAAGTGTTCTCGATCCTCACAACAGACTTGGAAAGAGATGGATTACTTAGTCCAGTGTGATGTGGTCAAGTGCGGGCAGACCGCGTGAACCACTGTCTCTTGTTAAAGCGCTGTAGAACGCTACTGGGATAAAGGGGGATGACCTTATCCCTCTTATCCCCTATCTCCGGAAAACGCCCATATTTGCAAAAAAGGGGCAATGATTGTTCATTGCGTTGGTATTCCTAGAGGATTTCCTCTGTCCCCTATCTTGATGAACCAGAAGTGAGAAGGGGTAGGTGAATTAAGGGGTTATTATGTGTCGCCATCAATTGGATCTATTCTACCCAGTAGACCTTTGCAAAGAAGAAGAAATGAGGATCTACTAGCCGATCACGAAATAAGCTCACTCGTGGTCCCTACTGCTTATGGGACAGTGATCGAATCAGTTCAACTGGTAGATGAAATGGGAATTTATATGGAAGCGCACGAGGGGAAGCAAAGACGGGGCGAAGGGATTACGGACCGGGCTTTCGATACGCTGGATTTGATACCTTCTGATATTGCACTAGAAATGGAATAGAGGAGGAAGAGGCTAGGTAGGCTGTAGTAGCGCATGCTGGAAAGCTAGTCAAGGTTGTTCGACAAAGCACATTAGCAAAGGTAGTTATTTCAGTAACTTTATCTGGTTTCAATCCTTCCGTTACGAGATATCCTTTCGTACAACGGTAAGGTTTTCCTCGGCTACCCCTATGCCCATATGGGGCAAACAAAACAACAACGGTTTCCTTTTACGGCACTGCGAAATCCGAATACCAGCTACTATACTCTTTTTAAAAATACTAGCTTTCCCTTTTGCCTCCCCTTCACGGGTAAGATATTTTCTATTCCCAGGACTAGTACGCGTACGCTATTGATATTCCTTGCGCAAGAGCTATTCCTATCCTTTCATCCAAAGCTTCCTGTCGGTTCCCGGGATTCAAAGCATCGGCAAAGAACATTCTATAGTTTGATTCGGATTCGTCTGCATCTGGGGCCGAAGAGAAAGAGGTTTTTTCCTTTGCTTCGGGTTCGGTACACGGCTAATCCCTACTCCTTATTGGGCAAGGGAACTACAGCGGCATGATATCCGTAGCGATTCCTACTCCTAGCACTAGCGATAAACAAATCTAATTAAAAGAAATCCTAATCTCCAAAGCCCGGCTTCCCTAAAACCAATACGAGTACGAGCGCTAGCCCTTTTGGGAACAACAACGGCTTCCTATTGAAAATCCAGCTAGTTCGAATAGCCGAGGACAGGATTGATCATTTTATTTATATATATGGGAAAGTAGTAAATTGCATTTTCCCTAAGGTCACCAATTGCAAAAAAGTTAGTTTCATATATAGGCCAAATCAATGCAATGTGCGACGGGCGCCTAGCTTCGGGTTAAGCACTAGGGCAGTTCGGGTCTTCCGTGAAGAGATTTAGCTGCTCCTCTCCTATTGGAGGTGCGGTTCCTTATCGTTCAAATCAATCAACCCATACCTCTTCTATCTATGCTCCAAGCATGATAGCAATTGCATTATGCTATTGGTGCTTCTTTCTCACCCGCAATCGGCCCGAGATGGGAGTTGGGGGCAAGTGTAGTTTCTAAAATTCCGTACGTTGACGCATATCATCATGGGGAATCGAGTGAGTTCTTCGGGTCGACGGACAAGAGGACCTTTTCATTCTTCCCTCCTATCCTTCGGCGATTGAGAATATAATTTCAGAAAAGAAACTTGCTTGTGGGACTCCGAGCGATACCCTCCTCTCCTTTCCTGATCCTTTGCTTTACATCACCTGCCCTCTCGTTGTAGTCAAGGGAAGAGGAAGATTGGTGTGATAAGCCAGGCAACGTTGGTTTGAAATACCCTAAGTAAAGAAGGCATGCCCGAGCAATGAAAGAAACCTCTCAACTACAGCTTTGTGAGCCCAAAATCTGCAATCTTAGGTTCAAAATCACTCCCCAACCAACCCACCGAACTAACTCCATACGTTCATCATTCTGTACGCCTATCTTAACAAAGGGCTAGGCCCTCTAAACTAAGTGTCTCTTCGCTATAAAAAAGTAAGTCCTGATCAAAACAAAAGTAGTCCTATATGAAGGTTCAGTCTCTTTGCCCTCAACCAAGTGAGAATTTCTTATTTAATAAGCATAAAACGAGTACCCGGCAGGAAGTGATAAATTTCATCTTTTTACGGCAAATAAAATGCCTTCTCGATCATGGTCCCCAGCGGCAACTCCCCGGCATAAAAAAGAGTACGATCGGAAATTCAATTCTTTCTATTCATTATGTAAGAAAATCAATCTTTCACTCAGACCTATTAGGTTTTTATGGTCTGGAAGTCAAGCGTTCGTTTGTCAAACTACTCAAAAACGTTATGGCAAACCTTGTTGGCTGATTCTTTACTTGCCTTTGAGGCTTTAGCTAGCTATATCCATCAACTGAGTCATTTTAGACTGTTGAGAAAGAGTTGGCTCACAGCAGTTCCAATGATTCAGTGGAACGCAGAGGTCGTATACCGAATGTCCCGTCAGGGCAGAAATTCCATGCTATGCTCTACAGTAGGCTACTCACCTTGGCTCATAGTTCTATACTGAGAGAATTCTCCTCAATCTACTACTTCAGACTTCAATAGATCGATTCCTACGTCTACCTACTTGGATATTGTTTTCTATAAAGAAAGATCAAAGCCTTGGCCGCCCATTATTTGAGCATGACTTGGCTCCGTAAATCCACTGGCAAACGTTTCAGAGTAGTAGTCAACCCGATAGGAAAGCTTTTTCAAGTGATTGTGAAATCTGAAACGAGCCCCCCTTCCCAAGCATTCTCGGCATAAATTCAATAACTCCAGTGCGGCTTGGCACACTCAACCGCTAATCTCAAAGAGGATCTCTTCTGGGGCTTTCGAACTATCAGTCTTGCTTTATTTATTAGTTCATGGTTCAGCTAGAATCTCTCTTCTCAATCTCTCTTTTCCCTCTGTCATTCTGTTGTAGGAGACTGACTGCCTGACTTCAGGCTAAATCACCTGCATGAAAATGCAATAAACCTGAGCGATAAATTCGACCCGGGGCCCCCTCTGGGGTAAAGTAAAGTAGAACTTGTGTAAAGGCATTTCCCTCTGAAATCCCATGTAAAATCATACTTTGAATCCTATTCCACCACACATGTATATCCCTTCCTGTCTCTGCTAATCCGAAGTATCCATCCCTGTAGCCATCTGCAGTAACTTTTTATAGGTAATCTGCATCATATCCTCATTCTCCTGTTCCCTATCCTCATGCTCACTATCCTTAGTCTTATGTCTATCCTAGCCCTACGGAAGGCAATCATATCTATACCTATCTTTCGCAGTCAGTAGCTGCCGAGTCTTATCTTTCCGCTCGAGGAGGCGCTACCCACATGAGAATTAACATATATGGTTGATGTAATACAGGATTACTGGGGCCAATATAGTTGTTATGGGGCTTAATCAGTAGACAAGTAGAGTTCGTGCACACTGTTATACAAGACAATATACTATAACACACTCTCTTGGTAATAAAAGGCAATCAACAATTTGCAGATAGAACCAGTTCATCCCACAGTGCAGAAACCACAGGAGGGAAAACAATGGCTGGCTTTGTACCAGAACCCGCAAGCGGCAGCTACGACAGCGGCGGCGGCTACGGCTACCAGTTGCCGGATGAGTATGACGACGGCCCGCACGAGGGCGGCGGCAAGCGTGGCTAGCAGCCGCCGGATGACAAGGAATTCATCCGCCGGTGCCTCAGTGCCTCACTGCTCAACGGCGCAACAACTAGCTAGGAAAATTACCAGCCAAAATAGGTGTGCTAGGGATTGCCAATTTTTTATAACATTATGTTTTTTACTACATTTTTGGTCTTTTTATCCCCCCTCCCTTTATTCAGGCTTGTCTCAACAAATAATTTTATTTACATAGTACTAGTAAAAATGACCGTGCGTTGCTACGGGCAAAGGGCGAAAGGACACATGGCATGCTACATTAAATATTTAATAATTGTACTATTCGGACAACTACCATTATTATTAGTGTACATCGTTAACTTCATTCTCCACATACCACACACTAGCTTTTCTAAATTCCTTTTGTCATTGCCCCAAAAAGATCTTTACATTTTTTGCAAGAAAAATTATCATTTTAACTCTGATATGCAATTCCATCTAGTCAAGTAATAATACTTGTTACGTCTTGAACCTATTTTTATTTTGGGGAGAGTTCCTAATGTCAAAACATTATCACAATCCACGAGAAAGACTTCCTCTCTAGTTCTAATCTTTGATGTGAGTTAGTATCGACTTATTTTCAGGAATCCTCCTGGCGAACATAACTACTGGTTGAGCTTAGTGTGCATATGCTAGTAGGCGTTGGTCTGGTGGCCTACCCAAGTACACTGCTAGCTTCGCATAAGTATGTGATGCATGCATGACGTGGCCAAATGCAATTAACGTTGTTTCGTTGGTAGGAACATATCAGATGCAAAACAACTTCTCTGTGCAAACCGTGCAAACCAACTGGAAGGGTGAAACTTCTTCGGAGATGTTTCGATTTGTAAGCATCTGGTTCTCTAGAATGATCATCACTCGCGGGGCCGTTTACCCGCCACCGCCATACGTTGGCCCGTGCCCGGAGAAGGTGAAGACGCTCGTCTGCTCAGAGCGCTCGAACGTCAGCTTCGCCGGTGACGAGGTCGAGCAGGCCAAGTGATCTATGCAAAGTCAGAGAAGCTCATCGGTGTGAGTTTGTAAGAAACCAAAGACTTGTGCAGCTGCAGTTACCTGATCGACCATCTGCTGAAGTATTTCACTTTTATAAGTTTTGGGAATCGATCGATGGTGCTGTTCAAGTACGGGTTCATCTTCGTCGCTGGCGCCCATTAAAAGTTCCGGTGTGTTGTGGCATGACATGATCATGATTTTGTAACGGCACTCGGTCAATTTCTACCCACAAATGATCATGATTTTGTAATTGTACTCGGCCAATCTCTATCTGCAAATGATCGTGATTTTGTAATGGTACTCGGCCAATTTCAATAAAAGACGGCGTGTTCCGGCCAATTTCTAAAAATAAGGGTTCCCACAGCAAATTTTACAAAAAAAAAACAAAAGAAAACTGCAGCGCCATAATAGAACACAAACGTCTGACGGACTTATTTTTCGCTAGATCAAAACAAGATAATGTAAACCTAAAACCCGAGTTCGATCGATTACGATCCAATCCAAAAGAAAAAGATAAAAAACTACTGCTAGAGTGCTAGCTACCTACTTGGATCGGGTGACCTGACCGGATCGACGGTGGCGCTACACGCTCTAGATATTGATCATCACTGGCGTGGCCGTTCGGCGGTGAGGCACCGGAGGATGTACTCCTTGTCATCCAGCGGCGGCTCCTGACTGCGCCGATACCCATCCAAGCCGTAGAACTCGTCGCCGATGCCGCCATTGTAGCCATTAAAGCCGAGGTAGTTATACCTTTGCCGGGAAGCAATGTCCTGCATGAACCTCGACGTCGATGAAGGGTTGGCGGCCAAGGGGTCAGCCGCCACGACGGGCAGCGGCGCCACCGCGGTGACGCCAACGTCACAGCGGATGGCGAGGCGGTCCTCCCTGATTAGGCCCTCCAGCTCCTGCCTCGTTATGAACTCGGCGTAGCCGCACCTGGCGTCGTCGCCGCCCGCCGCCTGGTGCCAATCGAAGGTGAAGACGCCCGTCTCCTCGGGGCGTTCATACGTGGCGTCGCCGGTGGCGACGTCAAGCAGGCTGAACTTGTACCGCGCCGGCACACGCATTTTCTGGCGGTGGCCGCCGCCGTCGGAGTTGGTGCCGGCGAGGCGGAGGTAGAGGGCGATGGCGCCGGACTCGTTGACGGAGGCGTCGGCGCCGTTGGGGTAGTAGTCGACGCACCAGTGGCGGCCGCCGACGATGAAGATGTCTGAGCTGATGCGCTCGCCGCCGAGGAGATCCTTCGTGCACGAGTAGCCGTCGATGCGGAGCACCTGGAACCCTCGCGCCGGCTTCGTGACGAAGCACGAGGAGGAGCGCGATGGCGGCGGTGGCGGTATCGACGACGACATGGCGTGGGTTGGTTTGGTTGTGTTTCGACGACTCTCTCGACCGGCTGATCGAGAATTCGAGATGAATCTAATCTCCTTCGGTTTCGGCAGGCCTCGATGGGTTAGTTTTTGATTGATCTGGTCATGGCCTCCGCTTGTGTATATATATACCCTGCGGCAGGCGACTAACCGATAAATAATTAAATCTCAAGGTACCGGATAAATCTCCAGCCTTATTCGGTTAATAATACCATGACCGTCACGATTGAATGAAATAACCAGAGAGGAACGTACAGACTACAGAGTGCTCGCTCAATTTGTAGCTTGATCTCCCGCAAATAAATCACATAGATAAAAGGGAAATCATGAACCAGAATAAAATTAACCTAAACGGTGAGACTCAGGATTCAAGCCTTCGGTCATCTTCAGATGAGTCTCCAGTGATCTACATTAAGCTGTTTGCATTGGTGAATACCAGCAGTCCATCTCGATTCACGACTGAAATACTAGGAGGGTAACACTTTGGTGGCGTTTGGGAAGTGGGAATATATGGGAAAAGATTTTCCACCCTCCAAAGGGTTCTTCATAACTCATTTAATCCTAGTCGTTTATCTTTTTCCCTTTCCCAATCCCACCCTTCATATCCCATTACCCGAACGCCACCTTTGTGTATTAATAAGACTGTTCAAAATGTATTATTATGTACAATGTATTTCATAGTAGTACCGTGCCATCGCCTGGCCTGGTATAGCGGATAAGGCAATGCAGTTTGGCCAAGCCCAATCGAATGACACATGCCATATCACTAAAGGGCACAGAATGTCCTATCACATATTGAACGGCATGTAAAAGAAAAGGAATAGGATGAGAAGATGTTGCAATGGCAAAAGAAAGGGGCGACTAGGGTTGAGATTTGAGAATAGCATTTTAAATTGCTGTTTTTTATGAGTTACATTTGAGTGATGATCAAGCCATCTTTTGAAAATGGCAAAATCACACTTGGATGGTCGGTTCGTTAACTTACGCCAAAATCCAATCAGTTTGCGCGCTAATACTTTTGTTACAATCACGAGCATGATACAAAACTTTGAGAAATTAAAGAAAAGAAAGCAAACAGTAAGGAGAGAAAAAAAATCAGTAATAACCAAAACCTACTGTTGTAAGCCTGTAACAAACCCTAACATGTTCTATTTTTCATTTCTAATAATTACTAAGTTTACTGGTACTTCCACATTGCCCGCACCGGCGGATGCGCAGCGGCTACTCACGTGCGCGGGCGAGGGAGGAAGTTCACCATGATTTAACGCGCGTGGGCGAATCCCACCATGATTTCGGCCCATGAGCATAACTGTGAGGGATTTCGGCCCATACACGTACAACTGTCAATGGTTTCGGCCAAAGACCATGGGGTGTGCGCGTGGACCCGTGCGGGAAGAGAGAAAAAATCGACTCATGAGCTCTGTTTTGTTTTTTTTTCTTTTGATCGTTTTGGGTGCCGATTGTATTCAGCCCATAAATCGCCTTTTATAGTTTAAACTAAATACATATATTTAAAGCATTTTATTTAGTATTTAAAATACAACTACAGTTGTGCCGAGGCCGAGCGTGATGCGGCGACGGCCACGGCGAACAGCAGCGACGGCGGCAGTGGAGGCTTGGCTTGCTTTGCAGGGAGATAAGAGCTAGCGAGATCGATCGAGACGAAGATGGATAGATACGGAGTATGTATGATGGTGAATATGGGAAAAACTTATCCGTTGAGTACGGTTGAAGCTAGGGTTACGGAAACTATATAAGCAAACCATTCTTATGCTGGACCTAGTTATCAGGGTTTATATTGAATAAATAATAGGAAAAAGTGTATTTTTCATCCCTTAAATATCACAAAAGTGTGACTTTCATCCCTCATGTTTTTATTGGTGCAAATCAATCCCTTAACTAACTAAAATGGTGCATTAATCATCCCTACCTCGGTGTAACAATGGTTCAGAGCCATTTACAAAAATTTAAGCTACTAATCATTCAACTAATAATCACTAATTAGACATTTCATAATCAAAGTAAACATTGTTGTTGTCTAAATAACCTAGCTAACCAGTTTGATTGGATTAGTTTATTCCGAAACAGTCTCCCACTAGCGAAAACATTAGTTAGTCTTTAATATTTCTTTGTTACTACTCGATGAATGATACAGTCAATTAACTATTAACTATCGCATACAAAATCAAGCATGTACTACTTGCTGAATGGAGCACTAAATCATTGTCAAGATGAGGTAGGGATGTTTAATGCACCATTTTGGCTAGTTAAGGGGTTGATTTGCACCATTTGAAACATAAGGGATGAAAGTCACACTTTCACGATACTTGAGGGATGAAAAATACACTTTTTCCTAAATAATATCAGCACTGTTGATAAGCCTGATAAACCATTCTTAAGCAGACGCTTTGCGCGTAGAATTTAGGAGGCAGAGGTCGAGGAGGCTTTGAAGAGGATGAAGGGAGGTAAAGCGATGGGCCCTGATGGTATCCCCATTGAGGTGTGGAGGTGTTTGGGTGCTAGGGCTAGTATGGATAATTAAGCTTTTTAACCTCATTTTTCGGGCAAACAAGATGTCTGAAGAATGGAGAAGAAGTATATTAGTACCGATCTTCAAGAACAAGGGAGATGTTGAAAGTTGTACTAATTATCATGGGATTAAGCTGATGAGTCATACGATGAAGCTCTGGGAGATTGTTATAGAGCATCGCCTAAAAAAATGATGAGCGTAATCCAAAACCAGTTTTTGTTTATGCCTAAAAGGTCGACCATAGAGGCAATTTTCTTAATATGACAGTTGTTGGAGAGATATAGAAAGCAGAAGAAGGACTTGCACATAGTTTTCATTGACCTCGAGAAGGCGTATGACAAAGTATCAAGAAATGTCATGTGGTGGGCCTTAGAAAAACACAAAGTCCCAACTAAGTACATTACCCTTATCAAGGATATGTACAAGGACGCGGTGACATTTGTCCAAACATGTGATGGCGAAACCAGTGACTTTTCAATTAAAATAGGCCTACACCAGGGGTCAGCATTGAGCCTTTATTTATTCGCTTTGGTGATGGATGAGGTTACAAGGGACATACAAGGTGATATCCCTTGGTGTATGCTCTTTGCAGATGATGTGGTGTTAGTTGATGAGAGTAAGGAAGGGGTTAATAGGAAGTTGGAGTTATGGAGGCATACGTTAGAGTCGAAAGGTTTTAGATTTAGCAGAACAAAGACCGAGTACATGATGTGCGATTTCAACGCGATTAGACAAGAGGATAGAGACGTTAGCCTTGATGGGCAAGTGGCGGCCAAGAAGGATACTTTTCGATATTTATGATCAATGCTACAAAAGGATGGAGACATTGATGAAGATGTTAGGCATAGAATTTCAGCCGGTTGGTTGAAATGGCATCAAGCTTCTGCCGTCCTTTGTGACAAGAGGGTGCCAGAAAAGCTAAAAGGTAAGTTCTATAAGACGACGATGCTATACGGCATTGAATATTGGCCTAAAAAGGCGACATGTTCAGCAATTGAGTGTAGCAGAGATGCGTATGTTACGTTGGTCTTGTGTGCACACAAGAAAGGATAGAGTTCGGAACGAAAATATTCGGGATAGGGTCGACGTTGTAACACCCCGAATTTTAGAAGCATTATAAATACATATTTTCTTAATTAAATATAATTAATTATCTCCAAATACTCACAATCTATTTTATAAATTAAATCATGCATTTAACCTTCTTGACATGAGTGTTGCATATTGAATACTTTAGAACCCCTCTCTAATCTCTAAATTTCAAGAGATAGAAATCCCACCAAGTCTCTTTCCAAGACTTAGATATTCAAATTCGAACCTCAAATCCTTTTCAAACAATTGAAAACCTCTCTATTTCCTAAAATGGGCCACAACCCTTCCTTCCAGCCCATCAGCACAGCCAGCCCATCGCCGAAGTCCATTTCACACCCTCGAAACTCCTCACTTCGCATGTCCCTCCTTCTCTCCCAGCCGCGGCCCACCGCCACCGCGCGGCCCATCCGCGAGCCGCGCCTCTCGACTGGCCCATTCCCTCCCACCGGCCCGGCTCGCCTCCCCGGCCCAGTGCCTCAACCTTTGGCCCGCGCGCCTCCCCCGCAGGCTGACGTCCCGCTCGACGCGCGGCCCAGCCAGCCGTAGCAGCCCACACGCCCGCAGCCTTCTTCCCTAGCGCCGCCGCCGTCTTCAGCAGCGCCCCGCCTAGTGCTGCCGCCGCCGCTCCGGTGCCGCTGCCGGCCGCCAAACTTCGCCCCGCCGAGACTGCCCATCCCTCCTCACCCCATTTTTTCCCCTTCGCCTTGGTCCCCGTGTGCCCCGGCCCCGGCCGCCATGGCCACAGACTGGCTGCGTCGGCCACCGCACAGCGTGCGCTACACAGCCACGTCGGGCGGCCTCTGCCTGCAGTGCCATGCGGCCACGCCGCCCTATCACCGCGTGCCACGCCCCCGTCCTCGCCTCGCTCGGCCACTGTCTGTGTGCCACGCCACCGCTCACCTCCGACCTGGCTCGGGACAGTGCCTTAACTCCCGCTCGCCCAGCACGTCACCCAGAGGCCGAAGCCAGCGCCTGCCTCGCCCACTGCCCCGCTGCCACCCCGCCTCGCTTCCAGCCGACGCCCCTGCTCGGTCCCTCCGCTGCCAGTGCGCTGCCGCCACGCCTGCTCGCCTCCTTGCGTCCGATCGACGCCAACCCCGGCCACCCCTGCCCAGCGGGCCTATAAAAGGCCTCCCTCCCCGTTCCGTTCCAACGCCCACACACATACCGCACAACACACCCCCACACACACAAGTACACACACGCACGAGAGCCTGAGCTCTTCAGCACTATGTAAGAGTGAGAGCTTCAGCCCTCACCAGGAGCGCAGGGGAAGCTCGGCTCTCACAGGCGATAATGCACGCACGAGAGCGCAGCTCTCTACACACTGTGGAAGCACTGCCCACGTACACGTAGGAAAAAGGTGCGCCACCTGCTGCTCTGCTCTGCTCTCGGGTACGCCCGGAACAGTCCAACCAGCGGCGTAGCTTTAGTCATACCACACATGTGACAACCTAGGTGTTTAGTTAACTTAAATCACCTGCTTAACCACTTGACCTAAGTTAATTAAGAGTACCTTGGCCCCACCTAGATGTTCACTTAAGAAAAGTTCATCCAAAACCCTTTTAAACTCGGTGAACTTTTGACCTTTGCTGATTGGCATGGCTTGTTTTCAAGATTTCCTTTAAGAACTCAAAAATGTGCCAATATGAAAGTTGTTAATCTTTTTAGGAGACACAATTTTTTCAATATGGCCTTGGAGAACTTTTGAGTGCTTCAGCCCCAAAAACATGGTCAAAGCCAGCCAAACCCCAAAAGTTCACGGCCGGCTGACACAGAAGTTCACCAATTTTCTCCTCAGTTTTCCCTCGAATCCGTACACTTTTTCATAGGTCAACCTTTACAAAAGTTGTAGCTGGTAACCTGGAACACAACTTTGCTTTTTGGAGATTTTGAACTTCAGTTCAAAATTTCGAAGAAAATTGAGTTTGAATGGACGCCCGGCATGTGTTCGACGGATTGCCGGCGCTCTCCGGCGCCGCGCGTTCACGAGCCCGACAGCGCCGCCACGCGGCGGCCAGACTCTAACACGGACGCTGAGACTGCGCCCGCGCCATAAATGTGCCGCGCGCTGTTCCCCCGCGGTCCGCCCGACAGAGCCGCTATGTCCCCCCGCGCCGTTCCGACCGGATGCGACGGGCGCCCGGCGCGCGCCACGTGGTCGCCGTCGACCCGCCGGCGGGCTGCAGCGCCGCTGCCCCGACCAAGACCGGCAAACCAGTCACCGTGGGCCCCAGCACCTCGCCAACCCGCACTCGAGCTCGCCCCGACCGGCCACCGACCGCCACGCCCAGCGCCGCCCCGCCGCAACAGGCCGTCGACCGGCGAGCCATGTCCGCCGCGGCAACCAGCAACGCGCCGCCCAGAGCTCCGCGTGGCAGCTTCCCCGCTCCGAGCCGCAGTCCTAGCCTCGCCTCGACTGCCTATAAAAGGCCCCGCACCCCCTGCACGCGAGCCCCCTCCGCCGCTCGCCATTGTCGCCGCCAGGCTGCCGCTCCGCCGCTCTCCGCCGTGCGTGCTGTTCCGCTGCCGTTCTTCACTACAAGCCCTCGCCACGCCCTTGCTCCAGCTTCCCAGAGCCCCAGCTGCCACTCTCTGCCCCGCTGTCGATTCCTCTCCTCAGCTCCGCTCCGCCGCCATCCAGCAAACCACTCGAGCGCACCTGCAGCAAACCACTCGGGCGCACCTGCAGCACACCTCTCGAGCTCCCCCAGCCCTCAGTCGAGCGCCATTGCCACTCTAGCCGCCGGAGCAAGCTCGAACAGAACCGCCGCCGCCCAGCTCCGCCGTCCGCCGCCGCCACGCCACCTCCGACCGCCCAACCTACTCGGAAACCACTCGAGGTGAGGCGGTGAGCACCCCTGAGCACCCACGACTGTTTATTGCTGAGCCCCGTGGCCCCACTTCGCCGGAATCCGGCTGACCCGCCGCCGGCCATGGCCCAGGGACCACATTGCAAAGCCACAAATCTTTCCAGGGGCCTTAGCGCAAGTTTCCAGGGGCTAATCTGTAAATAGATTGTTCAGATCTAGGATCCAAATCCTGAAACTTTGAAAATCGATTAAAAATCGTAGAAAAATCAGAAAAATGCAAACCAATTTTGTTGTGCTACTGGTGCTGTGTTCTACCTTTCTTAGAAAGCATGTATAGGTGTTTTCTGTGTAGATTTTTAGTCAAGTTCAAATCTGTTCAAACTCTAATTTGTGCGCAGTTTGAAATCCATTGACTTGTTTGTGTTGGTTTTTGAGTATGTTGTAGCTGGTGAAGTATCTAGGCCGCTGTAGAAAGTTGGCACAAAGTTATACACTAGATCTTGAGTTATTAATTGCTTAGGCTGGCAGTGCACGTTTGGTTTAACACTTTTAATAACTAGTCTGTGAAGCTTCTGAGTTCAATATTTTCGCAGAAGCCTTGTGGTAACTTGATGCATGTCTGGTAAAAGTTAGAGCTTAAGTTTGAGCTGGCTAGCTTGCACTTTTAATTCATACCATTTTAAACTTGATAAATTCAAACAGCAGGATCTTTAGATCTTTTGGAGCTATCCTTTGCCATGTGAGCTTGTTTAGGTTAGAATGGGCTCTGGTAAAATTTAAGGACCTTTAGATGATAGTGTGATTTCTTAGGATTTATTCTTGATGATAGTGTGCTGTTCTTGTTTATTTTGTTGTGGTAAATGTATGCATGATCATGGCTTAAATTTTGGTCAGCAAATCAAGTAAATCACAAAGAGCACACAGTAAATTTTTCACCTTATAATAGTAAACCAAACTGCCAGAATAATTTATGAAAGTTTCAGTGCTAAAAAGGAGTTAAATAAGAATAAGTTATTTTAATAAATGGTTAAATAAACTGAAAACATCACACACACCCTTGCCGTTTTGTGGTAAAATAGAAGATAAATAATATATGTGTACACAATCACCATCGACAAACCCAAATACTTTAATGAGTAATTACAACCTTTGTTAAAGAAAGGGAAGATCAGACAAATTTTGTCTAGGTGAATGTGTCGCTAAATACACCCGGGTTCATCATTGTGCAACAGTGACGACTTGACATAAGATCATATTCTTATTGCATATGCATTCGTGTAGAACCTGCCCTCGCTGACGGAAACTACGAGCTGGTCCCCGCGGAAGGAGAAGGCCAAGCTGAAGGCGAGGTGAACGTCGTCCAGGTCGAGCAAGACCCGAACGTTGCTGCCGAGGACTCCCAAGCTAACACTGTGCCCGAAGGCAAGCCCCGGAGCATTTCCTATGTTTCAAATACATGCAACTATGTTTTGCTAAGTTTATGTTTGTGCATTTATGTTCAGGAGTTGAATTGAAACCCTAGTTGCATGATCCTAGGTACCTGTGCTATGCAATACTAGTATGATAGGTCGATAGCTGCCCCGCTATAAGGACCCGATAAAGTCGAGTGATTTCCTGTCACTCGCGAGATATAGGAATCAACTGCTTTACTTATGTTGGAATAAGGATAACGGACGGGGATTTTTGGTCATGTAATGCCCCGTCTGTTTATGAAAAGTTACTAAGGTCGAAGTGTGCCGGCGATGTTGGTCAAGTGTTTGAAAGCACTAAGCACTTGTTTGGGCATGGGACTGGTAAGTTTAGTACCTGCTCGGAAGGGGGCGTGGCCTTGTCCTGCTTGCCCTGGGATTTATCCCCTGTCGCTGACACGTGGCTCAAGTCCGAGGCCGGCCGGCTACGGCCGCGAAGTATGACCGGCTAAGGCTTGTGTCCAAGGGGAGTGGGCTCGGATTAACAAACCCGGAAGACATGGGAACGGCCTGGTTAGCGTCGACCCTCGGGGTTGGTGCTTTTCCGTGTGTTTAGTATCCACCTTGCAAGGTTAAAATCGGTTCGAACTGTCTGTTTCTCGCAGCTAATGAGACTACTTGATCTCTTGCCGCACCGAGTAATGAAAGTGGAACATGATGATGATAAACTTGCTGCTTGCTTAACTGTTTGCTCCACTTGCTTGGGTTAGAACAGGTTCTTACCTAGAATGGTTAACTTAACTAGAACTTGATGCTAAAATATTGAAAGTAAGGATCCACTATTAGCCGCTATTAGGCAAAACAAACCCACTGTTGGCGGTCGATATCTATGACTTTTACTGCCAACATTTCTCTGGATTTCATGCTCATATAGTGATAATCATGCTAATATCATTTATACTAATGAGTTCCACAAGTTTTGTGCAATTTGTGAGCGAAGGAACAAACGGAAAAACAGGAGGCCAAACTGGCACAGGGCCAGGCCGGCCGGCCTAGCCTAGGCCGACCGGTCCCCTTCTGCCTCTTCTGGCCATGGCTTTGATCCACAAGCTATCTAACACACCAAGGATGATCATGAGCCGTGAGTTTGATGTCGGTTTGATCCGAGGACCCGAAAGGCCTAGCCATGGATTGAAGGGTCCACCTACCTTGGATTCTTGGACAACCTCAACTCAACGCAACCAAAACCGCCTCAAGGGACAACATGCAACCGTTGATGAGCGAGTCGGTGCAACGGAGGGCCGAGAGGGGCCAGGGCCAAGCCGAACGGCCTCCCCTAGGCCGGCCGGCCTCCAATTGTCGTAACCGTCGCCAAACCAGCAACTACCGACCTCAGGACATCATCAGGAGCGTCCACAAGAAAAATTGCGCCAGATGGCAGAAATTACAGGCCGAACGGCCTCCTTCAGGCTGGCCGGCCTGGAAGCGTGGCCTCTACGCTTGATTTTTCGCGTGGATGCTAAGCAGGAGGTGTGCGTCACTCCTACGCAGGCCTTCGCCCTTGGAGGGCTATAAAAGGCACCCTTCACCCCCACACAAGACACATCATCCATTGGAGAGAAGAGAAGGCTCAAGATGTAGTCCACTATTATCTTAGAGTAGAGTAGAGAGAGTAGTGGGTGAGTGCTTGGGTGACAGCCAAGCGTGTAGAGGGAGTTCGGGAGTCATCTCGGCCTTCCCTCAACATTGTTCCGCCCCCGAGGAATAAAGCTTCAGAGATATCTTCAGTAAGTTCCTCGGTCTCTTGCATTAGTACCTCGCTAGTTTACTCTTTACTTTCAGCAATTTATCTTGGCTATCTATGATCTGCGGGTACCTGAGTCTGCGCGAGTGACAGCGACTCTTGTTTGGGGTTTCCTCTATAGCCCTTCGTGTAACATCCCGGAATTTCGTCCGGAATGTTATTGGTGCAAAAATGTGGATTTCAAAAACTTTTTCGTGCATTGGTTGTTTCCTAGCTAGAAAACCTTAAGAGTGTCTTCTTATGGCTTTATCTAATTCCTAGTAATTAATTAAACCCTTAATTTATTTTTAAGGCCATACATTTGTTAGTGTGGATTTGGATTTTATTCGGAATTTCCATTGCTTGTTTGAGTGTGATTTATATTTGAAAGCTAATTTCAATTATAAATCAAAAGCTAGTTACTAACTACCCTAACTAACTAGTTAGACCTTGCCCCGAGACTAGCCTGCTAACTAAACCTACCCCGACCTGTTTAATCCCAGACCTTTTTTGAAAACCATTACATGAATAATGACTTTGTTTTTCGACTCTTCGAATTAATTCCTTACTACGGCTAGCCCCACCTAGTAGTTATGCTGCCAAGTTCCAAACCCCACATATTCCCGGTATAGCAGTTATGCCACCCAACCAAAAACTACGGCTATTAAACCCTAGCCCTATATAGCCGTTGTGCCACCCGAATAAAACCCTAGGTAAAACCTAGCCCTTATGTTGCCCGCCCCAAAATCCCAGATATTAGCAAACCCTAGCCGTCATGCCGCCCATAATATTCCCGGAAAATTATATTAGTAATTTTCTAGAATATTATTAGAAATTCAATCAATATCCTTAATTATTTAGAAATCTATTTCTAAATAATTAATATAATTATTCAGGAATTATTTAGATATCCAGTAATTCCCAAAATAATTATCCCTAGCCCTTCCTTCCACACTTAGAAGCCATCTCACCAGCTAAACCCCTCCTAAGCCCCATCGTCCTATCCATTAATTATTATTAAATAATTAATAGATAATCCATCAGACCTCCAGAAATCCATCCTGATCCCTAGGTAAGCCCGAAATATCTATCTCCCCTTTCTCTTTCTGATCTATAGGCATTGATTGATGTATTGATGTTATTTTATGTGTTCTATTGTTCGATAGCATGACCGGGCCCGACGAGACGCCGGAGCTCCAGAAGGCCCGAAGCCCCGCCCGGTCAACATACAGTTTACGCCCGCGTACGGAACGTCTAAGGACCGACAATGAAGGCAAGTCTCACCAATAATATCACCCAAATCACTAAAGTTTACCATTCCTGCAGCTTAAGCTATGAGGAGGCATCACGTGGGTGAATGCCCGGCCTCGCTGTAGCTATAGGATGCTTTAAGATTGGGAGTGGAAGGATGGCCTTGCTAGGAGGATCCTAAGAGCCACTCTGATCCCAGCTAAGGACCGGTTCATGAGAGAGTCTTTCTAGTGCTCAGTACAACCTCGCATGCCAAAAAGGCACAGCCTACGGGAGTGCCTATTTATGTGAGGCCTTGATTCACACCCCACCAGCTGAACCTAGTAATCCATCCCAAGGAGCCGTATGATTGGTGTAGAGTGCCGACCGGCGAACTAGGTAGCGTCTGGTGCCGAGTCGGGCACGCGCCAAGTCGGGAATGGGTATGCTGGAGACGGCCCGAGTCAGAGGACTGGGACTGGGCGGCACGGGACGACTAGGGTACAGGGTCGGAGACCCTGAGGGCTGAGGGCCCTGATTAATGAGCTCACAGACCCGGGTCGACATCCGCGAGGCGGATGATTAGTGGCCCCTGCTTAGCCCCCAGTATTACCTTTGGCTGGACCTAGGGAATGCTGACCAACGATGGTCACCGGTGAGCACGAATCTCGTAGGGCAGTACCTGCCTTGACGAAGGTAGGGACTGACCGAATGCGGTGTAGATAAGTAAGACCTCTGCAGAGTGTAGAATCTATCTTGATAGCCGTGACTCCGGAATGAGTCCACTTAGTCAAAGCCCCCACTGATTAGATTTCCTTTATTGCATGAGGAACCCGGACGGCAGGAGTGCCGATGACTGGGTTCTGGGGTTGATATCGGGACTGGCAGGGAGGAAATGCCCCTCCAGGCCCAACATTTATATTCTTTTAATTTATAATTATATTATTGAATTTGTGAGATTTGCTGGGTATTCAACTCTGAATACTCACTCTTGCTTTCAT
Organism: Urochloa ruziziensis; assembly: GCA_015476505.1. NCBI lineage: Eukaryota > Viridiplantae > Streptophyta > Magnoliopsida > Poales > Poaceae > Urochloa > Urochloa ruziziensis. The sequence continues at coordinate 10,632,098 of CM027124.1, forward strand.
TGTCATACAGGTTTAGGACTCCAGGGCGATGAGGTGCTACAGCTCATTCCAACTGAGGAATGAGTGCCCGCCCGCTCTCCGCTAGTTAAAACGGTATATAGTTATTTTAGTTTATACGTCATTTACCGCTTCTGACACTAATCTGTGTTGAGATCCGTATCAGCGTACTGATCCAGGGACTGATACGGGTAATCAAGGGACTTCCTGATAAGGGGTCCCCACAGACGTGGTACCAATCGAGGAGAAACTGACGCAACATCGGTTGAGATGATTTGGACATGTCTAATGGAGGCCTCCTGAGGCGCCAGTGCGTAGTGGGTTCTAGTAAGGGATAGATAATGTAAAGAGAGGTAGAGGCCAACCAAGACTGACTTGTGACAAGTCGGTTAAGAGAGATCTTAAAGAGTGGAATATCTCTACGGAATTAGCTTTAGATAGAAGCGCTTGAAGACTAGCAATCAACGTGTCTGAACCATGATCTTTGTTTCTTCCTGTGTTTACCTCTAACCTTACCGTTGGTCTTGTGTCGTTTTTGTCTTTCTTATCCTTGTTTCTTTTGGGTTTCATATCTAGCCTACACATTAAGAGTACTGCCAGGTGCATGATGTCAATTTGGAGTCAAAGTGTGTGTGTTGTGTGTCTATACTAGTCTTTGCCGAACGTCGGTGATCTGACACTCGGCGAAACCTCCTGTGTTATTTCATGCCACAATCACAAGTTTTTTAAATGTAATTAATAGATAAAAAATATCAAACTGTTTCAAAAAATTACAAAAATTTGAGATTAACTAAACCATGTTGTATATTTCCTATACAAAAGATTATGAATCTAAATTCTATTTCAACTTTCAATTTGGTTACAAATGTAATTGAATCCTTCTCAACTGTACGAATCTTCTTCGGACATTCTCCGGTTTGTAAGGGTCATACATCAAATATTGTTCGAAACCTTCTCTGCTATTTACCACAATCTTACACGGATGTAAACATGATATACAGACAATTCTCATTTTGTTCAGACATTTTTTGCATTTTATATAATTTTTAAACAACATGGTCACATGTTAATGGTCATGTATCGGCAATAAAATGTTTAAAATTCCATTAACTTTCATGGATAAGGACTAACAACGGAGTAAGTAGCATAAATATTATTTTTCATCTCACTTTATTTCATTATTTAAGTCACTTGCACTTCAAATTTGACTTATTTGAAAAAAACTAGAAATAAAAAAGTACTTAAAATAGCTAACAGACTAAAAAAATTATCACCTTTCAATGTTAAGTACTAAAGTTGTCTATGAGGAGAAGAAAAAGTTTCAAGTCGTTTGGAGGTTTTTTTTACTTGTTTGCCGAGTGTCGGCACATAACACTCGGTAAAGAGATGCACTCAAATCTTTTTTTTTTAATTTTGCCGAGTGTACATTGGAGACACTCGGCAACACTCCTCTTCGCCGAGTGTCCATTAGTCACACTCGGCGAAGGGTTGCCGCCGTGAATCCGCCGTTCGACCCGCCGAGTCACGTGGTTGACACGTGACACGCTTCGCTCCGTTAGTGACACTCGGCGAAGTGTTGCCGCCGTGAACGCGCCGTGCGGCGCGCTGGACACGTGGCATGCCGGGGAGGCTTTTCGCCGAGTGTCAAGTTTAGACACTCGGCGAAGAGTTGCTTCGCCGAGTGTCGGGTTTAGATACTCGGCAAATGACTTGTTCACCGAGTGTATTTATGTCGCCTGAGTGTCGCGGGTTGAGCACTCGGCTAATGGCTTGTTTGTCGAGTGCTCGCAATTTGACACTCGGCAAAGATTTGACACCCGACAACTCCTGGGTTTCCTGTAGTGGCGACAGCTCTCGCGCTCGGCGTTCGGCGTGATCGTGAGCCCGGTGCGAGGGTTCCAAGTTTTCCGCATCGCGGCTACTCATGGTCCAAGACGCTCGCCGCCGGCGAGCGCATCACCTCGGGGTACTTCGCCGTCGGCGGCCGTAGCTGGTGCATCGACTGCTACCCGAACGGCACCAACACCGCCAAGGACTCCGACGCCATCTCCCTCTACCTCCGGCTGGCCGGCACCTACGAAAAGCAGCGGGTGCGGGCCGAGTACAAGTTCAGCCTGCTCGACGCCGCCGGCAACGCCGCGTACGAGCTCCCCGCCGAGACGACCATCTTCACCTCCGCCACCGTCAACCACCACCGCGACTGCGGGAAGGTGGACGTCGGCGTCGGCCTCGCCGAGTTCGTCACCAAGGAGGAGCTGGAGCGGCGGCGGGAGACGCTGCTCAGGGATGACTGCCTCGCCATCCGCTGCGACGTCGGCGTCACGGAGCTCGGCGTCCTCGCCGTCGCGCCAAAGGAGAGCCAGCACAACTCCAAGCGGCACGACGACGGCGACGACTCCGACTGGGAGGGCGCCGAAAGCCGTGAGAGGCGGCGCCGGCAGCCCCTGGACGACAAGGAGTACATCCGGCCTCGCCAAAAACCGCCGCGCATGAGAATTGAGAACGGGTAGCTAGCCGAGCAGCAGGAAAATAAAGCAATGGCTTGTTTCTCCTTGATGATGAATTGGATTGATCATAATCCAATTTTGGTTCTTATTAGAAGGAAGCATTACTGTTAGGGAGTTAGTACATTTTTTTAATGTCCTATGGTTTTGATTTCCATATTATATTTAACTAGTAGGTTGGCACGTGCCACAGGCACGTGTTATAAAAATAACATAAATTTAAAAAATCTTAATTTTTTAAAAAATAAGTATGTAAAATAATGCAAACTTTTGTTAGATCGCATATTAAAATTATTCAATAGCATCTCATATTAAAAATTATATATTCATACATCGAAAGTTTAGGCCTCCGGCGGAAATAGAAGGAAATTTTTGTATAATTAAATCTTAAACAATCAGCAACATATATAAAAGAAAATATTCACGATACATGTATCCATGAGCAACTCGACACCGCAGCCAGCTTTTCGATGATGGGGAGGCCAAGAAGGTTGCTCTCCTCGTCGCCGGTGTCGTGGAGCAACGACGCCACGCACTCGATGGCACCGAACACCGTCACAACGCGGAGCACGTTCCGCTTCTACCTTGCGAGCTTGGACACGACGAGCATCGTGGCCACCCTTGCGCCGCGCTTGACGTCGACCGCCCTTACAAAGAAATATGAACTCTGAATAGATGATGAGAATGAAGGGAGATATTGTGTGCTTTGAGAATAAGGAGGGGCGCCTTATATAGGGGGCAGGAGGGCTAAGGAGATGAACCTGGACGCCCACGACTATGGTAAGTAATCGATTCCCTGATCGACTTCCACAACTATGGTAAGTAATCAAGTTTTAAAAGGAAGGAAACACCCGATTGCGTAGTGAGGAAACCTTGACTGGTACACAACACATATATGGACGCTAGCCATCTACAAAAGGAAAGAAGGAAATTCAAATTCCTTGATGCACACGGCCATATAAAGAAAGGAAAGCGCGTGAATTTCAAAAGGAAGGTGTAGGCGCCCTGATTGCATAAGAAGGTGGAGGAAAGGAAAGGGGTGTTTTTTTGGAAGGAAACCAGCGTATCTTTTTGCATACGAATACAACGAATAGAAAGGAAAGAAAAGCGGCGCCTTGATTGCATTACCATACAAAGAATGCGATCAAAAGGAAAGGAAGGTAGGCGAATTTACAAAGGAAGGTGGAGGAAAGAAAAGGGGTGATTTTTTGGAAGGAAACCAGCGTATCTTTTTCAATACGAATACAACAAATAGAAAGGAAAGGAAAGCGGCACCTTGATTGCATGGCCATACAAAGAACGTGATCAAAAGGAAAGGAAGGCAGGCGAATTTCGAAAAGAAGGTGGAGGAAAGGAAAGAGGCGTTTTTTTGGAAGGAAACCAACGTATCTTTTTGCATACGAATACAACGAACAGAAAGGAAAGAAAAGCGGCGCCTTGATTGCATTATCATACAAAGAACGCGATCAAAAGGAAAGGAAGGCAGCGGGTATACAAAAATGCCAAGGTGAGAAGAATAGGGGGCGGGATGGCGCCGAGGCGCAAAAGAACGGGGGGTGACGACCAAACGCGTCTACCCCTGGTCGTCCGGGGCCACCTTTTGGCTCTGAATTGTGGGTCCTCTGTGAGATTTAGAAGGGTAATTTTTTGGGTGAGAAACCGTTTCAATTGTGATACTGTATAGATTGGCATAAATATGTTTTCATCCTCTAGAGATCAAGATCAATGGGCGCAAGAGAGGAGGATTCGTTATACGTGCGTGTATAGTATAGTTAATATATATTGTTTTGAAACCAACTATCAGGTTTACTAGTGATTCACCGCGCGTTGCTGCGAGATGTTTGTTATACTTTTTAACGATTATTACCGGATGATATTAAAAAATAGTAAAAACTTGACAATTTTGTTTTTGACACAACATTAAATTATTTAACTAAGAGATACTTGAGCACAATACAATTGTGGTAATATATAAAGCGGAATTTAAAATTATTGAGAAAATAAACCATTCAATTACTTGAAGTCTTATTGAGAAATTTCTCTCACATGTGGTGACTTCTAGTGGGTTGCACTTATTTAGTTAAGGCGATACTTTGCACGTTGCTGCGAAAATTTTTTAAACAAATTTGAAGATGAAATTTGAAAATAGAAACACTAAAGTGATTGCATCGCAACATTCTTTTACAAACAACATTATACATGAAAACACGTTAATTTTATTGAGAGCGAATGACTTGGAAATTTTGTCATGAGGGAGTTAATGCATCTTAGTGGAAGATGATGATGTGTCTTAATGGGAGGTGATGTTGTGACTTCATGAGAGTTGAGAGAAATTTTTAGTGAGGATCTACTATATAGTTATAGTAGATACATATAATTTTGTATTCGAAATAAATTACTTTTAGCCTTGTGGGCCCATGCACTACAAGCAAGAGAGGAGTAATTGAATAAGATCATGAAATCCATAGCAAGGATCACCAATTTTCATGAATCCATCACACAAATATACACACATATTAAATTTATCGCACAAATTCCATAAATAATAAATAGATCTCTGGTGGTGACGGTTGGCGCTCGCAGGAGAAGATAGCTAGGTGGAGGCATAGTCGAGGAACGAGGGTCCGGTTGCTGGCCGAGTGAGGAGTGGAGATATAAGGGGAATAAGGCTAGGTTATACTAGGTGATTCCCCGCGCGTTGCAGCGGAATTTGAAAGTTTTTTGGTAAACTATAAATCACTGTGGTTGTTTAGTTGCTTGTAAAGATTACCCCGAAAACCATATAAACTATCTCTTGATGCAAATCATAAACTTTTATGCTACTTTTAAAAAGATAAAAAAATAAGACATAATCTAATGAATAGAAAATGTGGACCAAGTTACAATTAATGCATCTTAGTGGAAGGTGATGATGTGGCTTCATGAGAGTTGAGAGAAATTTTTAGTAGGGGTCTCCTATATAGTTATAGAAGATTTGTATACTTATATGGCTGGTGATGGCTTTAGATGGCCTTGATGGGCTAACACGTTAGGTCGACCCAAAATCTGTGTCGGACAGTCAAACATTACATGCCGAGGTAGCGACCCAAGATTGCCCTATGTATAATGTCAGGTTGGGATGATGTGTTGCTACCGGCTTTTTTAGTGACGGGCCTCAAGCTACCTAGTGGGTCTGGCCCATTTGGCCATCTACATAGAGAAAGGGATCTAGGGAAGAAGTTTAATTAAAAGTATTAAATGTGAATTGCCTATTAGTCTAATGGTAGGCCGGTCTAGTGGGGTGCTATCCATCAGAGTTCAAATCCTGATGCTCGCACATTTTTTTGGGATTTTCACGGTTTACCGGAGTTATGCGTTAAGTGGTAAGCATCATTCCCGTCGACAACGAGGAGCCATTGGTGACTTCGAGAATCTCTAGTTCTGTCGGGTGCTCAGTCCTTCGAAGGTGCTCATAGGGGTAGGGTTAGCGTACGTGTGTTAATAGGGGTGAGTGTGCGTGCGTGTTGTGAGCGTCTGCGTTATAATGTATAATTCTAAAAAAAATAAAAGTATTAAATGATATTGACATGTGGGCTCCATACGATTTGGATGATTGTGCTCTCTTGAAGGAGGGATGTGACTCTAGAGAGCATGCTATCTTGGCTTTTGGAGGAGCTTGCATAAGTGCTCGTAGTCAATGCCAGATCTTGCTAACGGAAAAAAAATCAAGCGATTAAATACGAATGATCAAGAAATTAAATGCGTATCAGCGTATATTCACCTTATAAAGGAAGGAAATAAGGCAATTAAATCCTGCTGGTCCAAAACATACCAATGCATCTGACAGATTTTAAACGCTGCGAACACAGCTTTGACAGCTAGCATCGTCATTGACTTGATTGTAAACTAGCCCCTGAGCAAGTACAAATACTAGCCCGAGCCCGCGACACCCCCCGTCAGTACCCAAACTCTAAACAGATCGAGACACTGTAGGTACGACAGACCTCGACCAAGGGAGCTCCAAAAAGAGGAGGAAAAATCCCCCTTTTTTTGAAAGGGGAAGGAAAATCCCCCTTGCACAGCACCAGCAGCAGCAGCCCTGTGCGCCGCAGCCCGCAGCACGCCAAGATACCATAGCAGCAGCAGCAGCCGCCATGCACTACTACCTCCTCCTCTTCCTCCTCCACCTGTCCGCCGCCTCAACTTGCGGCGCCACCAGCCGGAACCAGCGCCTCTTCCTCCTCGGCGCCGCCGCCGGAGTCCCTGCCTTTTCACCGGCAATCCAAGACCACTTCCACGCCGCCAAGGTACACACACATCAATCGTGCATGCACTTCGAGCCCTGTGCTGCTTGTAAAGATGTAAGGGAATAATTAATAAGCAGGTCATGTTGTTGATCGATCGTGCAATCCGTGCATGCAGGATTTGTCCTACTACGATGTGCATTATCATCCTGCGATGATGGCGCGGCGGGGAGCGCCGCCGCCGTTGCCATTTGTCCTACTAAGATGTTGGATTTGACCTCGGTCAGGCCTTGTTGGGCCATCAGGCCCAAATCTTAATCCTACACTAATCCCCGTTAGTTGCCTTGATCGGGAGGCAACCCTAAGGTCCATTGGGCCCGGCCCCAAGTCCACAGCGCTATATAAATGAGAGAAGACCCCCTGGGTCAGATTAACGAAGTTAATCTCGAGTTAATCACAGGGGTTAACCCTAATCTACTCGAACCGGTCGTTAAGGCGCTGGAGGGCTTGGAAGCACGGAGTCCCGTTCTTCTACATCTTCTGCATCTACAGCTTCGTCAAGTCTCCATCATGAACAGAGAAAGTACTGGTAAGTACCAAATTCCGCATTAGTTTAAGTTTTAGGTGTGATCTAGATCTAGACTAGAGATCCTGAGTTAAGTTGTTGTTAATCATGTTCATAACGATCTAACAATTGGTATCAGACGCCTAATCTAGTCTTTCTTGATCCCCTATGCCTCTGTTCATGTTCTTGATTAAGTTTTAGTTTAGTTTTGTTTAAGACAGTGGTGTTTTTATGCCTAGAACGTGAGATAAGTAAGTTTTCTAGGTATTATTTATGTTTTAGTTCAAGTTTTACTTGATTTTCATTAAGTCAGTGATGTTTTGTGTGCATACAACACGAGATCAGTCACAGTTTGAAGCATTATTCATGTTTAAGTTTAAGATTTAGGCAAATTTCATGTTTCGAGTTAGGGTTTTTGAAATGGGTCACTCGGTTTCATCACTCAGTGGACCAAATTGCTTCGGTTTTAAATAAGATTCATGCACACGTTTGCCATCTCAGCCCAACCCGAAAGATCAAAAGTTCTTAGAAGGGGAAAACTCAGATCCAAAAGAAATCTCAGATTGAAAATACCCCTCACAAAATCACAAACCCTAGATCTATGTTTGGAACCCTAACCCTAAGCTAAGTTAAGAAGAGGCTTACCTCTTGGCGGTCGTGCGTGGCTTAAGCTCGCCCCACACGACCGTCGTCCCCGACGCCGGCATGCCTCGGCACCGCGCGCGCGCGAGCTTTTCAGTTCGTCGCGGCGCGGCGGGTGGCCTCGGCCGCGTACGCCTCCATGGCATGTGCGCGCGTCCTCCGCGCGGCGACGCATGAGTTCAGCGCCACCGCCGGCCATGAACCCCGGCGGAACCTCCTCGACGGGCCGCGCGCGCGTCGCACGCGGTGCCGCAGAGAGGGCCCGCGGGGCTCCGGTGAGGACGGCGCATGACGAGCTGCGGGTCTGGGTCTCTCAGTTCTGGGCTCTCACTCGCCGGAGACGGGGGAGAAGAAGGTAAGAGGCGGCGGCGGGCGAAGCACAGCCACGCCGCCGGCGGCGCTAAGGGAGAGCACTCGGATCGGGGGAGGAGAGAATGAATTAGGGTTTTCTCTCCCCCCGTCGATTTGGGTATTTAAGCGGGCGCCGGCCGTCCTGAGCCGTCCGATCGGACGAACGGCTCGGATGGGCGCGGACGCAACGCCGTCGCGATGCTGGGCCGCTTCGGCGGCCTGCCCGTGCGCTGCTGGGCTCATGGCCCGTTACGTGAGACGCGGGCCGCACAGCCATATGGGCTGGGCTGGCGCTAAGCCGCGAGCAGCCAGCCGCGCGGAGAGCCGTCAGCCGCGCGCGCGTACTGGGCCGTCGGGCTGCATTTTCCGCTGGGCCAAGCTGGGCCACACTCCCGTTATTTTGGGCTGCGCTCATTAATGGGCTGTTTCGGGCCATATTCAGTTACGGGCTGGTTTTAAGTTTCCTTTTATTGAAGATTTTCAGCCCCTTTTCTTTTAAGCCTACTTTTATTTCATCACTAAGTTAAGCAAATTAGTGCATGAGTCAACTTTATTATAAGTGGTTGATGTATCATTATAATTTCACTGAAATTTTAGTAAGTTATGTTTTTAAGCTTTAAGCTTTAAGTTTTAAGATTTAAATTTAAGTTTTTTAAGTTTTAAGTTTATTGCTTCCGCATTAAGCATAAATTATTTCTTGCATAAGAAATTTAAACATTAAGTTATATTGTTTATTTAAGTTTATATTTAAGTTTTGAGATATCAAGTTTTCAGTGACTCATTGTTTTCCGTGCAAATTTATTTCTTAGTTGCAAAAAAAAAACGGTTTCGAGCTATTAAGTTTTATTTGATGATGTACTGTTACATGAGTAGAGTTTTATGTCATGCTTTTGCATGTTACTATTATGCAATTAAGAAATGCTAAGTTTACATGTGCTCATCAAATAAGTTTTAAGTTTTCATGAGCATGATAATTTTATGGTGCAATCTATTTATTTCCTTGCACCGTTTTGCCTTACCATTAAGTATTCTTTCTAAGTTTAAGTTTAAATTTAATGATAAGTTTATTTGTGTTTAAGAATGCTCTTAGCATGTTATGTTAGATAAGTATGCATTATGATTAAGTTTTGCATTGTTTTCATAGAAGCTGAAAATTCTCTTTTTCCACCTAAGAGCATTTAGATGCCTCTATTTGAATGGAACCAACGAGAAGTTCATTTAGAGTACACTTGTAATTAAATCTGACCAACGTTGTTTTAATTATGAGTTTAAGTTAAGCTTCGCTTGTTTTCCCCAACGGTGATGCAAGTTGTTGCTTATTGTGTGATTTTTGATCAGACCAACGTAGGGTTTAATTTCATGCTTTTATGTGCATCTTATTGTACTATTACTGAGACATATTTTATTTATGAATTTTCAGTTGATTATTCAAAGTTGCTAAGCACCATTGAGCATTATGATGGCACAAACTTCCCTAGTTGGAATCAGGATGTGCTAGGCATTCTCAAGACCTTGGATCTTGATTATGCGTTACGTGAGGATAAGCCAACTGCTCCGGCGGTTGGAACTCAAAATTATGTTGATAAGATAAGTGAGTACAACTCAAATTCAGAAAAATGGGAGAGATCCAATGACTTGGCTAAGATGGTCATTAGACAAACCATCATTGAGGCCTTGAGAGGTTCTTTTCCGACTGGGATCAACGGTAAGGAATTATCAGTTAAGGAGTTTATGTACTCAATTGAGGAAATGTATAAGCGTAAGTTAGCCACTTTCCTCGTTAAGAAATTAATGACCTCACGTTACAATGGTCAAGGTGCATTAAGGGCGCATGTTAATAACATGGTCTACATAGCTGAAAAGCTAGAAGTGCTTGGGATTCATACCTCGAGTTCAATGCTTTCGCATTTGATCACTGCGTCCCTCCCTGAGAATTATGCCCTAGGCGTATGCAACTTTTGTAAGGAACCCGGACACATGCAAATTTGGTGCCCCGGATTAGCTACATGGCTTCAGAAGAGAGGTAATTAAATTGTCTCATAAGTTTTATTAAGTTTATTTGTTCCCACCCATTTTTTGGTGGAATAACTCAGGTGTTTCTACACATATTAAACCTCCTTCAGGTATTCTTCGACCTTAAAGGAAGGGATATTCAGGGGAGCAAATTCTACAAGACTTCATCAAAGTCAAAGACTCTGGAGCCTCACATTAGCATTAAGTCATTAGTTTTAGACTTATTTCCAGCCGATGATGTACTTTAGATTAAGAAACTCTCAATATTTGTATTCTCAATAAGTAATAAAACATCATTAAGTTCTTTTAGTGCTTATTTTTCATCGCAATTGTCTTTGACTGTTGTTTAAGTTAAGAAGTGATGAGACCTTGTCGAATATGTGGCACACTCACGTTAAGACCACAAATTCGAAGGGGAGAATGGAATGTCTCATCAGTTTTGAGATGCTCCTACTAACGTATACTAGTTTAGAATTGCTCTCATCTAGTAGAGTTATGATTTTCTCTCCATAATATTTTTATTGTCCATAAGTTTTAAGGGCAAAATTAAGAATAAGTTTATAATACTCGCTACATCTCATTGCTTCAATTAAGAATAAGTTTATAATGCGAGATATAATACCATTGTAATAAGAGTCAAACTCCATGATTACCAACTGCCTCAAATAAGTCAGTGTGATTTTATTCTTTATCTGGCCACCGCTGGGTACGGGATAATTTTCACAGGTTCTGTTGTGGATTAGTTCAATTTGAATCAGAGACGGTTAAAGTATGATTTATGTTCATGATTCTGGCCACCGCTGTTTTATGAACATTTAATCATAGCTTTGCTTCTCTAGTTCATCTTCTGGCCACCGCTGATGTGGGCTAGGTTAGCAAGGGAAGTTCATCAGTGGTATCTAAGAAAGATATAGTAAATGTCGTGCCAAAGATAAATAAGTTAAAGAGCATCCATTATAAATTACTTCAGATAAGTTTATGGTTCGACACTTTTAATATTCTGATTGTTCAGAGTTCAATGGAAGCTCACTAAGAAGAAAGGAAATGGGAGAAGAAAATCTTAATGAGATAGAGGATAAGTTTTCTCTGTATTGATGATTTAAGATGAGATATATATACATATATGATTTTCTCATATATATTTATATCGTGCCATAAGTGTTTTTCCATTCCTTATCTAACTCTGTTGAGGATGTACATTAGCTGTATAACCACAACAAAGATAAGTAATGTTTAATGATAAGTTAAGTATTTGGCACAGAAGTGAGAGCCTCAATTATTTTAAGTTTATTATGAAGAGGCGATAAAGGAGTCTGTGAACTTTAATATAAGAACAGTTCTTTTCATAGCAATTTTCTGATGGGGTCAAAGCAGTAGGCTATGAAGGGTCTACAAGTTTTGAAAGTGATTCCAAAAGAAGCTAAGATGCTAAGTTCATAACTCACAATAATTTTGTGTGTATCATGGGCAACCATGATTCATTTGTAAAGATAAGGTGGATTAATTATTATCATGATACTCTAAGATGAATGTTTTCTCCTATAAAGCTAACATTATTAAGTTTGCAATTCCAACAACGGGGAAAAGCTTTCATCATATCATAAGATGCATCTTAGTGAAGCTCTCCTAAGTTCTGGGGGAGTATGACACTGAGATGGGACCAAAGTGAGTATTAGGATTGTCACTAAAGGGCAAATGTTAAGAGTAGCTCTGAAGTGATTTCAGATAAAATGTGAATGCATACACAGCTATGCCTGTTTTCTTTGCGTAATATAAAGGTTAAGTCTAATTAAATGGGAAGACGTTCCTAATGCTTCAATTAGAAGCTATATGCTAAGATCTATAAGTGATTGACTTAGCATGACAAGCCGGAATGCTTGACAAAATTTTATTAGTCTTAGTCCAGGGGAGGTCCACTGGAAAAGGTGTATAAAAGATTAATGCACCAAATAACATGCTTATTTAATTAAGTACTATTTAGATAAAGTTTTGTAAAAGTGTATGGATGTAATTGTGCACATTAAGTTTACGTCCTTCACTCTTACAGATCTGAGCGATTCTGCAGAAAGCTCTAAAACAAGATTAGCATAATTAAGGCTAATTTTGTATGGCATGTTTTAGACAGGCATATGAGATATATTCCGGTATTATTAATGTATTAACATTGATTTCAAATCAATGCAGCTGTATTTGACAGTATTCCTTTCAAGTAATGACATATAGTTGATGGTGTCAAGTACATTGACAAATATATTGTTATGAAAGAAGGGTCCCAGGATCAAGTCATTTTAATGCTTTAAGTGAATTGATAGCCATATGACTAATTGAGGGTTTTGTCTCTTATCCTATTTTCGCGAAATTAGTATGGATTTGATGATTAACCTCAAATATGATTTTGGATGAGGCCGAATAAATAAACTCCCAAATAAGTTAGTAAGTGTTCTATCAAGGTACTATAGTGGACTTTAGTTAATGATGTCCCGGTATGTCTGTCATGTCTGCCGATGACTCATTCGCTGGGTTTTGCTATTGTATTGAGTGTGAACATAAGACGAACACAAGTAAGTTTAAGATTAAGACTGTTCGATTAAGCGGAGATTATTGATCTGTGTATATCCACCTTCACGTGATCAATGAAACTGAATATTATAAGATAAAGTTATTGACCATCGGTCAAGGGGGAGAATGTTGGATTTGACCTCGGTCAGGCCTTGTTGGGCCATCAGGCCCAAATCTTAATCCTACACTAATCCCCGTTAGTTGCCTTGATCGGGAGGCAACCCTAAGGTCCATTGGGCCCGGCCCCAAGTCCACAGCGCTATATAAATGAGAGAAGACCCCCTGGGTCAGATTAACGAAGTTAATCTCGAGTTAATCACAGGGGTTAACCCTAATCTACTCGAACCGGTCGTTAAGGCGCTGGAGGGCTTGGAAGCACGGAGTCCCGTTCTTCTACATCTTCTGCATCTACAGCTTCGTCAAGTCTCCATCATGAACAGAGAAAGTACTGGTAAGTACCAAATTCCGCATTAGTTTAAGTTTTAGGTGTGATCTAGATCTAGACTAGAGATCCTGAGTTAAGTTGTTGTTAATCATGTTCATAACGATCTAACAGATGCGAGTCATGGCGTTGCAGGCGGCACGCCGCCGCCGCTAGAGAAGGAGGAAGGTGCAGCGGTGGATCCGTCGTTGTCGCCATCGCCGCCGCGGGAGGTCGATGACGGTGGTGGCGAGCAGGAGGAGAACGCACCGGATGACGTCGGCGTGGACTATGCGGGGCCCAAAACGCACCCTCCTCCGTCACCTCGGGGAGCTTCGCCGTCGGCGGCCGTAGGTTAGGATCTAGGCCTCCTTATATAAGTAATAAATAGTTAAGTTAGGCATGTGTGCCTGTTTTGGTTGTTGGGCTAAGCCATGTAACAGTCTGGTTTCTATATGTATTGAGTCCTCTCAAGGCTTCAGGTATGTATGGATAATTATTCCTTGCTGAATTTGATTCTATTATTAGCGTGGGTGACATGCAAATGCAGAAGAATCATAATGGATGTGGTAGCGGTACAAACGTCGTATTGTCAATTCGGTTTTGTATTTCTTTCAGCTTGCATGGTTTAAGGCTGTCCAAAAAATTATTCCTTCCTGCACATGGATTTCAGCAAAGTATTGTTTTTCAAATCTTGATGCATTCCTTTCTGCACATGGAGCTTCTTTTGGGAATGGTGGTGTGATAGATAATACAAGCATTCTACCAAATCATATATGATTCCTGGTGTTCTTTCAGTTCTAGTTCAGCAATTCCAGGTAATACAATATTTTACAAAAACAAGTGTCCTAATGTTATCACTACCAAAGATGGCACTAGTTGGGCCTATGGTGTGATTACCGTTGGGAGCTCATTCAGACTTACAGTGAAATTCATATAATCTTATCTACAAAGTATTGCTGTTGCTGTCCTGTTTGTCCAACAAGAGGCATTTTGAGAATCTAAATATGATGAACAGTGGATTTAAACCTTGCTATGTCATCCTAAAATGGCAAATGCAATCCCTTCTCTTTCATCATTGTGGTTTGCTTGGAGTACTCATGGAGTTGCAGTCATCAGTATTGCATCACAAAAGCGTTCATCGCGGCATTTTCATACTTTCCTTCTATAACCTGGTGATTGAAGACCCTTGAAGGCTTAACTTGCAAAGGGAGAATAATTCTCAAGACATATGTTGTTTGCAGGCGTTGCTTAAAATATGGTAACTGAAACCTTCTCACAGCTTGGGGGCAAGCTGTGGCTTAAGGAGGGGAGACTATTAGGACCAGGCTTCCTTAAGTAATAAATAGTTAAGTTGGGCATGTCTGCCTGATTTGGTTGTTGGGCCGAGCCCATGTTACAATCTGGGCCCTCTCAAGGCTTCAGGGTATGTATGGATGATTATTTATGCAATATTGTTCTTCTTCCTCCTGAAGGGAAGACATCATTCTCTATCTGTTCCTCTCTCTCGTTCCCCAATACTTGCTGCTCTTTCTTGAATTCCATTCTCCAAATCCTACCCCCGCTACCCTGCTACTAACACCGTAGCTAGTGGCTGGTGCATCGACTACTACCCAAACAACACCAACACCGCCAAGGACTCTAAGCTAACTCCGTCTTCCTCCGGCTCGCCGGCACCTACGAGAAGCAACGGGTGCGGGCGGAGTACATGTTCAGCCTGCCGCGACAAGACACTTCACCTCTGCCGCCGTCAGCCACTACGACGGCGGCGGCGGCGGCGGCATCGGCCTCGCCGACTTTGTCGCCAAGGAGGAGCTGGAGCGGCGGCATGAGACGCTACTTAGGGATGATTGCCTCGCTATCCGCTGCGATGTCGGCATCACGGAGCTCGCGTCCTCGCCATCGCGCCCAAGGAGAGCCACCACAACTCCAAGCGGCACGACGACGACGATTCCTTCGACTGGGAGGGTATCGAAAGCCGTGAGAGGCGGTGCTGGCAGCCTCGCCAAAAACCGCCGCGCATGAGAACGAGTAGCTAGCCAAGCAGCAGGAAAATAAAAGCAATGGCTTGTTTCTTCTTGATGAGTTGGATTGGTCATAATCCAATTTTGATAGGATGCATACTTAGGGAGTTAGTACAATTTTAATGTTCTTTGGTTTTGATTCGCATATTATAACCACTAAATTTGATTGGCATAAATATGTTTTCATCCTTTAGAGATCAAGATCAGTATACGTGCGTGTGTATAGTATAGTTAATTTATTTATTGTGAAACCAGCTACCACAAACATGCATATAATTTTGTATTACAAATAAATTACTTTTAGCCTAGTCGGCCCATGCACTACAAGCAGGAGAAGAGTAATCGAATAAGATGCAACAGCTCACATATCATGAAATTCATCACAAGAATCACCAAAGTTCATGAATCTATCACACAAATATATATACACTCATATCAAATCTATCACACAAATTCCATAAACAAATAGATCCACGGTGGCGCGGTAGGCGCTCGCAGTTGCTAGAGAAGATAGCGGCGTGGAGGCATGGTGATAAGGCCTGTTTGTTTTGGCTTATCGCCAGCTTTTGGACCGCGCAAAAGCTGTAAGCTAAAACAAACATCATTTCGGGGCCAGCTTAGAAAGCTCACGCCAAAGCGAGCTATAGATGGAATGCTCAAAAGCAAAGAAACATGAGTTTCTGGCAGCTTTCAACACACATTTCACTGGAATTACCTACCAGCCATTGATAAGTTGAAGAACCGTTATTTTTTCTTTCCCGTGCGTCTCCTCCTCATCCGTATCACGGCTTATCTACTCCCTTCGCCTGTCGCCCCTGCAAAAAAACGGTCACCGCCGCCGCCATTGCCGCACTTCCCCGCGGCGGATCGATCCAGACCCATGTAGAGAAGATTCGAGGCCGGCACCCACAGCTGCAACGCTGCTGCTCCGGGTCAGCTACAGCTGCACTCTGCCAACAAAGCAACTCCGACCGGAGCGTAGCATCGCAGTCGACGCTGCGCCCTAGCTCTCCCTACCAGCGCTCGAGATCTCCCCTCCCACCTAAGGTCCAGCGGAGGAGTGCAGTGGCGAAGAAGAGCGGCGGAGGAGTGCGGCCGCGGACGCTAGTCCAAGGAAGGGTCGGGCTAGCTCCTAGAGTCGAGCGGACACAGGTGGAGGAGCACAGGGGGCGAAGGAACTCAGGGTGGAGAAGGGTGCCTCTAGCTTTCGCGGTGCTGGCTTTCCAAAAGCTAGGCCAGAAAGCGAAAAGCCCAAAAACTCAACTTTTTAGAAAGCGAAAACCAAAAGCTAGAACAAACAAACATGCCCTAAGAGCAACTCCAAGTGACTCTCTAAATTCTTTCTAATTGCTAGTTTTAGAGATTTTGATTAAAAATGTACCTTCCAACAGCCTCTCTATTCCGGATTTCTTGCTAGCAAAATATAGAAAAAAGAATAGCTCTCTAGAGTGCATGCAAGATACAGAAAGGATGTTGAAAAATACGAAGATATAAAAACGTTTTTTATACAAATGACTCTCTAAATGATGATTTAGAGAGTAAGTTTTAGAGAGACTCTTGGAGATGCTCTATGGGAGGGAGGGTGCAGATGCTGGCCGAGAGAGAAGTGAAGAAATGAGGGGATAAGGCTAGGGTTTTATTATACTTACATGGGCTAGTGGTGGCTTTAGATAGCCTTGACAGAGTAACATCAAGTCGATCCAAAATTTGTGCTAGGCAGTCCAGCACTACATGCCAGCGTGACGGCTCTAGAGTGCCTAATAATGCATAATATCGGACTGGGATGTGTTACTACCGGATTGCTTTTAGTGTCGGACCATGGGTTGCCCAGTGGGTCTGGCCTATTTGGCCATCTATAGAAAGACGAGAATGAAGGAAGAAGTGTCAATAAAAATATTAAATGATATTGACATGTAAGCTCCATACAAATTTGGAAGATTGTGCTCCCTTGAAGGGAGGTTATAAGGTTGACTCTAGAGAGCACACTATTTTGGCTTTTGGAGGAGCTTGCATAAGTGCTCCTATTAAAGTAGTCAATGCCAAATCTTACAAATGAAAAAAAAATCAGGCAATTAAATACGAATAATAATCAAGAAATTAAATGCGTATCAGCGTATTCACCTTAAAAGGAAGAAAATAAGGCAATTAAATCCAGCTAGTCCAAAAGGTACTATATCAATGCATTCTTTATCTGACAAATTTTAAACGCTGCGAACACAGTTTTGACAGCTAGCATGACTTGATTGTAAACGAGCCCCTGAGCAAGTACAAATACTAGTCCGAGCCCGCGACACCCCGTCAGTCTCCCAAACTCTAAACAGATCGAGATAGGTACGACACAACTCGATCAACGGAGCTCCAAAAAGAGAAGGGAAAATCCCCCTTGCAGCAGGGCGAGACGACAGATCGAGGCCAGCCGGGTCGGGGGAGAGATACCATAGCAGCAGCCATGCTCGTGGTCTACCTCCTCCTCTTCCTCCACCTCTCCGCCTCGACCTGCGGCGCCACCAGCCGGAACCAGCACCTCTTCCTCCATGGCGCCGCCGCCGACGTTTCTGCCACTTCACCGGCAACCCATGGCCACCGCCACGCTGCCAAGGTACGCGCGTATCCGTAAGATGTCGAGCTTCTGCTGTATGTGTGCATTGTGCAAGCTGTTACGGCAGGTGTTGATCGATTCCGCGCGGTGCAATCTGTGCATGCAGGATTTGTCCTACTACCATGTGCATTATCATCCTGCGATGACGCTGGCGCGGCGGGGAGGTCCGCCGCCGCGGCCGTCGCCGGGAGTAGAGGCGAGCGGCGGCGTCCAAGGCGCGCCGCCGCCGCCCCCCTCGTTGCCTGGCGTGGAGGCGAGCGGTGTCGTCGCAGGCGGCGCGCCGCCACCGTCGGAGAAGGAGGCCGGCGCGGCGGTGCAGCCGTCACCGTCGCCGCCGCCGGAGGTCAATGACGGCGGCGGCGAGCAAGAGGAGGAGAACGCCACGGACGACGTTGGTGTCGACTATGCGGGGCCCAAAACGCACCCTCCCTCGCACAACTAGTCAATAGTCCTCCGGCCGGTCATGGATAGTAGATGTCTAGATGATGATGATGATGGCGATCAGTTCGACACGCGCATGCTTAGCTTGCACAAATCGGCAGCAGATGCATGCGTGTGATCTTAAGCTAATTTTTATTTGGCGTTATTAGTAGTGGAGTATTAAAGTATATCGATCAGCTGGTTAATTAGTAGAACAGTAGTTAGCATTAGTATCTACTAGTATAGTGCATCAAGAGCGTACCTGCATCGGGTTTGTTTGATGGCGATCGCGAGGTGATCTTGCTTGTCGTGCATGCTGATGTGAGTTGGTTTCTGGCTTGCCCTTCGAGTTGCAACTTGCGCGCAAAGCTTCTTGAGGCCGGCCAGCAAAATTATCTTCTCCATGAATCTGCGAGACTCAATAATTAATGTGCATATATGTGCCATGCATTCTTCTTTCTTGTCGTCTGCACTGAATTGTGGTCACATGGTTTTATGATTTTGAACATGGCAGCAGGGATTAAAAATGCATTTCATTAATTTTTCGTATTTCTATACTAGTGTGGTTGTTATTGTTTTTGGCTTTATCAAGTGAAATCACATTCAGGAAAAAGATTTTGGAACCTCTTGAACATTCAGTAATAAGACTACTGTTGATTCCTACGCTCCTACCTACTATAATGCCCGCACTTCATTTTCATATTTCTGTACTCCTACCTACTACTATTTGTAGACTACTGTGATTGATTCCTTGATGTTGAAGAACAGTGAACCCATGTAAACATTCAGGAATACTGAACCCATTCTCCTTTTAAAAAGAAAAAGGAAAAAAAAACACAACCTGAATTTCTTTTCTTTTTTTGTGAAAAGAAACACAACCTGGATTTCAATTTAAAAAAAGAAAAATCTTTCAACATCCCGGAGTCTTCCATAACACTCACATTATACTTGTCAGATTAGGCTGGAAATCCTAGATCGAGCTAGGGTGCTCCAACCAGCCAGTGGCAGTACTCTCCATGAACCACAAGCTATGCCTGCATGCAGGGAACTGATTGAAGTTAATGTGCTAATGGTCTGATTGGCCTGTCTTAAGCTGAGGAAGCAGTAGTAGTTATTGTAGCTACAGCTAGCGGCTCGGGTTTTGAAAACAAGCTAGTCATCTTGGGAATGCTGGAACAAATAGCTACCCTTGACCCTTGCTCGCGACATGCATGTCTGCATGCATGCTTACACTGTGCTAGGGTGTGCACTGTGCAGGCTGCTGCAGAGGAGGAAGCAGCTCAGCGCCTCAGCTAGCTAGGTGTGGCAAGTAAGGATGTGTGCTGACTTCCATGGAATTGCACTTCCCAGAGTGGACCTAGCCACCTAAACGCGCGCTTAGCTGTACCCTGCTGACCTAGGCAGTCCAATTCTGAGCGTGTTGACCGACCTTGGACTAACCTACCGTACCAGCTGCGTACATTGCGGTAGCAATACTGCATACAGCATTCCACAAGCAAGTTGCAGAACAATGCAAGAAAAGCAGGGATTTGCCTTGAACTCCTGGATTATATTTCTCAAAGGATTGGGAGGATATCCGCATGGAATTTTGTTCTGTTTTTTATCCTCCGTATTTCAACAACTTTGTGGCTATGGGTTTCAGTAATAAGAATGTTTAAAACAAGCTTGCAAGGCTTGGGTTCAGTGAAGAAAAAAATTCATGGGTTGAGCTAAACTTAGACACGAGGATGAATTGAGCCTTTGTGGCCTTTGCGCTGGCTTTTACAGATAGGTGGGCTTCTTAGAGAGAGATGGGCTACTTGCTGAAAGGCCCACACATTTTAGCCCGGCCCACAAATATTCGGGACACAGCTGTCACACGTGACACAACACGTCCAGCAGGCCCACAAAAGCAACCCCACACCTCTTTTGACTCAATTTCCCCTCATCCACTCCACAAACCACAACCGCGCAAACAACTCGCCGCCTCCGCGTTGACCGCGCACAGATGACAGAATCCCCTCAAACCCATCCCCACCGTCCCTACCGCATCCAACGTCCCACCCTGCTCACCGAATAGGCGGTTCACCCTGCCCCCCGCGCTCCATCCCCGGACGCGGTCCACATAGACCGACCCCTTCCCCCACACCGCCTCAACATGCACATCCATACACCAAGCCCACGCGTTCACGCGCGTACGCGCACGCTAGCGCACGGTAGCCGACCCGGCGCACGCTAGGTCTATAAATAAACCCGCACCCCTCCCGTCCTCGACCTTTCCTCAAAGGCACCCTCCTCCCGTTCCCCTTTCCCCTACCTCCCGTCTCGCGGAGGCGGGCGATCTGCCCGGTTTCGATCCGTTCGATTCCACCGGGCCGAGCCGCCAAAAACACACTCCACTCTCCGCGGACGCAGCGCCCCGGGCGGGGTTTGGCTCGGAGCCGCGCGGCGGCCGTGGGGCGCGTTCGGCGGGGCGCCGCGATCTGAAACCCTAGGCGGCGGTCGGCGGCTGCGGCGGCGGCGGCGCCGGGTGGGGCCGAGATGGACGCGAGGTTTCCGTACTCGCCGGCCGAGGTGGCCAAGGTCCAGCTCGTGCAGTTCGGCATCCTCAGCCCCGACGAGATCGTAATACCCCTCCCCCTCCCCCTCCGCCGCTGGCTCTCTTTGCTTGTGTGGTTCGGGCGGGTCGAGTGGGCGGGCGTAGCTGTGATGGGTGTTTGCTAGCTTGCTAAGATGGTCTTGAGCTCGAATTTTGATGCCGGGATCCTAATTGGGCAAACGTCTTGCTGTAATTCGTGATGGGTTTGAGTGGGTTGAGCTTGAACAGCTTTCCAGAATACATCTTGCTGAATTCAGGCAATTAGGATGTTTAGTACAACTGTGCATGGTTACATATTCCTAAAACTTTGAGCGTCCTTAATGGAAAAAATGTACAACTACTGTGGCACATGGAGATATGTGGTTTTGTTCGCAAGTAGCACTGCTTGTTGAGATTTGTGGCTATGAGTTTGAACATAGCACTTGTGCTTTTGTACTTCAATTTTGAGAATTATGAGGAATTAACGTGCAAGGCAAGCTCAGTCTCGGTGAATTATTAGGAACATGTGTGTTTTGTTTGCAAATAGCAGTGCCCTGTTGGGATTCATTGCTATTGTTTGCACATAGCACTTGTGCTTTGCACTTTGGTTTTGGGAAATATGAGGAATTAATGTGCGTTCGTGACTCGTAAAGTGCATAGTAGAGCTTCCACTTAGTAGCTTGTGGCTGTGTGACTTGCTGTTTGGCATATCTGTAATCTGTGTACATATATATGATGAAATCTGTATTGTCGTATGGTTCCGGTTGAGTCATGTTCAACTGAAACGGTTGTGTCTATACGAATAAATAACTCAAATTCCTTGATATGAGTTTAACCGTATGATTTGTTGGGCTTGCAACGCTTCATTACCAAGTTAATCTGGTTCATATGCGGTGCATGAGGAATGGATTTCTGGGAACAGAAAATGATTACTATTTATTGCTTCTGCCTTTGTAGAGACAAATGTCGGTGATTCAAATAGAACATGCAGAGACCATGGAGAGGGGGAAACCGAAGCCTGGTGGGCTCAGTGACCCTCGATTGGGAACTATTGACCGGAAAATCAAGTGCGAGACATGCATGGCAGGGATGGCAGAGTGTCCGGGCCACTTTGGACACCTTGAGCTTGCCAAGCCCATGTTCCACATCGGCTTCATCAAGACTGTGCTCTCCATTATGCGCTGCGTCTGCTTCAACTGCTCCAAGATCCTTGCAGATGAGGTACTGTTGGTTCATGGTTGTTGCAGAATGTGTGTATACTTGTATGCTTAAAGGAGTTATATGGTTTTAATGTGACTCATGGTAAATCTATATTCTCACCATTCATACATATGAAAGATATGGTTGTCGTTTTTTACTGTACATGGTCCTGTTCGTCGTAAGCACCTTTTCTCACTTGGCATGAACTTGTTGAGGTATTAGTCTGACATGTAAACTGCAATTATTTTACTTGTCCTTTATCCCACAGTCTAGTATGTTTATTCTTTGTTTAATGTTTGATCAGCTTATATGCTGATGTGCGCAAGTGTATATTTTGCATTTATCAAAATTGTCCTTAGCAAATGCAATTTTGTGATCAGGACAATGTAACCTGATGACCACACACCAAGTTTTGAGTCGTTCATGTGTTCTCACATATTTAACCACTTAGGATGTTTCCAGTTATGTTGCCAAACCTTTGTGTTTACATGCTATTTGCCCTTCAAATTTGTCATACAGGATGATACCAAATTTAAGCAGGCTCTCAAAATCAGGAATCCAAAGAATAGATTGAAGAGAATATATGATGCTTGCAAGAGCAAAAAAGTCTGTGCAGGTGGCGATGACCTTGATGTTCAGGAGCAGCAAGACACTGATGAGCCTGTTAAGAAAAGAGGTGGTTGTGGTGCTCAGCAGCCAAATATTACAGTCGATGGTATGAAGATGGTTGCGGAGTTTAAAGCTCCAAAGAAGAAAACTGATGACCAAGATCAACTTCCTGAGCCAGTGGAACGAAAGCAAATCCTCTCAGCTGAAAGGGTATATCTATGTCTACTCAATTCAGCAAGTCATTCTAGGAATGTTCTTGTAATCATGTGGTTTCTTACATGGCTCGGTTGACCAGGTCCTTAACGTTCTTAAGCGTATAAGCGACGAGGACTGCCTTCTGTTGGGTCTGAATCCCAAGTTTGCCCGTCCTGATTGGATGATACTTCAAGTTCTTCCAATTCCTCCACCCCCTGTTAGACCATCTGTCATGATGGACACTTCTTCCAGAAGTGAGGTAAGCGTAATACCACTATAGTTTTTATGTTTGTGATAGTTGTTGCTGGATGAAGAGGGCATTCTTCGTGGCTCAATGCAATTCTAATAAACAAATAAATAAAGGCTACTAAATCAGCACCTATCTTAAAGAAAGGCACTTTGTTGCAGCTCCTTACTGTTCTTCTTGCTCCTTCTGTTGTTTCTACAGGATGATTTGACTCATCAATTAGCTATGATAATACGGCATAATGAGAACTTGAGGAGGCAAGAAAGAAATGGTGCTCCAGCTCACATTATTACAGAGTTTGCTCAGCTATTGCAATTTCATATTGCTACATACTTTGATAATGAACTTCCTGGCCAACCCAGGGTGAGTAGGTTAAAATGTTACTTTGACTGTTAGTTTATGGATACCAGGATAAGTCTACCGATCTCTGTTTTTTTGGTTGAAATGCTCAGGCCACACAGCGTTCTGGAAGGCCTATTAAATCAATTTGCAGCAGGCTGAAAGCAAAAGAAGGCCGTATTAGAGGAAACTTGATGGGCAAGCGTGTTGATTTCTCAGCCCGTACTGTTATCACACCAGATCCAAATATAAACATTGATGAGTTGGGAGTACCATGGAGTATTGCTTTGAACCTGACATATCCTGAAACTGTCACTCCATATAACATTGAGAGGTGAACCACTTTGTTGTTATTGGCAAGTGTATAACCACTAACCACTGTACTTAAGCTGACCATTCTAAATCCAAAATCCAATTATTTCAGGTTAAAGGAACTTGTGGAATATGGGCCTCATCCTCCCCCGGGGAAGACAGGTGCCAGGTACATTATCAGAGAAGATGGTCAGAGGCTTGATCTTCGATATGTGAAGAAAAGCAGCGATCAGCATTTGGAGCTTGGTTACAAGGTGAGTGTTAACTTCACTATAATTGTTGAAGCTGCTGCTTTTCTAATAATCTTTTAATTTTTTTTAATGTTCAACTCATTTTTTGCCTCATTTCCTCAGGTGGAGCGGCACCTCAATGATGGGGATTTTGTTCTTTTCAATCGCCAACCAAGTCTTCATAAAATGTCTATCATGGGGCATCGCATCAAAATTATGCCCTATTCAACTTTCCGGTTAAACTTGTCTGTCACGTCACCATACAATGCTGATTTTGACGGGGATGAAATGAATATGCATGTCCCCCAGTCATTTGAGACCAGGGCAGAAGTTTTGGAGTTAATGATGGTGCCAAAATGCATCGTCTCTCCACAATCAAATAGGCCTGTCATGGGTATTGTCCAGGACACGTTGCTTGGGTGTCGCAAAATTACTAAAAGGGACACTCTGATTGAAAAGGTAAACAAAAAGGAAACTTCATGCTCACCCTTTCCAATTGTATTCTGTTCAGTTTTGTAGCTCATTTAAAATTTTATTCCAGGATGTATTTATGAACATCTTGATGTGGTGGCAAGACTTTGATGGAAAGATTCCTGCACCTGCCATTTTGAAACCTAGGCCAATATGGACTGGGAAACAAGTTTTTAACTTGATTATTCCCAAGCAAATAAATTTAATTCGGTTTTCAGCCTGGCATGCCGAAACAGAAACAGGAATAATTACTCCTGGTGATACGATGGTCAGGATAGAGAAGGGAGAGCTTCTATCTGGTACACTGTGCAAAAAGAGTCTCGGAACAGGCAGTGGAAGTCTTATCCATGTCATTTGGTAATTATGCTTCATCAGAATTTTCTGACTTGAGAGTTGCATATGAAGATGTTTTTGGCCATTTCCATTTTCTAAGCAAATTCCATTTTAACCTTCTTTTCAGGGAAGAGGTTGGTCCAGATGCTGCCCGCAAGTTCTTAGGTCATACACAATGGCTTGTCAACTACTGGCTTCTTCAACAAGGTTTCAGTATTGGAATTGGGGATACTATTGCAGATGCGGCCACCATGGAAAAGATTAATGAGACAATTTCGAAAGCTAAGAATGAGGTGAAGGAGCTTATTAAGCAAGCACATGACAAGCATTTGGAAGCTGAGCCAGGACGCACAATGATGGAATCATTTGAAAATAGAGTGAACCAGGTACTGTTTTTTTGTTTGCTTTTGTTGTTATAGTAGCCTTTGTTAGTCTTTCCAGAGGAGTATTCAGTATTTAGGTTGAGTTGTTTAACTTCAATCCAATCCCTTTCCATCAGGTTCTTAACAAGGCTCGTGATGATGCTGGAAGCAGTGCTCAGAAGAGTTTGTCTGAAAGCAACAATTTGAAGGCTATGGTCACTGCAGGCTCAAAAGGCAGTTTCATTAACATTTCACAAATGACTGCTTGTGTCGGACAGCAGAATGTTGAGGGCAAGCGGATCCCATTTGGTTTCATTGATCGAACACTGCCACATTTCACGAAAGATGACTATGGTCCTGAAAGTCGTGGATTTGTAGAGAACTCTTACCTTCGAGGCCTGACACCACAAGAATTCTTCTTTCACGCTATGGGTGGTAGAGAAGGTCTTATTGATACTGCTGTCAAGACTTCTGAGACTGGGTATATCCAGCGGAGACTTGTGAAAGCTATGGAGGACATCATGGTAAAATATGATGGTACTGTAAGAAACTCTCTGGGCGATGTCATTCAGTTCCTGTACGGAGAAGATGGCATGGATGCTGTTTGGATTGAATCTCAAAAATTGGACTCATTGAAGATGAAGAAGGGTGAGTTTGACAATGTATTCCGTTATGAGCTGGATGATGAAAACTGGAGGCCTAACTACATGCTGCCTGAGCATGTTGATGATCTGAAGACTATACGTGAATTCAGAAATGTGTTTGAGGCAGAGGTTCAAAAGCTAGAAGCTGATCGGTTCCAGCTTGGGACTGAGATTACCACAACTGGTGACAATTCATGGCCTATGCCTGTGAACCTCAAGCGGCTTATCTGGAATGCCCAGAAGACATTCAAGATTGATTTTAGAAGACCTTCTGACATGCACCCAATGGAAATTGTGGAAGCGATAGATAAACTACAAGAAAGACTCAAGGTTGTTCCTGGTGATGATGCTATGAGCGTTGAGGCCCAGAAGAATGCAACCTTGTTCTTTAATATCCTGCTTCGTAGCACATTTGCTAGCAAGAGGGTCTTGAAGGAATACAGGCTTACAAAGGAAGCTTTTGAATGGGTTATTGGTGAGATCGAATCGAGGTTCCTTCAGTCATTGGTGGCCCCTGGTGAAATGATTGGATGTGTGGCTGCACAGTCCATTGGAGAACCAGCTACTCAGATGACTCTGAATACCTTCCATTATGCTGGTGTCAGTGCCAAGAATGTCACTCTTGGAGTTCCCAGGTTGAGAGAGATCATTAATGTCGCCAAGAAGATAAAGACTCCATCTTTGTCTGTTTACCTGAAGCCTGAGGTGAACCAGAAGAAGGAATTGGCTAAGAATGTCCAGTGTGCTCTGGAGTACACAACACTGCGCAGTGTAACACATGCCACAGAGATATGGTATGATCCTGATCCTCTAGGAACCATTATTGAAGAGGATGTGGAGTTTGTTCGATCATATTATGAAATGCCTGATGAGGATATTGACCCGGATAAAATCTCTCCTTGGCTGCTGCGTATTGAGCTTAACCGTGAGATGATGGTTGATAAAAAGTTGAGCATGGCTGATATAGCAGAGAAGATAAACCGTGAATTTGATGATGACCTATCATGCATATTTAATGATGATAATGCGGATAAGCTCATCCTTCGTATCCGCATCACAAATGATGATGCTCCAAAAGGAGAAATACAAGACGAGTCTGCTGAGGATGATGTCTTCCTTAAGAAGATAGAGGGTAACATGTTGACAGAGATGGCACTTCGAGGCATTCCAGATATCAATAAAGTGTTCATTAAAAAGGGGAAGGTCAATAAATTTGACCAAAATGAAGGTTTCAAAGCAGATAATGAGTGGATGCTTGATACGGAAGGTGTGAATCTCTTGGCTGTCATGTGTCACGAGGATGTTGATGCTACAAGGACAACAAGTAACCATCTGATCGAAGTCATTGAGGTTCTTGGAATCGAGGCTGTTCGTCGATCTCTCTTGGATGAGCTTCGGGTGGTCATATCTTTCGATGGATCATATGTGAACTACAGGCATCTGGCCATTCTTTGTGATACAATGACATACAGAGGTCACCTGATGGCTATTACAAGGCATGGCATCAATCGCAATGATACTGGACCACTTATGAGATGCTCCTTTGAAGAGACTGTCGACATCTTGCTTGATGCTGCTGTATATGCTGAATCTGACCTCCTGAGAGGTGTTACTGAGAACATTATGCTTGGCCAGCTTGCTCCTATTGGTACTGGAGGCTGTGCGCTATATCTGAATGACCAGATGTTGCAGCAGGCAATCGAACTTCAACTCCCAAGCTATGTGGAAGGTCTGGACTTTGGCATGACGCCAGCACGTTCACCCATCTCTGGGACACCCTATCATGAGGGAATGATGTCACCAAGTTATCTGCTGAGTCCGAACATCAGGGCTTCCCCCATTAACACAGATGCTTCATTCTCGCCATATGTTGGGCACATGGCGTTCTCGCCATTCCCGTCACCTGGTGGTTACTCTCCATCATCAGGCGGATACAGTCCATCATCTCCAGTTTTCACCCCAGAAAAAGGATATAGCCCTCTTTCTCCATCATACAGCCCTGCTTCACCAAGCTATAGTCCCACCTCGCCATCATATACACCTGGCTCTCCCACTTACAGTCCTACAAGCCCGAATTACTCCCCAACCAGTCCAACTTACTCGCCTACCAGTCCATCATACTCACCCACATCTCCGAGTTACAGCCCAACATCTCCTAGCTACAGTCCTACATCACCAAGCTACAGCCCTACATCTCCTAGCTATAGTCCTACATCGCCAAGCTACAGCCCCACGTCGCCAGTTTATAGTCCAACCTCACCGGCATATAGCCCTACCTCTCCTGCATACAGTCCCACATCGCCATCTTACAGCCCAACATCACCATCTTATAGCCCAACGTCACCTTCATACAGCCCGACGTCGCCATCATACAGCCCGACGTCCCCATCATACAGCCCGACGTCCCCCTCATACAGCCCCACTTCCCCCTCATACAGCCCAACATCGCCTGCATACAGCCCTACATCGCCTGGATACAGCCCGACATCACCAAGTTACAGCCCGACATCGCCGAGCTACAGTCCTACTTCTCCGAGCTACAATCCTTCATCAGCCAAGTACAGCCCTTCACATGCCTACTCTCCAAGCAGCCCAAGGATGACTCCATACAGTCAGACTTCTCCGAACTACAGGTGCGTGCAACTCTGCATAGATCTGTGTGTTTAGCTTTGGCAAATAGTAATAGTGTTGCAGCGTCGTGTGCTATCCATGCATCTGTATTTAATGTTACTCTTTCTGTTTTCACAGTCCAACTTCACCGACTTACTCTCCTACATCACCATCATATTCCCAACCGAGCCCATCATACAGCCCAACGAGGTGAGTGCCATTCAGATTTCATCACCTGCACTGCATCTTTGGTTTTATGCTTGAACAGTGCTCCATTTCAGTACTGTTATTCTTGTGCCATCTTACATATGACCTGATTTCTGCAGCCCGTTCAACACCTCTGGGGGGCCTAGCCCAGATTACAGCCCAACGTCTCCAAATTACAGGCACGTCATTGCAGTGCTAGGCATATCTCATTTACCAAATCATGAAAGACATTAGTTGTGTTCTGACAAACCTAAAATTCCATGCTGCAGCCCAAGTGGAAGCTACTCCCCAACTGCACCTGGCTATTCCCCATCATCAACGGGGCAAGCTAATGAAAAGGATGGCGAGAGCACTCGTTGAAGCTGCTGAGAGAAGGATTCTGCTGATGGCTGCATAGGAAGAACGAACCTGTTGCGCCTCACGTCACTTATTTTTTAACTTACGTTTTTATATGGTTGATGAACACTGAGAGGAACCTTTGTTTCCTAGAGCTGCTAATAGCGGCGTGAGTTGTTTATCTGTGATCCCATGTACAAGAGTTAAGACTGAACTGTGCCAGCTTCTGAGCTGCTGCTTGCTAAGTGCCTCGCTACTTGGTGGTTTGCCGATGGTGGCTTTTCAGAATAACATATTTCGTAATGATAATATTGCTAAAGCCTATTTATGTATGATGTATGCCATTGGAGATGATTTTATCGTCGTACTGTTTATGCTCCTGATTATATCCACGGAATGTTGTTGGTATTTCATCAGCCTGTATTGTGTAACAATATATTTTTGTTCTGGTAAAGCTTTTCACTTGTCTGAAGGGAATGAAAGAAATATATGCTTGGCGTGTGTATTCCCGTGTTACCCAAGTCCCTAATTACACATGGACTGGGCTGCATTTAGGCCCAGCCAAACAAGGCCTAGATGGACAAAAAATGTGTACGCGTGTTGTTATTAACTGGGCTGTATTTAGTGCCGCCGATTCACTTAAGCCCTTTTTAGACGTAGCGTGGGTCGTCTGGCTGATGGCCTGGCCGTTTTGGCTCTTTGAGTCGCACAAGTTTCACAATTATATTTTATTGGAATTCCTCAAAAAAATTATATTTTATTGGAATATAAATTTTTAATCATATGAGAAACGTATGGGATTATGAAGTCATGAATTTTATGTCGACAGCCTCTAATGTAAGTTTTATGTTATTAGTCTCTATAATTATTTTACAATTCATAGTCAAAATTGAAAAGGTTTGACTTTGAAAAGGTCTAAACATATCTATATTCTTGGATGGAGGGAGTATTAGTTAATATATGCTTTTGACTATTTTCTTCCAACGTGTTTCCCTTTCGGAATGTTTTTTTTCCACGTCAGTTTTGTGTTGACCTGACTTTATTTTAACTTAGTGATCCAATATTTTTATAGGAAACGTTGATGGAACCTTTTTCTTGTTGAATTCCTTTTTCTTTCAAATTTGATGATTCAACGTTTTTTTATATATATTTAACATTTGTTTTGCCAGAAATGTTCGTTCAACATTTTCTTGTTGAGGTTTAATGACTTGTGACGGTGCTCCACTAATTAGCAAACCCATCGAAAGGATACCTAGTAGCACATACGGGCCTTACAGTCGATTTTACTGCACACCAACTCAGGCCAAGTGAAGTCCACTCACAAAGTCCACCCGAACAAACAAAATACTTTCAACCTCTCATATCAACTCCACCAGGCCACCAAATTACCTCCAACTAAACATGCAACAACACTGTTTGGTGTTGTTCATATTCTTTTTGTTTGGTGTTAGGAAGTAAGAGAGTGTTTGGGAGGGCTTCAAAAGGCACACCAACTCAGGCCAAGTGAAGTCCACTCACAAAGTCCACCCGAACAAACAAAATATTTTCAACCTCTCATGTCAACTCCACCAGGCCACCAAATTACCTCCAACTAAACATGCAACAACACTGTTTGGTGTTGTTCATATTCTTTGTTTGGTGCTGAAAGTAAGAGGGTGTTTGGGAGGGCTTCAAAAGGGGCTTCAGCTCCGACTTCAGCCGAAGCCCTCCCAAACATGTTTTCTGGTTGCGGCTTAGGCAGTGAAGCCGGTGGTGAAGCTCTTTTGGGATTTGCCTAGCATGATAAAGCCACAAAACGTGGCTTCACCCAGCTTCACCCAGGTTTCATCTCTGGAGAAGCCGTTTTCAACTATCAGGTAAGCCGTTTTGCCAAACATTTTACTAACAGGTGAAGCCGAAACCAAAAAAGCCGTGCATGAGGTAAAGCCACAGCCGCAACCGTTTTCGAAGAAACCGCAACCCTCCCAAACAGGCCCTAAGTCTTGAGAAACGGAGCTGGTGCATCTATCTTCCATTTAAAACAGATAATTAATACCCACCCGAACAAACAGAATATTTTCAACCTCCCATATTAACTCCACCAATTACCCCCAAGTTGGCGCTAAATCAGCCACTGCATCGATGGATGACGTGTATACGTTAGAAAAGAAAGGGAAAGAAATGCCGCAATACATGCATGTTTATTCTCACTACCAGCATCTCGACTCGACATCGCAGGCCGGAGTAAACTTATAATGGCTGACGTGGTTATTATCTTTCCTAGATGGCTTGCGTGGATTCTTGACGCGAGCAAAAATGGGTACGTGCTTGTCATTGGTACGAAAGCAAACGCGGAATACACGCACGCATGAACGCTGCTGCGGAAAACAAGCTGAGTGTGTGGCCGTAGTGAGTCACGCGTGTACTTGTGTGTTCAAAATTCAAATCAGCAATTCAACACACACACATCAGTCCTAACAATGCTTCAACCTCAAGTGTTTTTTAAGTTGTTTATCTGACTGGTGACATACCCGGTTGCTTCGTTGCATACTTGCATGTAGCCAGCCTTTTGTTGGCCCTCTGTTACGTTTCAATTGCTGTTGCTATCTCCAACTGCCAACCCAAAGAGCTCCAGCCCCATGCATGGATACAACACCAACTGCCGGCCGGCCAAGTAGCCCCCACGTTGTGCTCGTGTGCCACGTGCGCACAGGGTCCACCTGAATTATTCCAGCCATTAGTGCCACTAGCAGCCTTTTATTCAAAAAAAAAAAAAGTGCCACTAGCAGCTAGGCCCGTTGACCTTTTCCGGAATTCTCTACTCATCACCGAGTCAAACACGCCATGATGGGACCACCTTGTTTTCTCGAGGAGTTCATTCATGGCACCTTCGTGTTTCCTTCATTTTCTTTAAGGAAACGTTGATGATGCAAAACCAGCTACCATATTTGTCCCTAATGGCCCTCAACAGGCAGCCAGGAGATTTGCAGGGCGGCGGCTTAACATGTGCTCAGTGGAAGACACTGGTGACACGTAAGGTCATCGGGTGTTCCAATTCCTTTACAAACTTATCTTAGATGGGATTTATTTTTTAAAATCACATCGACATCCACAATGTGATATAGAGGGAAATTGAAACATATGGGCAGGTTCTATCTGATCACAACAGGCCTATAGCCTTTTGCCGGACCGCTAACCTTCTAGAAGAAATTGCTAAAAACAGGATCATGATCAAAATGAAAACTTACCATAGTGTGATGAGATTGGCTACCACATCCATCGTCAAGGTTCATATCAATAGCTCCATCCATTCGAAATTGTATCACCCTGTTTATCTGCAGCCGGCTAGTTTTGGCTTATTTGTCCCTTACAGGATACTAATGAAACTGTCAAAATCAGCCAGCTTTTCTACCAGCCAAACTGGTGTCATTAGATTCCTGATTTTTTTAAAAATAATTACTTAATTATGGTTCTAATCTTTACTTAATTATGGTTCTAATCTTATGCCACGTAAAGAAAATAATAATGAAGCGTATATTGGGTCAAAGTTTCATTCTAAAGAAATAAAGCATGGCTTGTAATTTTTTTTAAAGAGAATACCATATTTTTCCTAGAGCCCTGTGAACCAATTGATCCGCAGCATGGCTTAACATGTACTGCTTATTACCTAGTGGAAGGCACAGGTAGTGCCACGCACGGCCGTCTCTCATCGTCAACAACTTGGCATATACTAGTAATTATCTAGAGGCAAGTTGTTAAACATACTAGGTAGGGTTCTATCTGGTTCACATGCATATACTAGTTTAATTTTGCTCGACAACTAGCTGACGATTTCTAGAAACTTTTTTTACCCAGGCGACCATGAAACCTATATGCTCTGCACACGCGTGCGAAAAGCGCTGTAAAGACAAGCAGAACTACATGCTTGAAATTGCTAAAAAAGAAGGTATCACGATCAATGAAACTTAACCAAGTGTGGCTGGCCATCATATCCGTCCTCAAGGCTCATGTCAGTTGCTCCATCTGTTTAGAATTATAAGGGTTGTTTTTCATTAGGCCGGATATGATGCCCATTGTGTAGGTCTCTTTGGCCAACGATTCCTCTATCAATAAATAACTTTTGTGACACAAATTGGTGTTACTAGTTTTTAAAAAGATATTTATTATTCTAATTTTGTATCATCGAAAGAAAATATTAATGAAGCAATTGTTTGTCAAAGTTTTATTCTAAATAAATGAAACATTTCTTGTGATTTCAAACTGAGGGAGTACCATATGTCCTTAGGCCTCAGCAACAGAGAGATTCGTATGTGTGGCAGTATATGCTCTTCTTGGTCAATTTCCAATTATTTCAAAAACTTATCTATTAGACACTGGTTTATTTTAGCATCAACTACACAATTCTCTCCCCATCAACAACTTAGCATCGAGGCAAGTTGTAACATAGGAAGGTTCTATCTGGTTCACATGTAATGCATACAGTTTTGACTTCCATAAGAAAGTATAGAAACAAGGCCACACAAATCAAAAGAAAGAAACTTTAACCGGGCGACCACTGAACCAGGTGACCCCCTAAAAAAAGTTGCTGCGCACACGTGAGAAAGCGTCGTACAGACGAGCAGACGTGACACCCATAACCACCGAAAACAATGTACCATGATACTAGTTGATAGGCGATCGGTCGATTAGAACGACCTGGACACATTCGCGACACCTTCTCCTGATGCATATGCGTGTTCCTGGCTGGGCCACTGAATATACGTGCATATGCTTCTCACATGCTGTTGCTGAATCTGCTTGGAAAAAAAAAGGCAAAAGGTGAAACGCCCAGCAGCTTTCCCGCCACTAAAGCAGACGACCTGATCGAGCACGGTTTGCATGGCCAGGATGTGTGGAGAGAGCGTGCCCATCGTGTCATGTCACTTGGTCGCCACCAATTTCAAGTTGGCTACAACTCTCTCCAACCTCACAGTTTTCCAACGGCTCTAGCTACCCCACCCCAACCAACCAAGATGGACCCCGTGGCACGCCACGTCGGACGTGTGGCGGACACGTCATGTGCATGGGCTAGTCGGATATTGACACGCCGGACGCGTGGCAGACACGTCACACGCACGGGCCAGTCGGGTATTGACAAGTCGGCAGCGGGATCGCGCGGTTTGTGGGCACCGGAGATAAGCATAATTGTCCTTTCAGGAGCTGGAATTTATCATGGTTATGTTGTGGGTTTAGTGGATGAAGCCTCATGCTGTCTGGGATCTTTGAATGTTGTGGCTCCAAAGGAGACTTTGGTGTTTGGTCATTGGTGGTGTGTGGGATGCAGAGCAGAGGAATAAGCTGATGTTGCCTCCGTTGCGATGTGTCGGCCTGAAACCCCTTTCCTGATTGGACCCCCAAGCTTCAATTTCTCATTTGGACAAGAATTGTATTTCTTCTCGATTTAGTCACTCAAGTCATAAGCCATCTTTGGAAAATTGAAACCTTTTTCAGAGGAAAATGCTTGCTTCCAGTTTGACATAGGCCATGCATGGCAGGGGATGTGTTTGTTGTTCAGTTGATTTGTACCTCTTGTCATGCGTGCTAAATGCTGGTAGATGTCTAGCACTGCAAACAAGACATTTTATTTATTTATATTGATCTTGTCTTGTTTATATATATATTTTTCTGTTACAAAAAATGCTGGCCATTCGTCTGCAGACCACTTATTAGCAGGGAGCCCACATGATCTATAAAGGACAACCGATTGCATGCCTTGAGTTGACCCATCCCTATCATTATCCTAGCAATAAAAGGAAAAACAAGTAACATGCATTTGCTAAACTCCACTAACCTCAAAAGTTTAAATCTTGTGGCTTTGACTTATTCCCATCAATTAGTCACTCTATTATTGAGGCCATGTCTCCGTGTCTCTGTGCATATGCACTGAACATCACACTCACATGGATCCTCGTTTTTTAGGAGGGAGTGGGTCCGAAC
This sequence comes from Urochloa ruziziensis, assembly GCA_015476505.1. Taxonomy (NCBI): domain Eukaryota; kingdom Viridiplantae; phylum Streptophyta; class Magnoliopsida; order Poales; family Poaceae; genus Urochloa; species Urochloa ruziziensis. Next base: position 10,667,023 of record CM027124.1, read on the forward strand.
AAAATTTGAGATGAAAATATATGAAAAACCAGATTCAAGGTTGTTTGCCAACTTTGTCTTAAATATAAATGTATGCGTCCTGAAACCAACTCAATGATAAATAAGAAAACATATGTACTCGAACCAACTACAAACATCAGAAATTCACAGGGATCCACATTTTTCAGGAGGGCCTTATCAAGTTTTTGAATAAAATTTGAGGTTGAGCAGTTATAGAAAGAAAATCAGTTGAGGGTTGTGTGCCGGCCTTGTGATAAAAAAAATATAGACCCAAACCAGCCCTCCTATAAATACAAATACAGACTGGACCAACATCGTGGCAAATAAACAATGGATCTACACTCAGTCATGACTAATCACCGAATGTCACTGAGTACAGCATCAGAATAGAGCTGAATAGCGTAATCCCAGTTCGAACTTTGTGATTTCATTTCCTAGAATATTTCTTGTTTTTCTATAGGTTTTTTTTTCATTGATGCAGAGTCACAATGCAAACAACTTAAATACTTGATCCACATAAAATTCAGAGTTCTAAGAAAATGTGAGCTGAAACTGCAATGTTAAATAAAATAATCATCTAGAAGCCGCTGCCCGCTGAAGCATTACTACAGAAGCAAACAAAAAGAGATAAAATTATGAAATAAAATAAAATGAACCACCATCAATGAATGGTGCATGTTCACATCCTTGTGCAGACATAACATGACAGAATTGGCATCCTTGTGCAGCCATGAGATATATCACTAAAAGCCACCATGCTTTTCCATTCATGCCTTTCTTTTAGTGCTTGTTCTGTGGTAATTACACAATCACAGTACAAACGTCCATCGTCTTTGTCCAAGATGCGACAGCCTTGATGTGCTTCCACGCATAAACCCTATTATGGTGTCAACAGAAAGTCTTAGGTAAAAGGAGCCAAATTTCTAATGATGTTCAGTTGGAATATATCCTACTACAGAAAAGTGAATTTGATAAACGGTGAAGCCTTTCAACGTATATGCCATATTACAGTTCCTCTATAAGGGACCAATAATTTGTTGAAGTGGTTTGCTTTGTCATCTATTGAGAGATGAACGAGAATATTCCATGGCTGTCTAATTGTTAAGACTAAAATTGGTTTTTTGTCAGATTTCATATATTTGTCAGGCATCCCAAGATCCAACTAGCCAGTATCTGCATCCCTCTGTGTCCACTATACACGCCCAGGAATAAGAGCAACAACAGTGTCATAAAAATAGTGAATCTTCTCCTGCCATTGGTTGTTGCCAAAATCAACTTGTGCTGCTTGTCTGTCTCCTTGATTGTTTCAAATCCTTGGGAAAAATATGCTATGCTAGTTGCTAACTGGCCCGCGTTATTTGCTCTGTTGCGCACTTTGTGCAGGATTGCTTGATGTCTTTGTATTATTATCTAGTAGAACACAGCAAATGCATAATACCTTAATTTTGATGGTTGCAACAACTTGCATAAATATCTGGTATCGACTACTACCAAGTGGATGATGTATATGCTTTAGGGTTCCAAATGTTTATGCGAAACCATCTGTGTTGTGCACTTTGTGCAGGGTTGGTTGATTGCCCCCTGTATTATTATCCAGTAGTATATTAAACACAAACCTTTGTATGATACTTTAACCTTCGACGGCTGTAACAACTCACACGCATGTAATATGACCTGCTAGTGAATGATGTTAGTTTAAATCTTGTTAGAGTATATTTGGTAGTTGTAGATATACCCTATCGTAGACTACCATATGTATCCGGAGGAGCCTTGCCCCCCAAGTCTTGTGCTCTCATATATACCGGCCGAGGCCTCAATGCAATACATCCACAATATTATACGCATCTCTCTATTCTCCTACATGGTATCACGAGTCCAAGTTTAGATCCTAGGCCACAAACCCTAATCTTTCGCTGCTCCTCGTGCGCCTCTAATCTTCACCCGCCGCCGGTCGTCAACCATGGCGCGCATCAGTGATCCCCCGACGGCCCAGTAGCGCGCCCTCGGGGAGGTCGCCCATGATCTCCGCCGAGGACCGCGCCCTCCAAGGTCTGATGGTGGCAGATCAAATCGATCCGCCGCCAGCGTCTTCAAGAAGCAACAGATCGTGAAGGACTCACCGGTGTCGTCGTCAGCCTCCACTTGCTCCTCCCTGGCGGGATCGGCCGCCGGCAGGCTGGCTTCACCGTCCCCGCCTTCCCTGGCAGGATCCGCCGCCGGCAGGCCAGCTCCGCCCCGCCCTCCTCTGCCGCCCCTCCGAGGCGAGATCCAACAGGTCCCACCCTCCCTATCCGTCCTGAGGCCTCCGCCTCCCGGACAACACCGGGATGTCCAACACCTGGCGCCACCCTCGTCCCGCTGGTCGGGCTCCGTTGAGCCCCGTCTGGTGATGGGCGGCCCCCTCCCCGGCGAGATTTCTCTGGCCGCCTCCCGCCGGTCTGCACCACATCGTCGTCGCCTCCCGTCAGACCGCCCCACCTCCTCTTCGTCAGCGAGATCTGCCGCCCCGCGCCGGGCTGCACCCCTCTTCTCCGGCTCCTCGTCGCCGGCGGGTCGGCTCCGCCCTCCCTCGCGGGATCTGACGCTGGTGGATGGGCTCCATCCTCCGCTCCCGTCCCGCCTTCTCCACCGCGGCCCGACAGGCCCCGACCTCCTATGTTTTCTTTCCTCTCTCTCACACCCTGTTGTCTGTTGACCGTGGTGGGGGAGGAACAGGAAAGGGAAGGGGTTGGGGGCTCTTCGCTACACGCATCTGGAGGTTTTACACAAGAAGTTGTTGTTGTATCTTTTTTTGGATGATTTCTCTGCTCTTTTACTCGATCACTGATCGAGATTGAGTCGCCTACTGCCCGTTGACCTCGCGCCACTACCTCGACATCGGCATCGACTTCACCGGCCTCTTCTTCCTCTACGACCGTGCGGCATGGCGAGATGGCCGGCACCCGGGGGCGCTTGTTTGCGCCGCCGCCTACATCGCCGCTTCTTCCACACGTCGTCCTTCGCCAGCTCATCTTCGCCACCACCGATCGGGATGCCTCCACCGACTTCTCCCATTGTCGTCTCGCCTCACGATGCTCGGTCTGATCAACCAATGTGCGTGATCCACTCAGCTCACGTGACGTCCGTCCTCGTCGTGCGCGCCCTCATCGAGTACGGAGGGCTACCGCTGCTTAGGGCTGCCGCTGCTTCGCCTCTTCGGGTAGCAGTAGAGCCACCCCTGGTCTTCTCCGCCGTTGCTTCCTCACCGTTGCGGACCATGTCCACGACCTCATCGTCGACTATGCGTCGCTGTGCCCTTCGCTCATGGTCTTCATCAAGCCGTTCGAGTTCTTCGTCGTCTCCTTCGAGCACCGCCGCCACGTCGCCTGGATTGCCCGGCCTTGCACTGGAAAATCCGGGCTCTCCTTCTCGCTTCGTCTAGCACAATAACGTCGCCAGCGTCGCCACCTCCTCTACTCCAAGCAATAGTAGGCGTTGGCATCTTCTACCTCACCGTTCTGCAGCGCCTGCAACCGCTTTGGAGGCCTTCTCTGCCGGTCCCCTTTGTCGACGGCGCCTGGTTGTGCATCCTCCCTTGCACGTCCAGTATTGGCAACACCGGTGCGTGCCCATCGTCCACGACGTGTTCCCAGGCCTGGCAAACTCGGGCATGCCTCGCCTGATGGCCTGACTACATCGACTTCGGCATCGCTCCCTCTACGACTGCCTTGGCGCAGCACCATCTTCGTCTCCGGCGTCTTCTCCGTTACGCCATCATCACGACGCCTTCTCGTGCGCCCGCGGCTTCATGTGCGACTACCTCGTCTTCGGCAACCTCGACAGCTCTACGTCGACCACGACTATCCTACGCACGGCATCTTCGACCATGGCTCCTCACCCTCCAGCTCGGCTACATCGACATCGGCACAAAGGGCTACCATCCGCATGAGTTACTTGCCGGTTTTCTCTCGAGTCGCAGCATTCGCACCGCGCCGACGTTACGACTATGGGGGGCTATAAGTCTGTCAGTGTCGGGGGGCAATACCAGGGCCCCCCCAAAGCAAAGGATTAACCCATAAATTAAGCTAAAACCAAGAGAAAGGGGTTAGGCCCGGCCCACGAAGGAAGAACGATCCAATGAAGACTCCGCCGCCGGCCCAACTTGGTTAAGACAACTAAAGGCCCAGAACAGAGAGGGCGTCCGCCTCGCCCGACCCTTGAAAGAAAGGTAAGGACGCAAGCCCCCAGGTCGGGGCTGTCCGCCTTGCCCGACCTCAAGGCCGCATCGCCCGACCCGGAGGGGAATCTTTGGCCCTCATCTCGCCCGGTACCTGTGGGTCCTTGGACGACCGGGACGGACAGGGATTCACCAAAAGGTGCGCTAAGGACTGGCGTACTATACCAAAACCATCATGAGGCCAAGGAAACTAAGCCAACTTGGCCGCCACAATAAGCCTGCCGCAACAGAGGCATGAGCACGTAACGGACAGGCCTGCCCTTCTGACCGCATGGCAGTGAGACGAGGGCACCGCCCGTAAATATGCGACGCTTGGTCAAGGGGCCAAAGATCGGGAGACCGTTGGGTGCCTGTAGAAGACCAGCGGATATTAGCAGGCAGCATCCGAGGGACCCCCTCTTTACCCAGGAGGTAAAGAGGGGCCTGCCTGCCCCCCGTCCACCGTCACCTCCTCTCACGGTATGGGCGGACGGCGGACTGACGGACAGAGACGACAGAAGATGACAGAAGGACGGCCGCGCCGCTGACGACGAACAGAAGCATGCATAACCTAATAGATTAGACACCAGGCTAGGCTTAGGCTAGTTTTTCTTTAACCCCCTCGGAGGGTTTGCCCCTTTTTCATCTGACCCCCTGTAAAAGGGCCTCCCCTTCGAGTATAAAAGGGGATGCCAGAACTCCTTCTCGGGGGCTCTCGAACACTTCCAACACAACACTCATGTACTCTACAGAGGCTTAAGAACTCTTCTCTCCCTCGCACATTTGTAACCCCTACTACGAGCACCAGAGTGAGCAACACGAGCAGACCACCCACAGGACGCCTGAACCAGTATACATCCTTGTGCTTGACTCACTAACCATCAGGATCCCCACGCGCAAACAAACAAATTCACTAGCTGGTGGTATGAAACACCGACAGTTGGCACGCCAGGTAGGGGGATTTGCACGTTTTCGCTACGACAAGCGGGCTCCTGATGGCCATCACCCCTTCGAGCTGGCCTTCGGGTGCGATCGTGCGCCTGGGAGGATTCAGCTACGTCGCTGCGGCGGACGGCCAGTTGGTGCTCACGGCAGCACCAACCTCTGGCCGATCCGCTCTTCCGGATAGCATCCACGCCGCCGCAGACCCCGACGTTCATGCCCCCGGAACGCTCTTGCACTTCGGGAGCATGGATTTCATCACCACCGCCAGCGGCACCGTGGAGCGGATAGAGAGAATGACATCTCCACCCGCTCTACAGGCTGCTGGCAGCATCGTCTCCAAGGCCCCAGCGGAGGGGGAGAAGGTAACCTCTTCCCCCCTCGCAGGGAGCATCCATGGTTCCGCCCCTCTAGGAGCGGAGGCGAGCTTGGAGTCTCGCCCGAGCGGTCGGATCGCCATCAAGGAGGCGGAATCCCAGGAGAAACTGGCACCGCGCGCTTCCAACGACCACGACATCGTCGGAGCCATGACGCGCGCGCTTCAGGAGCTCGAGCTTTGCCCTCCGGAAGCATTCTCCCCTGGAAGCCCGCGCCTGCTGGACATTGACGACGGCGCTCTCTGGCGCCAGCTCGTCGACTTCTTGGGCCCGACGCCTTCCACGGAGAACGTTCACGTGGTACTCTACTCCTTTTCGAACATTACGCAACAACTGGCCGGGGGACCACCGATTCCCCCTCCAGATCTTTCCACTACAAAGGCAGCCTTACCATTTGGGCTCACCAACGCTTCTCAAGTTATGCAGGAGCTAACTAGGAAGCAGATCTCTGACAACTTCCCTGACGGCAAACTCGTGGGAATGGCAGACTACACCCCTCAGTCGATTCATGACCTTCTCGCAGAGGAAGACTTAGACCTTGACGAAGACGATCTCCTCGACGAGGAAGATGTGCGTTCTTCCAGGGAGTCCAGCAACATCGCCTCTCATCACCCATCGAGGGAATGTTTTATGGCATGAGACGTTGATGGACATGTGTCGAACGCAGTGATGAGCTGCCATAGTGTCAGTCACCAGTTGTGAAGCCACCTCAGGGACAACCCGTCCTGGTCATGCCGCGACCATCGGAGGCCTCACGCTTGCCAGGCGGACAGCAGGATCGAGTTCTGACCCCAGAGGAAAGGGACCAAGCACGACGCCGGGAACTTCTCGCCATGCAAGCGGAGCTGGACCACGAGAGGGCTCAGCTCGACTTGCAGCAAGCCCAGCTACTCTGCGAGCAGGGGCAGGGAGCGCGCCCGGCCGGAGCGCGAGCCCATGCCCGAGACGTCCAGCGACAGATCGTCGATGGCAGCAAGGAGCCGTCAGTCTTCGCGCGGCCGAGCCAGAACATCGCCGCCGCGGCCGTGCTGTTGCAGGCCCTCTCAGTACAGCCTACGCCGGAGGCCCGCCGTGTACAGCGCGATGCCGCTGCATTGTTGGCACGCGCCACCGAGCAACACGCGGAGCAGTCACAATCGCAGCGCCATCCCTCTGGTGCCGCGCCGTCCCGCAAGGGATCACATGCCAACGTCCACGACGTCTCGGTTCACCAAGCCGACCCCAACGGTGGAAGAGACAGGCGGCCGTCTGTCCGCGAGCGGCTTGGCTCGAGGCATGATGTCCGTCACACTCTCAATGCAAGGCGCGCTGAGGACCAGCAAGGTCCACACCCAGACTGACCCCGGCACCCGAGACGAGGGGGCCGATACGATGGCGCAGAAGATCGGAGCCCGAGCCCAGACAACGCGCCCGGACTGCGGGTGTTCAGTCTACGCATCCGCAGGGCGCAACCGCCACCTCGGTTTCGCGCACCCACTAACATCGTGAAGTATTCAGGAGAGACCAACCCTGGTCCATGGCTAGAGGATTTCTGCCTGGCTTGTCTAGCCGGTGGAGCATAGGATGACTCCTACATCATTCGACAGCTACCCTTGTACCTCACAGACTCAACCCGAGCCTGGCTCGATCACCTTCGGTCTGACCAGATCCATGATTGGTCGGACCTGGAAAAGGTCTTCATCGGCAACTTCCAGGCAACCTACTCATGGCCAGGCAACTCCTGGGACCTCAAGACATGCAAGCAGAAACCCAAGGAGTCCCTCCATGAGTACATCAGAAGGTTTTCATGTCTCTGCACAACCGTGCCAGACATCTCTGATGCAGAAGTTTGCGCCGCTTTTGTAGTTGGAACTAGCTGCAAAGGACTAGTGCGAGAGCTGGGTCGGGCCAAGCCTCGTACCACCGCTGCCCTCTTGGAGATAGCAACCGACTATGCATCTGGCGAGGATGCGGTCGAAGCCGTCTTCAACAAGAGGACAACGATGGGGGAAGACGCGCCTGGAGAGGAAATCGAACCGGGACCCTCTTCGCGTCCTGCGAAGAGGAAGAAGAAGAACGGACGCCGACGCCGGGAGACCGACGACGAACTCGTCGCCGCCACCGAGCGCAAAGGCGAAAAAGCTCCGGTGAAAGAGCCCTCCAACGCCTTTGAGAAGGCTTGGAATGTGCCTCGCCCCAACCACGACGGACCAGTCAAGCACCTGCTCAAAGATTGTGCCACCCTCAGAAAGTTCCAGAGCATGGAACGCGAAAAGAAGAAAAAAGCCAACCTCTTGCAGGTCGGGAAGACGACGACAACGCCGACCCATACCCCAAACCGAATGGGGTCTTGGTGATCGTCCCCGCGCCAGTGGCCGTGGGGGAACAAGCGTCGCGCCAAGCTCGCCGGACGGGAGGTCTACGCAGTCGAGCCGGCCACTCCCGCCTTCCTCAAGTGGTCGGAGGCTACCATCACCTTCGATCGGGCGGACCATCCCAACTGTGTGCCGCAACCAGGCCGGTACCCGCTCGTGGTTGACCCAATCGTCGACAAGAAACGCCTGAGCAAGGTGTTGATGGACGGAGGCAGCGGCCTCAACATTATCTACGCCAACACGCTACAGGACATGGGCATTGACCTCTCACACATTCGCCTGACCGCGATGCCTTTTCATGGCATCGTGCCGGGGAAACAGGCCACGCCCATCGGGCAGATCGACCTGCCTGTCACCTTCGGCTCCCCAAGCAATTTCCAAACAGAAACCCTGACGTTTGAGGTGGTCGACTTTCATGGAGCCTACCATGCCGTCCTAGGGAGGCCATGCTACACCAAGTTCATGGCAATCCCTAACAACACATACCTAGAGCTGAAGATGCTGGGACCCAAAGGCGTCATCACGGTGGGCACCTCCTTCCAATGAGCTTACGCTTGTGAGACGGAGTTCGCCGAGCTTGCCATCGTGACGCTGTCTGCTGAAGAGTTTGCGGAGATAAGGGCGAACGTCGTCGAGGAGCAGCCCGAGTCCAACCGGAAGCCTGGCTCATTCGAGCCTATGGAGGAAGACACAAGCGTCAAGGTCATTCCACTTGACCCAAGTGGCGCACCAGAGAAAATGGCGCGCATCAGCGCCAGCCTGACTCCTAAATAGGAAAGCGCGCTCGTCGACTTCCTCCGCGCGAATGTCGATTTGTTCGCGTGAAGCCCTCAGACATGCCAGGCATTCCGATGGAAGTCGTCGAGCACTCCTTCAGGATTTGGCCCGGATCCAAGCCGGTGTAGCAATGCTTGCGCCACTTCGACGAGGAGAAGCGTAAGGCAATCGGTGAGGAGCTCGCAAAACTGTTGGCGGCCAGGTTCATCAAGGAGGTGTATCACCCCGAGTGGTTATCTAATCCCGTCCTTGTAAAAAAGAAGAATGGAAAATGGAGGATGTGCGTTGACTACACTAGCCTGAACAAGGCATGTCCTAAGGATCCTTTTCCTTTGCCGCGCATCGACCAAATAGTTGACTCGACCTCGGGGTGCGAAGCGCTGTGCTTCCTCGATGCGTACTCCGGTTATCACCAAGTAGCGTTGAAGGAGTCCGACCAGCTCGCGACCTCTTTCATAGCCCCATTCGGTTCATACTGCTACGTATCAATGCCGTTCGGACTCAAAAACGCCGACGCAACTTTCCAGCATTGCATGGTCAGAACATTCGAAGGTCTACTCGGAGGGACCGTCGAGGCCTATGTCGACGACATCGTCGTCAAATCTAAAAAGGCCGACCAACTAGTCGCCGACCTCGACAAGGCGTTCGCCTGCTTGCGTGCCAGGCGAATCAAGCTAAACCCCGAAAAATGCGTTTTTGGAGTTCCTAGAGGAATGCTTCTCGGTTTCATCGTCACCTAACGAGGCATCGAAGTGAACCCTGAGAAGATTTCGGCAATCGAAAAAATAGGCCCGATCAAGGACCTGAAAGGAGTGCAGAGGATCACCGGCTGCCTTACGGCTCTGAGCCGGTTTGTATCTAGGCTAGGAGAGCGCGTCCTCCCCCTCTACAGGTTGCTTAAGAAGTGCGATCGTTTCTAGTGGACGGCCGAAGCGCAGGAAGCCCTTGACAAACTCAAAGGAGCATTGTCAAGCGCCCCGATCTTGGTACCGCCCGGCCTTGGGGAACCCCTAATGCTTTATATTGCAGCTACCACATAGGTCGTCAGCGCAATCCTGGTTGTCGAGCGATTGGAGGAAGGACACGTCTACAAAGTACAGCGACCAGTCTACTTCGTCAGCGAGGTACTTTCGGAAACAAAAACCCGTTATCCCCAGTCCCAGAAACTGTTGTACGCAGTGCTCATGACCAAACGGAAGCTGATCCATTACTTTGAGTCACATCCTGTGACTGTGGTTTCAATGGCCCGCTTGGTGAGATTATCCAGAACCGTGACGCCACGGGTCGGATTGCAAATGGGCGCTCGAGCTAATGGGACAAGGGATCTCGTACGTGCCGTGAAGCGCAATCAAGTCCCAAGCTCTCGCCGACTTCCTTGCCGAATGGACAAAAACACAACTACCACCTGCCCCCATTGACCTCGAGTACTGGATCATGTACTTCGACAGGTCAGTAATGAAGGAAGGAGCCGGGGTCGGATTGGTCTTTGTCTCTCCGCTCGGCGTACGCATGAAATACTCGGTACGTCTTCACTTCACCGCTTTAATAATGTAGCTGAATACGAGGCCCTGGTCAACGGCCTCTGGATCGCCTTCGAGCTAGGGATACGTCGGCTAGAAATCCGTGGCGACTCGAAGCTGGTTGTTGATCAAGTTATGAAGGAATCCGACTGACGAAGCGACATGATGGCAGCCTATTGCGAAGAAGTCCGCAAGCTCGAAGAAAAATTCGACGGTTTGGGGCTCAGGCACATCCCGAGGTGTCAAAATGAAGCAGCCGACCAGTTGGCAAAATTAGCGTCTAGTCGAGAACCGGTCCCGACCGGCATTTTTGTCAACGACCAATACTAGTCGTCGGTAACCCCTTCGAAGCGCAAGAGGGAAGATGACGAGTCGATCGCATCCCCTAAGCGCTCAAAAGGAGAAGGAGGCCAACTCTCAGTAGGCTCGGGGGCTGATTTAGGGGCTGGCAAAAGCCTAGAAATCTCCCCGACCCCAGAGCAGGGCGAGGTCGTGGAGGTCGAATCCGACCCCGCAAACGGAGCCGACCCGCCTCCAAACTGGAGGAAGCCAATCATGGACTGCCTCAGCCAAGGCAAGCTCCCCGACGACCAAACCGAAGCTCGACGAATCGCATGACGGGCTAAATCCTTTTTCATCTCAGATGGGAGTCTCTTCAAGAAAAGCCCCACAGAGATCAACCAAAAGTGCATCCTACCCGACCAAGGCATCGAGCTCCTCAGGGACATCCGATGCCGGAGCATGCGGACACCATGCGGCCCCACGAACCTTGGTCGGCAACGCATTCCGGCAAGGATTCTACTAGCCGATGGCAGTTGCCGACGCCACCAAGATCGTCTGCTCTTGTGAGGGATGCCAATCCTTTGCGAGACAGACACATCTGCCGGCTCAAGCGCTGCAGAATATTCCAATCACCTGGCCATTTGCGGTCTGGGGGTTGGACATGGTCGGGCCTTTCCAGACCGCACCTGGGGGCTTCACCCACCTACTCGTCGCAGTGGATAAGTTCTCCAAATGGATTGAAGCATGCCCGATCACCACGATAAGGTCGGAGGAGGCAGTCAAGTTCTTCACCGACATCATCCATCGTTTTATCCCGAACTCCATCATCACCGACAACGGCACACAGTTCACAGGAGCACCCTTCATTGAATTCTGTGATCAGCATCACATCAGGGTCAACTGGGCTTCCGTAGCACATCCCAGAACAAATGGGCAAGTCGAGCGCGCAAACAGGATGATTTTGCAAGGCATCAAGCCCCGCATCTTCAGCCGACTCAAAAAATTCGCTGGGAAATGGGTGGCTGAGCTGCCCTCTGTTTTATGGAGTTTGAGGACGAGCAAAAGCCGAGCCATAGGGTTCACTCCGTTCTTCATGGTCTACGGGGCAGAAGCCATTCTCCCGACCGACCTCGACTACGGATCCCCGAGGGTACAAGCATACGACCCCAAGGTAACGAAACTAACTTGCAGGATGCGCTGGACCAGCTCGACGAGGCCCGAGACGTCGCCCTCCTCCACTCGGCCAAGTACCAGCAAGCGTTGCATCGGTACCACAGTCGTCGAATTCAGGAGCGTTCCTTCAACGTCGGCGAACTCGTCCTCCGACTCGTCCAAAGCAAGAAGGGGCGTCACAAACTCTCCCCACCATGGGAGGGGCCCTACATCATCTCGTAAGTTCTCCGACCTGGCTCGTACAATCTAAAAACTCCAGATGGAGAGGAGTTCGCCAATGCTTGGAACATAGAGCAGCTACGCCGATTCTACCCTCAAACATATCATGCCCGACCCGGTCGCTTAAGTCCCTACCGAAGGGACGATGAATGACCAGGCCTTTTCTCGCCGAATGAAATATAAATCAATTTATTTTCTCTCCATCCTGCTTTTATTCTATATTTGAGAAATGGATGAAGGCCACAACGAGCTGTCACCGAGACCGCACCTTCTACCCAGATCCGACCCCTAGATTTTGGCCAGCACCCAACAATCAGTCGGATAAAGACAAGAAAACAAAAAAGGATCAAAGAGAACTCTTTATTTAAAGAGGAAAGGCCAACAAACGGCCATAGATAATAATCAAGATACAAACCGCCAAAAGGCAGCCACACCGGCACGCGGACGCGCTCTACACCTAAGGCTAAACATGACAATGCTTGCACCGAGCGTCGCAAGCATTCCTCTAGCATCAGGAAGTAGATTCCCGCCGGCCTTCCTTGCAGAAGCGGAGACTCTGTGACACCACAGCTCGCCTCTTCTTCGCACGGTACTGGACGAAGGGCCGACCAGTGTTCCAAGGGCGCCAGGCCTCCGGGCCCGGCCCCTTGAAACTGCAGCACACCTTCGTCTTCTTTGCGCACACACACGGGCCGCCATACGAGGCAGACACAGTGGAGCACGGTGGCAAGACCACTCTGTCACTTTACCCCCCCCCCCCCCCATAGATGGACAGTGCCATCCAGGGGAAGGCCCGTAGCGCACTCCGGCTTGGGCAAAACCGCCTGGACGCCCCCGGAGTCATGCCAAAGTCCAGACCGAGCGCGGCATGGAGGACATGAGGGCCCTCACCACACAGTCTCCTCTCCTTCTGCTCACAAGCATTCCTCTAGCATCAAGCCTAACACAGCTACGAGGAAGATTATCAGGCGGACGGCTCTGTGGCTGACCCTTTCGTGGGAGGATTTCTCTCATGGCTAGAAGGTCTGGGTAGTGGTGCACTCAACCAAGCGCGCAACCTTCATCTTTTATAGCCGCAAGGAATCCAAATGGCCGGTAAGTCCAAAGGGCTGGTGGTCCCCACAAGAAGCGCAAGAGTCCAGGGTCTCATTGATTCGCGAGAAAGGCACTGACTTCTGGCACCAGGCCAGCGTCGCATCAACACAATGTGTGCAAGAAACAACGTGCAGTCCCGCTGCCCCACACGGGAACACAGCATCAGGACCGGTCAAGTCAGTAGTCAGGCGGGGGGGGGGGGGGGGGCGGCTCAAGACTGCCTCCCAACCACTCCTTGCCAGAAGCTTTCAATGCGTCCTTATCTCCAGATGGGTGGCCTCACATGCGACGCACGAGATCCTCTACCCCACGCAAGCAACAAGATAAGTTCAAATAAAATACTCCGTTTTTTATGCTTAGCTTTTTCAGTAAAAAGTCTCTTTTTTCTCCCTCTTTTCTAAGTAAGCGCGGACCGACCCTCTCAGGGTCGGCCCCCGCTCAGGGGCTACCAACATGGCACACGCCGTCTAGTCCAGTGCTAAACACTTAGACACCTCTTTTGCCTTTTTTTTTGGTCCAATCATGCGACATAGGTCAAGGTCGCGTCGGAACGCTTGAAGCCCACCTCGGGCAGGGTGACTATTGGTCGGATTGCCAATCGGTTTACGCCTCTGTGGCTACAACTGACACTCTCCTCAAGAAAACCATGCCCAAGAGCGGCTCAAACATTTCGATAAAACCAAGATCATCAAAAAGACAAAAGTACACGCATAAAACAAACTGTTCTCGCAAAGCCAAACGACATAGTGTTTAAGCTACCTTATTACAAAAAATTGTTCTCAGAGTCGACCTTTACTGATCATTTTGCCCAGGGGAAGTCGACGCGGCGGGCAGCGGAAGAGCTTCAGGAGGATGAAGCACTGACTCCAGCGCCTCGGCCCACACCAGGGCCGCCTCTCTTGCCTTGGCTTGAAAGACTCCAGGTCGGCAGCAGGAGTCTCCACAGGGATCCCTTCACTAATGCGCAGGACGTCCACATTGTATTGGGACAGCGCCGCAGTGAAGGTGTGATAGGAGCCTTCGAAGCAACCACGGGACTCAGCCTCACGCACCTACTGCTTCACGATGTCCCCAGTTGAGCAATAGCAACGGAAAGCGGCGCAGGCTCCATAGGAACCTCTCTCCTCAAGTCGCGGAGAGCAACCTCTGAGGCCAGCCGCAAGTTGGAGTGCTCCAAACTCACGGCCTCAAGGGACCTCCACAAGGAAGAAGACTCCTGGTACAGGTCAGCAAGCCGGGTCTCTAATTCTTGTCGACGACGCTCCCCCTCCAAGACTTGTCCTGTAAGCCCTACGTCAAGCCAAATTTAGTGGGTAAACCCCAAACTAAAATGAGGATTAGAAAAGAAAGGTATGAGAACTCACCCGTGACAGACTGCTTGAAAACCTTAATCTCTGTCGATAGAGCGGCAGCCACACCTTCCGCATCTTCTTTCCGCCCACGCTCTTCAAGGGCTTCGGCCTCGGTGCGCTCCCGTCGCTCATGCTCCCGCACAAGCTTGGACTCGGCAGCAGCCTTGGCCTGATCCTCTTGAAGGACACGCGCTTCAACGGCCTCCCGGAGTTGACGTTCTTGGGCAACCAACACCTCGGCGTTCAAGCGGGCTTAACGCTCCACGAGAAGACGCGCTTCAGCGTCCTCCCGACCCAGCTGAGCGCGCTCAACAAGAGCACTCGCCTCCTCCTTGGCCGACTTCTCAGAAGCTGCCAGCCTCTCAGCTCCCTCCCGCAGTTTTTTCTCCTCACCAAGCCAAACTTGGAGATCATCACCGTGATGCTTTTCATCCTAGAGATCGGCCCGTAGGTGGGCCATCTCTGCGGCGAGGACGTCCCGCTCCGAGGAAAGGCGACGTGTTGTCTCCTCCACCTAGGCACGCGCTGCAACGAGCAGCTGACCCGCTTCTTCACGGGACTCCCTCTCACGAAGCAAGGCATCCCGTGCCTGGCGACTCGACCTCATCAATGACTATACAAGGAAAAGGGGAGATAAAATCAAGAACTGCACTGGGAAGACAAAAATGCAAGTTCAAGGAGAAAACAAACCTGACCACCAGGGATAAACACATCTCTGAATAAGGCTTCAGCCGCCCGCACTGACCCGGCCAAAGAAGATAGGGAGCACAGCATCTCGCCAGCTTCCGCCTCCATCCAATCCTAGCCTTCTTCAAGTTCGGCCTCTGCAGATGGGCCCCGAGGGCCTAGCTTGCCAAACTTGAGCGGGATCGAGGTCGGGATCGACAGTGATGGACAAAGAGAGGTCGAGGCACAGACTTCTGCCGCCGCGGTCGTCGAGGGAAGGAGCTCCGGGCCAAGATCAGCCAAGGAATGATCTGCACCACCAACAAGGGTCGGGTCAACGACGGAAGCACTTGACGGTAGAGTTACGGCTCGACCCCTGATAGAAGCGGCTTCTGGCTCAACAGCGACCGACGCAGGGGACATCGTCTCCCTGAAGAGAATCAATGCCTACGGTCCCGTCCGAGGCAACGAGTCCCGACCCAATCACAACTGCATCCGCAGGATCTATCGAGCGCTCATCTGCCACAGTTGTCCTCGCCTCTGGCTCAGGATGAGATGGAGGTGGCACCCCCGAAGAGAATGCGGCCGTTTGGTAAGATGAATCAGGGCTGCTCTCGATCATGATCGAAGACGGCAACTCCTCAATACCTCTTGGCGGCAATGGCACGGCTGGAGGTACAACATCCCCCAAGGGCCTAGGAGTTTCCTCCCCTTCTGAGTTCGGACGGGGGAGGGGCGGCACGCGTTCGCTGGAAGTTTCCTCAGTCACGACCTCCGCGCGAGACGAAGGAACGGTCGGGCGAAGCCGCTTGTGCGGCTGTAGTTCCGGTGTATCCCTCACAAAGCTCCTGAATTCCATCAAGTTTACAGATCTAAAGACATGCCAAAAGAGATAAAGGATTGAACAAGGGAGTAAATCAAAGGAGATTTACCTCTTCGCCCTCGGCAGCACGGGCATCTGTGATGGGGTGCCGGCGTGGGGCAGGGAAGACCATGAATGGGAGTCGCCTGAAGCAGGCACAGACTGTCGCGACGGAGGCGGTGGAAGAAGAGAACCCACTGTCTCTCCCGACCCCAAAGCTTCTGGGACGGGGAAAGAGACGGGAGTCTGGCGAGGGCCGGGTGACCCTTCTTTCTCCAGTTCATCCCACTTGACGCTGCCGTCGCCGTCCCCCTCGTCGGGGTAATCATCATCATCGTCATGACCTTCACTAAAGGCATCCTCCGAGGGGTCGGCAGGCGCGCGAATGCCGAGACCATCGCCTCTGTGGCGAAACTCTGCAAACAGCTCAAGCTCTGTCTCCGTGTCCGTGTCATCAGACATGTCAGTAGAGTCGGCATAGTCAGAAACGCCGGCCGTCTCCTTCTCCACCTTCCGCTGCGAGCGACGAATTCGGGAATTCTTTCTCCTCAGTCTCTCGGGCCGCCCTACGCCGAGCGGTCAAACGCTTCCATTCTTCCACCTCCATAAGCCGAGGTCGTCTCTTGTACCAATTCAAGCCCGACTGCCAAAGGAGGATAAACTGAATTAACAAAGCGACATGGAAAGCAAAAGACAATAAACCGAAGAAAAGAATGCAAGCAAGACAGGGACATACGAGTTGCATTGACCCAGCGTCGGGCATCGCCACCGGTTCACAAGGGATAGGAAATTCATCGGGGATCTTCCTCCTGTCAAGAGCGTCCCCGACGCACGCTATAACCTCGAAACCATTAATGGCAGCCGAGGAAAGGCGGATATCCGATATGTCCACGTCCGGCCTCATCTCCCACATAGGCAAGCGACGCTCCATCAGTGGTGCGATCCTCCTCGCCTGGAATGCCGCAATGACTCTGGCGCTGGTCAATCCCCTCTCCTTCAGACGGCGAACGGCAGAGATCATGCCAGACAGGCGGTTCCGGTCGGGAAGCGGGAGGTCTCTTCCCCAGCGGTTGTTCTTGTCAAAGAAAACACGCCCAGTATACAGAGGGAATCACATCTCGGGAGAATTGCGAATATAAACTCACTGGTCATGCCACCCTTTGTTGGATGTGGGGAAGGCAAAATCAATAAAATCCTTCCCCCGACCGCAACGGAGACAGATCCTAGCACAACCTACAGGAGACTTCTTCCTGTCCCGAAGAATCAATGAAACGCGAAAATAATAACGGAAAGGGTCCCAGTGCGGCTCAATCCCTAGAAACCCCTCGCACAGTGCGACAAATCCGGAGATGTAACTGAAACCGTTGGGATTGAGGCGATGAAGCTCGATCCCATACTCGAAAAGGAGCCCCTGCAGGAACCAGTGCGGAGGGATCCAAAGACCGCGCTCAAAGAAGGGGACCAACGCCACCACATACCCAACCGGAGGTACTGGCTCCCGCTCGCTCTGCGGGATGATCCATTCCTTGGCCGCGGTCGAAGGGCGAATTAAGCCCTTGTTGACCAGCCCCCGCATTCGCATGGGGGTGACCGCCGAGCGGTCCCATGGACGAATCTGCTGCGCAATATGTGGGGAAAAGGGGGAACGGCCTCACGCAGGGGAGGCGGGGCCGCACCTTGTGCCAGGTGAGGAGACGCTCCACGACGACGAGACGAGGACGCTCCCCGTGAGGAGCCGCCTCCACGAAGCCTTGAGGACTCCATCAACGACGACGGAGGTGGAGAAGAACGGGGAAGACCGAAGGACGACTAAACGAATGCGGGAGCGGCTAGATGCAAGGCGGCGAGCTCAATGGAAGGCAGCTGAGAGAGAGAAAGAATAACAAACTCTAAGCCTCATCTTCCCTTTTATTCGCCGCAGGACAACGGGAAGAAGCGTTAACTCCCCCTAACGGGACGCCGCCGGAGACTCCGCCCACGTCGCCCAAGAGGACCCACCAAGACCGCCACACGCACCTAGAAAGACGCCCGGAGCTGGACGGTTGGTTTTCTCAGGCCTCATCGAGGTAAGGCAAAGCGGCCTGGGCCACAAGTGCCCCCAGACAGCCCAAAAATGTTTCGGGTTCGAAAGGCCAGCCCACGAACGGGTCCCGATGGCCGCCCGGGCAAACAAAGAGTGAGGGACGAAGCGAAGGGCGGTCCACTAGCAGCCAAGTTCCCATGATTATGATAGTACATGGGGCCCACGTGACGTGCTCAAGCCGAGGCTGATGTGACTCATGAGGAAACCTCTTCGAAGAGGAGGCACCTAGCCCTTGGGGTCGGGTGAACGACCCCAAGAACCGGAATGAGACAGAACAACACGGATTTGGTTGAAGTTTGACCCCCAGCGGGTCCGTCGGAGCTCTAGGGAACGAGCAGCCGGACTTCACTCGAGTAACCCGCTAGAAACTCAAATGGGCGCCGTGCTACGACCAAAACGAGGAAAAAGCACGAGGCTGTCTTGACTCCTCACCTTCTCCTGGCAAAAGGTGCGTAGGAGGAAATCAACGAACGCAAAGGGCGAAAGGGCAAGGCCTCGAACAAAAATAACACCACGAGCTCGCCCAATGACCGAGGAAGCCAGCCAAACATACGCCAAAAATAAAACCCCTAGACGAGTTCGCAAGAACTCCCCCAGGGGCTCGGGGGCTACTGTCGGGGGGCAATACCAGCCCCCCCCCCCCCAAAGCAAAGGATTAACCCGTAGATAAAGCTACGGCCAAGAGAAAGGGGTCAGGCCCGGCCCACGAAGGAAGAACGATCCAATCAAGACTCCGCTGCCGGCCCAACTTGGTTAAGACAACTAAAGGCCCAGAAAAGAGAGGGCGACCGCCTCGCCTGACCCCCGAAAGGAAGGTAAGGACCCAAGCCCCCAGGTCGGGGTTGTCCGCCTCGCCCGACCTCAAGGTCGGGAGAATAAAAACAGGGCAGAACCGCGACCGCGTCGCCCGACCCGGAGGGAATATTTGACCCTCATCTCGCC
Organism: Urochloa ruziziensis; assembly: GCA_015476505.1. Lineage (NCBI taxonomy): Eukaryota > Viridiplantae > Streptophyta > Magnoliopsida > Poales > Poaceae > Urochloa > Urochloa ruziziensis. The sequence goes on from CM027124.1 coordinate 10,685,862, forward strand.
CGGTACCTGTGGGTCCCTGGACGACCGAGACGGACAGGGATTCACCAAAAGGTGTGCTAAGGACTGGCGTACTGTACCAAAACCATCATGAGGTCAAGGAAACTAAGCCAACTTGGCCACCACGATGCGTTGCCGTAACAGAGGGATGGGCACGTAACGGACAGGCCTGCCCTTCTGACCGCGTGGCAGTGAGACAAGGGCACCGCCCGTAAATATGCGACGCTTGGTCAAGGGGCCAAAGACCGGGAGACCGCCGGGTGCCCGTAGAAGACCAGCGGACATTAGCAGGCAGCCTCCGAGAGACCCCCTCTTTACCCCTGGGTAAAGAGGGGCCTGCCTACCCCCCGTCCACCGTTGCCTCCTCTCACGGTATGGGCGGACGCTGGACTGACAGACAGAGATGACAGAAGATGCCAAAAGGACGGTCGCGCCGCTGATGATGAACAGAAGCACGCATAACCTAATAGATTAGACATCATGCTAGGCTTAGGCTAGTTTTTCTTTAACCCCCTCGGAGGGTTTGCCCCTTTTTCATCCGACCCCCTGTAAAAGGGCCTCCCCTTCGAGTATAAAAGGGGATGCCAGAACTCCTTCTCGGGGGACTCTCGAACGCTTCCAACACAACACTCACGTACTCTACAGAGGCTTGAGAACTCTTCTCTCCCTCGCCCCTTTGTAACCCCTACTACGAACACCAGAGCGAGCAACGCGAGCAGACCACCCCACTGGACGTAGGGCAAATTGCCTAAACCAGTATACATCCTTGTGCTTGACTCGCTAACCATCAGGATCCCCACGCACAAACAGACAAATTCACTAGCCCGGTGGTACGAAACACCGACAGTCGGCTCCTGCCTTCGGCTTCTTCTCCAGTCTCACCGTCTGCGGTGCTCCCGCTGTGACTGCGAGGGAGTGTTAGAGTATATTTGGTAGTTGTAGATATACCCTATCGTAGACTACCATATGTATCCGGGGGAGCCTTGCCCCCCAAGTCTTGTACTCTCATATATACCGGCCGAGGCCTCAATGCAATACATCCACAACATTATACGCATCTCTCTATTCTCCTACAAATCCAAACCATCTCTGTCTAGTTCTTGGTTCAACTGGTGCTAACTGGTAAGTTTTCAGTCTACTAAACAGAACCAGGTGAGATTTGCTGTTTTGAATGAACTTGTCTGAAACTTGGCATAATTGTTTTCTCTGAGTAGTTTTTGTTCCTTCATGGATTACCCATTTATTAGCATCCTGATGCATACATTTAAAATTTGACAGGAACAAATTAGGAATAGATTCTCTTACTTTGACGATATATTTTGTCAGAAAAAAAACACTCATATAGCTACGATTGAAAATTCAAAATCCACTCATTTAGAATAACACTAACGATGGCATCTAAGACCAACCTTTAATAAAGAGCATATTAAAGATCATTAGATAAGATTACCCGAAAGGAAGGGTGCCATGGTGGCAATTGTCTTGGCCTCTTAGATAAATATGAAGCCACGATGCTTTGTAGTTATGATATGTGTGCTATTTGGTGGAGGCGATATGTGACAAATTTTCTTTTGCCCTTTTTTCCTTATCCTATATATGCTGATGGTGCATGTGAATGTGATGGAGATCCCTCCTATTAAGCTTTGACTTCCAAAGGACCAAATATGTTTGTTAAGTGTTAACTGCTATTGTTTACAGCAATCATGCAGAAGGAAAATCATAGAGTCAACATCCTATCTGGAAATGTGTCGGATAGGTTATCACACTACATAATAGAATGGCTATGAGTTAAAGAAAAATATGAAGACTTACAAAATATTTTTTTTCAGATCAGAACTTGGAGCTACCTGTTGATGGATGGCACGCGATGCATTGTTTCTTTAAACGCCTTGTAATGCCTCCTTTTGCATCTCCACTTGACACGTATTTTTCGTTTCAAGAAGCCATGACACATCATAACTCTGTACGAGAACAGCGAAGTTCCCAAGAATGAGAGCCAATCAAGTCCCCATCTCTTAATTTCTTGGTCTCCATGCAGTTTGAATGTCAAGCTCTACTCTATATAATATATGTACCTGAAAATCTCCAGAAGAAACCCAATCCTGCACAGATACAACCCAAACAGTAGGTGAGAAATTTTGATGCAAACTCGCCGCTTGCTTCTATGTTGATACAATTGACTGATTGCGACTTCCTCTAGAGAAGGTTGCAAAACTGTTTTTGTAAAAAAAAAAAAAAACCAATGCCAGGAACCAGTGATTATCAGATAGAGCTCTGGTGTGTGTGCCTGTGTGGTGCTCAATGGTACCATCTATGAACTGAGAAAGCGTTCGTCCCTGGAACACAGTTTCCATTGAAAGCGCAACCAGTGATTATCAGATAGAGCTATAAAAGGAAAAGGAAGATCTCAGAGGTAGCCATCAGATTTCTGAAGTTTCAGTGTTGGCAAATAGTGCATGTCATTCACAACATGTTCTACCACTACAATTTTCTCAGATTGTTTGTATCTTTCATATCAGGTAAGTGTCATGAGGACCAGCTCAATAATGCAGCATACCACAACTGAAATTGCCTGGGATCTCAGCATCCTAACTTTTATCATTGCACAGTTCTAGTTGTCTTGACTCTTGACCCTATCAAATGAAAAGAACAACTTTACGCTGTGAGCTAGCAATGTAGCCAGCTGCTACCAATAACTATATAATCTGACTCATGTACTGTGCAACTGTGTATTCAGAAGAAGAAAAAAATCCATTCAGATGACAAAGGTGTGTGCATAGATGCCACTGGCCCTGTTTAGATGTTTCGCGAAATTTTTTTCGAGTATGTCGGTCACACATTTGAAATATTAAATATAGACTAATTACAAAACTAATTACAGATTCTGTCAGTAAATCGCAAGACGAACCTAATGAGTCTAATTAATCCGTCATTAGCACATGTTTACTGTAGCAATTTATTGTCTAATCACGACCTAACTAGGCTCATTAGATTCGTCTCGCGAAGTACACTCCATCCATATAATGGGTTATTTTTTCGACTATATTTAATATGCCATGCATGTAAGGGAACATACTCAAAAAAATTTCGCGAAACATCTAAACAGGGCCACTGGATCCTTATCCTGCAGGTCTGAAAAGGTTCTTAGTTCCCTGATGCTGTGTCCTGTTTCGCTGAAAAAGGGTTCCAAAAGTCACTAGTGCATGAGTTGAATAATGCAGACTGTTACTGCAATTACAATTGTCCTGGCGCCCTGCAGCATGCCACTGAAATGGACAGGAATTTATCCTGTGCTTTCTGAACCTTACGCACCCCATCCTGTAAGGCCAACTGTTTTATTATCTACAGCTGCATCAGCAAGAACAGGTCATTTAAATGGTTACTTCAGGAGATAAGCTTGCGTATTAGTAAACTGATTATTGCAAAAGCATGGTTTGCTTATAACTTCCAGAGTTTAACTATAAGAGCATGATATCATCGTGCATGGTTCAGGAAAGTGATAGATGGTGATCTTGTGTGGCCAGTACAGATCACTGTCATGGGAGTCAAAGGATAGGCACAATAATGCAGCAGGAAATTATCACTACACAGCAAGTATATCATTTAAATTGTGGTTCACAAATCAATTTTCATGTCCCCAGGACACTACAACGTACAAAAGGACACGTATGTCGCTGATCAGAACGTTTTTGTTGCCTAGTTCCCATAATTGATCTCCGGGAGTTCTTAATGGAAATATACCTGTCATCCATTGATAATGGTTCCTGTGATCAAATAGCATGTAGATAAAAGATATATAGGTCTTCAAGTGGGCATTGTCATTGAGCCTATGTCTTGTAGAGTGCCTGTACTAGCGGTATTGTTAAATGCGGAATCCTGTCAATGTGTGTGAAATTAAGCAATTGAGTATGGTCCTTTTAAGTCCTTCAGTATTTTTGTCCCATGGGTCTTGGTAAGATTTATGGCCCACCATTTTCTAGGGATCAGCTATCTAGGCCTATTAGATGGCATCTCCATGTACTGCTGTCAGGTTAAAAGAAGCTCAATTGTGAGGCTTGCAAATGCATTGTTTTAGAGATAATGACAGAGCGTTTAACGGTCATATTTTCTTTGAATATGTAACACCAACTACAGGTTTAATGTAATTGCATTTTTTACAGATGATCCAAGACAGGAATTAAGTTTTGATCCCAGTACTGCTTGACCCAAAAAAAATGATGTATAAAGTATGCCTTAACAGTTTTTAACAATTGCATTGAAACAGTTTTCCATATAAATGGTAACACCAACCCAGGATTCTTAAAAAGAAAAGAGAATAGACTTCCAGTGTGTTTTGTAGTTGGAATATTCAACTGTTGAATTTATAGGTGTTCTTTTACCCCCACCTAATTAAACATCTTATTGGCAAAACTCTGAAATATCACATAAATAAACATAGTGGTAAAAACATACTTCGTGAAACTATGGAACAACTATGAAGATGCCCTTGAAAGCTTGCAGGAATCATTATCTGTGGAAAATAAAATTCTAGACGAAAATATTTATTTAGTTAGACGAAAATATTTATTTAGTGTCTAAAACTAAGATGCTTTCCTATAAACTGCATTTGGCTCATAACCCCCTTGAAACCATATCGTATCTAGGTCCGTGATCACTGATCGCTAGCTATAGTAGAGTATGAAATTGGTCGCCCAGCACATTTAGGATTTCTGGGGAAAAGGAAAATCCTAAATGTGCATAGACAACATATCAACATTATTCTAGTTTATTTACATATTGGTTCATGTATAGCACTAGTTGCACTGCCGTGCCCTTTTCACAAGTAGTTTAATCAGCTAAAACCTAGTTTAGGTTATAGTGGTTACCAACACAATATTTGATTATATTCTCCATATTCCAAAAAGCAAGGGCTAAGAAAATTGTCTCATACATTGATATTTTTTAGAAATGTTCACAGTAATTAAAAGGGAAAAATTATCCTATAAAAATAATAAAAGGGGCCTGATAACATTATATATGTTAGCAAAAAAATGTTAAAGATGGTTCTCGTCTAGTATATTTTTATGCGATGCTAAGTTCATATTGATAAGTTTATTGCTCAAAGTCTAAAGCCAACAATTCCCTACAAGGGAAGCCATACATATAGATAATAGGCACATATAGTACACCAAAGTCAATATAATAAACTGGTACATCAACACTTAGGGAGGCTCCAGGAGCATTTAAGAGATTGTGCAGTTTAACAAACTTGCAAAGAAACAGACAAGATAGAGATACTATCCAGTAGATTTTTGGCCTAACATATACAAATGTCTGTTTCTTTGCCTATCTTTTCTCCCTAGAAGAATAAAGAGAAAAAGTTGCATGTTTGAAAGATGGCTTTTGGTGTTCCTTAGATATTTAATCACGACCAAGTGTAGCAGAGCAAAAAGACCACAGCTTTGTGATCAATGTGGAACAGGAAACATATCAATGATCATTTGATTTTAAACATTTGCAGTTATAAAAATATTGAACAGAATCTTCTGAAAAAGGGTAAAACGATAGGTGTTACATTCTTTTGTGAGGATAAATGATACATTTGGAGCAACATGGAGATGATAAAATGATTCCAATGCATTAACAAGGACGGTGTTGGTGGTAGTGCAGTCTATGGACATGAGCACAAACAACGGACACCTTCAGCTGAATAAATATATGATCGAACCTCCATGAATTCAGTCTCTTTAACTCTTCTCCTGCATTTTCACTGCAATTATTTTCTGTCCAATCTAGTCTTTTTTTCGAATACATAAATAAATGCAACTGAGCATTGAAAAACATCGCCATTCAAAATAATGTGCTGAACTAAAATTGCCTTTTAATTTAAATTGTAAAAGAGAATAGACAGCCTCGATACTGTCCCAGATTGTTTCTCATGTCACCCATAGAAAAAATTTGACCGGCGCCTTTGGCCCTTTGGTAAAAGAAAACTGAAGGGAGCAGAAATGAATCTTTCCATTAGAAAGTGTAGAACACGCGTCCAAACCGAAGAGTAAAAGGGTGCATGTATGTATCAGTATCACCACGTGGTGTGCTGCACGCGGTCTAAGGTTGTATGCTGTATGCACAATATTCTCGTATAGGTCAATAGAACGTTTGACTTTCCAAAGCAAAGTTTACAGTACTTGTCGAGTTGGCAAGTAAACTTGTGCATTTGATATTTTACTTCTACCAGCTAGTAGTGCCACCAACGACTTGTCTCTTTCCATATCCGGTAATAATGTTATCAGGTCCGTAGATAGGTCTTCAACTGGTCATCAACGTCAGCCACCTATATGCGCAACAATTAGTAGTGTCACGTTGACTATTATCACTTGTAGCATGCATTGACATAGCTATAAATTTATCCGCGTACATCGTGTTGATGTGACACATTAAAGCATGTAATTGCAGATAACAATTCTAATGAAATGCAACTTCATCGTCGATTTTGACATGGTGAAACTTAAGCAAAAGGGATGGAGTAATATTAGAATTAGTTTCTTGTTTGATGTGCATATATTACATTTGATACTCATTTGGTTAGTATCCCATCAATATATTTATTACTGAACTGTCAAAGCTATTTAATCAGTATAAGGTTTTGTTCATTTTGCTTGCATGGAAAATCTGAATATATTACGTATGGTAGTGACTTGAATTATGCAGAAAAGGCTTTCCAATATTGGAATATTATGCGCAAGCAATGTTAGGAACAATTTTATCTCTTTTCTGCAACTATGTATGGACCCTACACAAGAAGAGAAAGGAATGGTTGCCATTTGTTGCTTGAAGAGAAGCAACACTTTGTGTCTGGATCAAGGAGCTGGTAAACCCTGATTGGGATTCCAGTCTTCATCTCCACTGTGGACCCCTAGCCTAGCCAGGAATTTGAGCTCAAATGTGCTATTCCTAGAGATTAAGATAGCTCCTGACTTGTCTCACATCGATGGGCATTTTAGGTGCATGCAGGCGCTTTCATACGCAGATGGGATTGGCCCGAATCTAAGTTCAATAGCTACAGGAGAAAATGACACCTGATCTCATTCATGTAAAACACGCCATGTATACGCCGCGAACCGAATACCAACGAGGAATAAGATGAGTTGCAAAACGAAGAGAATGCGGATTTTGTGCCGCTTAGGACGATGGCCATACAAACCTCATATCCTTAAGGGTAAGGATATGTCCTGACGGATGTGTACACAGCTCAATTAGTTATGATCTATGTGGTGGTGCACCATGCATATCTCGATGCATCCCCAATGGTGTGGATGTGTGCCACGGTTAGTGCTTCGTTTTACAGATTTGTGCTTTTCCTCAAGGAAAAATGCTTCTTGTTTGTTTCATCCCTTCCCCAAAGGTATTGGTGGTATTGGTCGTATTGAATCCCAACAAGTCAAAATACCCCTCGATACACTCCAACTCCAATACCTCTGGGTAAGGGATGAAATGAACAAGGCCTTAAAATGTGAGGAACATATATATACCTTGTGTGAGTATGTATATCTCTTTCCCAAGTTGATGGATTTTGACAACCTTGGACGCCATCAAGGGAACAGCCTTGCACGGCACATTTTGATGGCCAGTTCGCCTTTTCTGACAACATTTTTGTGGGAACATCACCTGCGTATCAAAATCGTCATCAGTCAGTTGTACGTTTATTTGACCCTCCTTTTTTTCCCTGTAGGAGCAACATTTTGATGGTTCTGAAAGCTTTCACTGGCAATAACCTGCACGTATGTTCTACCACGCGTGCATGGTCAAGAAGTCTTGTATCACGTCTCCCTCTTTATATGGAGATCAAGAATTTATCTTTGTGTGGCCATAATACGTTCAACTCTCTCACCTACCACGCACGTACGGTCCACGGGTTAGGTGAGTTAATCGTTGCTTGTTTTCACTCTGATTCTCTAGGGAGAACTAGATCATGAGTTTTACTTAACATAGAGTAGCCTATAACTTGTCATATCAAAAGACCAAACCAAACATCTTGGACATTTTCACCACACGTTCTCCACCTCAACTTTATTAGCATATGACCTTGACTTAACTTAGAATATAATACTCCCTCTGTTTCAAATGTTCAAATCAAACATTTACACGGTGTCCTAATACTATAGCATTTTAACTATTATTTTTATCAGAAAAGTATATATTATGAAAATATTTGCGTCCATGTTGATCAATCAAGCAGTAACACCGATCTCTTATGCATAAATTAATGGTTAATTAATCTACACAATTGTTCAACATTTCAGCTTTTCATGCATGACCGAAGTTAAAAATTTAACATGGTGCAGACCCAAAAGCCAAATATATATATCTCCACCCATCCTTGCTCGTAGAGTTTATAAAAATGAAAAAAAAATCACTTTTTACACCAAAGGTAAAATAAAAGATATGGTAAGTAGGTCAATGGTGAAAACAAACCTATAGCGGCACGTGCGCTTTTACCAAAAATAGGCATCCATGCATGATGCATGGTGTGTGGCAAGATTGCAGAGACAGGCACAGACCGGTGGACGCGAATTGACGGCGAGCTCCCTCCCCTCCGGCCCCTCGGCATCGAATCTGGGGCACGGCACACCTGGCCGGCGGGCGACCGGACAAGGACAACGCGGCGCCGCGTAGGCACCCGCCGCCCAATCCGCCATTGACAAGCCAGCACGGCGGCCGTCCGACGTGCCCCCCCCCCCCCCCCCCCCCTTCCCAAGTGCTCTCCGATGCCGTCGTCGTGGCCGCACTGTGCCGCCGCGTGAGAGACTCCGGGAGATGGACGCAACCATGGTGGGGGGCGGCGCGCGCATCAACGTCCGGCCCGGCGAGGGATCGCGGGATCTCGATCTCCGCTGCTCTCTCGCGGCCTTTCTGTGGCACCTGTGCTCTGCGGTTGACCCCTGGAATAATTTGATAGGCTGGAGGGCTTCCCAATAGGAGCATCTGGTCTGGGGAATTTCTCTCTCACTATCTCGCCCCCCAGTGTCTTTGTGCTCCCATTATCTTTTCCTTAATGCGCATCTATGGACAAATCCTCTCTTTTTTCATCTTTCTCTTTCAGTTTTCTTTTCGAAAAAAAATAATAGCTAGGCTGGAGCTGGACACAAGAACTCTGCCATTCATTATTCGTAGTAGAAGAGAGAATACACTTTTTTTCCCCCAAGGAAAAGCAGAGCTCTAGCAGAAACCAATTGTGTTTTAAAAAAATGTCAGTGTCCCCTCAGGACTATTCGTCGCCCTATCCTTTATTCTTGGGTAAAAGGGTCTTCTTGTCGATGCCTCGATGGTGAAGTTACGGCCAGTGTTAGGTAAAAATATGATCCCACGAGCTAGGGCAGGATGGGTTGCAGCCGGCGGCTCCACACGTACACGAGTCAATGACAGCAGCGGCGATGCGATGAGGCGACGGGTTCATAGGGAGGATAGACGAGATGGGGGCTGCGGTGGCGACGGCAATTGGTTGAGATTCCTAGACATGGGACGTGACTAGCAACCGTGATGATGTGTTCACTTCAGTGACCTTGCATTTGGTAAAGATACCAAGGAAGTTAACATGCGTGTATGTTTAATACTACGTCCGTTCCAAATTATAGGTCGTTTTGGTTTTATTAGGTTCATAATATTTGTTATGCATCTAGATAAACGTTATATGTCTAGAAAAGCCAAAACGACATATAATTTGGAATGGAGAAAGTAGGAAGTAGCAGTATCTTGTAGCTGTGGATTTTTACTCTCTATGATTGATCAGTTGATCAAGTTAATTGGAACTCTGAATACAACCCAAAGTATGCTAGCTTAGCTAGACCAACTGCAGAGCAACAACCCACCGTGAAAGGACTTGTACCTAGCTCCTAGCTTGGAATTTAGCATGACCCCAAATGCATCTGATTTCTCCAATGCCGTCATGGTTTTGCCTAAAGGCGTATCTGGTGATGAGGTAACTAACTTTTGCCGTAAGAAATTCCAACATAAAGACCTGTCATTCAGTCATATGTAACATGGGGAACCCAAAATACGCGGTGTAAGGGAATACTCCATAATGTATGCCATCACATGCTACAGCTTCGAATCACTTTATGCCAAATTCTCTTAGTTAAATTGCAAAAATTGTTATCTTTGCTTTTAGCTGGTGGCTGAATTGCAACAAAGCTGCAATTGATTAGCACATTCATCACTGAAATCGCCATCTACTTAAGAGTGAGGTAATCGTATGTAGCATACAAGCTACTAATATGATATTGTTTTTTTACTCAACTTTTGTTGGAACAGAACTTTCTTTATGGGATACAGTGTTCGAATGTCGTCTATTCTTCGAAATCAAGAGAAAAAGGTTTTAAGTGATATGTTTGTGTTGTCGTCTAGGGAATTTTAGGAGAGAATCCTACAAAATGGAAGAATAATCTAGGCAACGATTTTTACAGTTGTATATGCTCCCAAGATATTAGTATCAACCGTCGTTATTAGAAAGATCAATTTACATCGGTAACTTGGTGATAAACAACCAATTATCACCAAGCATGACGAACTTCTTTACCTTCCTCTCTAGATGCTCCAGATCTTGCAGTAGATCGTCGTCATCGTCATAGTGGGAGGTATATATAGTATCGATAATCTACACTTATGTAATTGTCAATGTCCTTTTTTTACAAGTTCAAGTCAGAGGCGCGCACCACATGCATGTTCAAACACACTCATGTGGATGGACACTAGCACAAGTTATTAAGCACGATTGAAATCTACACTTACCTAGTGTGGGCACACGCGCTCTACCAACATGTGCACTCAAATATATTGTGGGTACACGCTAGCTCTACCTACATGTGAGGAAAGGTGAGCACCAATGCCAAGTTTGTGTTTCGAACCCGGGTGGAGAGGATCGATCCATAGACACGATGCCAACTTGTGTCAATGAACCTCATTGATGCATAGGAGTAGGACTCTACCTCTCGATAAGTCTTATTCCTTGAAGGATGTCTGAGAAGGATTATTGGTACCTTTTTGGGACCATTATTGGTACACTTTTTTTCGGACTACCGTCGATATCTAACATGCATAGGCATGGGCGCTGCCCCCTTTCAGCTGAGTTGGTACAAGGTAACATGGTGTTTGAAACCGTATATGGCTGAAATAAATCACACACTGATGGTAGAGGTAGCAGTGTAGCTCTCATATATCTAGACGAATCAAGCAAAGAAAAAGCACTAGAGTATCTAACTCGTGGAGATCAATGGATCCCAATCAACTACTCAATTAATGGCAGCTACGGCTAAGATGAGGAGAGTGAGACTGAAGAACATTAGTAAACATTCTCTCGGTAGCGAAGAACTGGTTAGGTAGAAAAAAAAAGATATCCATTTTTTTTAAAAAAAATGTTGTCATCTACATGTGAGATTATTTACGTTGTGCATCCATGCAAGGATTCAAGAACAAAATCAGTATAACTGCGGTATCCATCCATAACAAAATTTTGAATAACTTTGATGTGAACATATATTTTTGTCCTTTGTGGTAGAAATTCAGTCTTCCTAATGTGAGAATATGGTCTTGACAATTTCATGGTAACATAGATAGGAGTATGGCATAACCTCACCTATAGATCTAGTTTTTTTTTTAACTTTTGAGAAGTTTAGTAACCTCTAACTATGTTTTGCAGTGAATTTTGACTAGGTTTATTTTATATAGAAAATGAATAGCTAACCATGTCATATCTAACATTCAAATTTTAGCCTGTAAAGGATATAATTTTAGCTTCTATATCAGCAGGGCGGGACCTATCTAATTGAATCAAGACCCACACCAACGGAAAAAAAAAACGTGAAGAGAAGTGCATACGGGGACACTCAAAAGATTAATTAACGCTATTTTTTTGTCCACTGTATCTACCTGCACTTTTATTCAAAATCTACAGAACCAAACAAACAATGCGGCTTTTAATCACAACTACCATAGGTAATAAAGGTTCCAAGACTAGTTATCTTCTGAAATTTGCTAAAAGAACGCTTAATTATTTTGGGATCGAATAAGTATATAGGGAGCTAAAAGGATGCAATACACTAAACAAAATCGAAAACATATAATAGAGAGAAAAATACAAGTTAATAAATGGTACCATCAGTGATATATAAGATTTGGATAGTTTTTTTTAAATAGAGTGCGATTTGCATAGCGGTGAAGGAAGTGGTAGGCATGAATCCTATTCCACCTCTTTTCTAGAAAGTTCGATCATGTACGTTGTGCCATTTTCGAGAGAACGAAGTAATTGGCTGTCATTACGTGATAATCACCAAAATTGATCCGTGGAATCCTGTTATCCGATCCTATCTGATAATAAATCCAATTTTAGTACATCCGGCCGGGTTCCGGATTAGAATGAGCCGGCCGGGCTTTTTTCACCGATCAAATCTTTATATCTCGTAAATACTTGGGAATCTTTTAATATCTTCAGGAAAAAAAAGAAAAGTTACATGAAAGAATCCGGCCACGTAACAGGGTTTCTTTCTTAGGGAAGGAATTAAAATTACGGCCAACTAATTACCGCGGTTACTCTGTCGTCACTTTTGGAACATGCTAGCTTATGGCCGTGTATTTTGAGTTGTCGTATCATGCAAGAGAGGGAGGTGACGAAATCGATGGGAATATGTGATTTGATCGATCGTTCGAACCCCCACGTAAGGTCACTCCTTCCCGTCTATCTCCGACGTACATGTTCTGAACATCGCCCTTGATAGCGCCAATCAGCAGCATCCAATTGTCGACACTTGTTTCTTGTGTGGCTCACAACCGTGTTTCAATGATTTGGCCGGCCTTTAGGTATTATTATTATTCTCCAACTATGCCAACTTATTTCGTGTGGCTAAGGATCGTGGTTCAACATTACGTACTTTTGCACACTCCTATAATAACTATAATATGTGTCATGGTTCAATGGTACTACGCATTTTGATGTTTTCTCGTATATATGCCAACTTATTTCTTACGGCGCCAGCCGACAGCCACGTACGGTGCCACGGTTCATTGACATACGCCTAGGTATTTATCATAAATATCTAACTCGAGTGATTTCACCGAACGTCAACATGGGTTTACATGGCCGGCGGTCGATCATAGTTCAACGACACGTACTTTCAAATTCCTCACGAGAGCCGATAAGTGGCAACCTCGAACCGACGGGTGGCTCGAAGAAAGACATCCGTCCTGTGACGGACGGACGGGCGGGTACACTTACGTCCTCGCGGATCATCCGGGCACGTACCCTTCAAATTACTACGTGGGCACGGTGGCGGTACTTGGGAAGAAATCGATTCCTCTCATGAATTTTGGTTCTGGATAAGTTGTTTATCTCTTTTTTTAAAAAAAACATGAAAGGAGAAGCTGTGCTAGCTACCGTGGGTATGGAGTAGTAGTTAAAAAAAAAACTTATCAACCGCCCCTGTACCTCCTTCCGGCCAACAAGTGCCCTTATCCCCTTCTCGTTTTGAGGAGCCTGCCCTTCCCTTATCTTTTTTCTTTTCCTCCCTACGGATAATACTAAAGCGAGTCGTAGTAGTAGTAATCACCCAACCGCATGCCCAAAATCGCCTCCGTGTTAAGCCTAACCCCCTGCATGTTATCCGCTAATCTCTCTCTCTCCCCTGCACCCCCAGCCAGGCCGGCCCCACCCCAACCGGATTCTCCCGGAAACACCCCCGCCGTGCCGGGACGGTTATATATAACCGGCCGGAGCCAACCCGCCACACCGCAGCGCAGAGCAAACAGCTAGCCTTCTCCCTCCGAGAGTCCATTACATCCTCCTCCTCCTTCCCAAACCCACCTCGCCGGCGGCGAAGGGAGAAGAGAGAAGATGGTGGGGCTCCTGCCGGAGACCAATGCCGCGGCGGCGGAGTCCGGCGTGCTCCTCGACGCCTGGGACTTCAAGGGCCGCCCCGCCCCTCGCGCCTCCACCGGCCGCTGGGGCGCCGCCGCCATGATCCTAGGTCCGCATCAACCCCACCTTGTGTTCCTCCTCATTATTCCCCGCCCCGCCGGCCGGCCGGCATCTCGGTGCCTCCGAGGCCATGGTCGATGGCTTCTTTAATTTTATTTTATTTTATTTTTCCATTCAATTCCGCCGCCGCCTGTCGCGTCAGCTCCGGCAGGCAGATCCCCCGCTGATTGGGCATTGCCGGCGGCGGCGACTGGCCCGCCATGGCTGGCTGACGAAGCTTACTGTATTTGCTGTCGCAGTGGCGGAGCTGAACGAGAGGCTGACGACGCTGGGCATCGCGGTGAACCTGGTGACGTACCTGACGGCGACGATGCACCTGGGCAACGCGGAGTCGGCCAACGTGGTGACCAACTTCATGGGCACCTCCTTCATGCTCTGCCTCCTCGGCGGCTTCGTCGCCGACTCCTTCCTCGGCCGGTACCTCACCATCGCCATCTTCACCGCCGTCCAGGCATCGGTCAGTTACCCTTCTCCCAATCTCCCATCGTCGTCTCCCAAAAGCTCGGGGAAGATTTAATATATATATGTTTGTTTTTATCTCTCCTGTTTATCCTCATCAACGCGCCCAATTAATGTGATCGGCGGTCTCTGCCTGTTGATGTCGGTTGGTTACGTCGCCGGACAAAAATATCTTAGCTGGTCGTGTTTTTGATCGCGTTGCCGCAGTAAAATCCAAATAAAAATTGGAGCTTTTGATCGATAGCCCGGTGAGATGCTCTCGTTCCTGTGAAAAGAACGGGCACCCAAAAGAAACGGAGACTATTCAATAATTCCAATCAACCATCCGTCGTCATCTCCCTCACTCTGGTGGTAGTAGTAGTATGTGCTGACGGGATCCGCGAATGGTGGATTTTCGACGGGTCCAGCCCGCACAGTTCCAAACAAATTTTATCTGCACACACACAAATACTACTTATATAAATCCAGATGAAGATAAGATTAGATCAGACCGTAATAAAAAGATTTAATACTTACCGGGTTTAGTAGGAATAAATAATGAAATTCAACTTTTGACACAGCCCATCAAGATTTGGTTTTTGACAGTCTGTGGTCTCTACATATGCAGGGCGTGACGATCCTGACGATCTCGACGGCGGCGCCAGGACTCCGGCCATCGCAGTGCGCCGCGAAGGACGCCACCTGCGACCGCGCCTCCGGGGCCCAGCTGGGCGTCCTCTACCTCGCGCTCTACCTGACGGCGCTAGGCACGGGCGGCCTCAAATCCAGCGTGTCCGGCTTCGGCTCCGACCAGTTCGACGAGACGAACCCGGGGGAGAAGAACCAGATGATGCGCTTCTTCAACTGGTTCTTCTTCTTCATCTCGCTGGGGTCGCTGCTGGCCGTCACCGTGCTCGTCTACGTCCAGGACAACCTGGGCCGTCCATGGGGGTACGGCGCCTGCGCCGCCGCCATCGCCGCCGGGCTCGTCGTGTTCCTCGCCGGGACGCGGAGGTACCGGTTCAAGAAGCTCGCCGGCAGCCCGCTCACGCAGATCGCCGCCGTCGTTGTGGCTGCCTGGAGGAAGCGCCGCCTCGAGCTCCCCGCTGATCCGAGCATGCTCTATGATATTGATGTCGGTAAGGTCGCCGCCGCTGAGGAGGCCGGCTCCGGGAAGAAGAGCAAGAGGAAGGAGCGGCTCCCACACACCGAGCAGTTCCGGTAAGCTTCTATTTACCTCATTATTGCTGGTTGCTGCTGCTGCTGCTGCTTACCAAATTAGCATTATTGTTCACTGTTGTTGCCTGGGCTTCCATTATTGGCATGCTTGCTTTGCTTTCTTGCTTCATATATTGCCTTGCTTATTAATTTATTACTAGTAAATACGTTAATCTCTATGCTAATACTAGTAAGTAGTGGGTTAGAGAAGTGAACCATGGTTAAGTGAGGGCGTCAGTCAAAGAGTCAAACTAGGATGGACTCAACTCAAGCCAGATAGGGTTAGTCGCCTGACCATGGTTGTTGACCTCATCTTCAGATTTAACCAGGGTCAGAGAGAGACAGCCAGGCCAAGGCAAGAACAGAGAGAGTATAATTTTGCCAGCTAGGGGTCCTTGTCCTTGAATAGTACAAAATCCAATGCAAGTAGATGGATGGATGTATTGCGCAGTTTGTCCCCTTCATCCAATCCATCCCCCCCTCCATCGTTTTCCCCTCAACTTGCACACTCACGTGGTGTACCATGGATGAATTATGATAAATAGGTCATTAGAGCTGGCAATTGTCCATGCTTAAAGTCCACACATCTTGTGGGGGGCAGCTTGTTCCCGCCGCCTTCTCTTTTGTGGTTTTCTCCGAGCATTAACAACCGTCCTTGACGAGCTAGTCCAAAACCTTTTGGTGATGAGTCACTGGCAAACCGTCCTTTGTTCTACAGCGATATCAACTGTCAGTGGGCCTAACCTTCTTCGCCGTCCGGTCACCGTCCTATGTACGCGTCTTACACCTACATATACTCATAGCATCTCGCTTACACTTTTAACATAGCCTTAGCGAACATCTTATGTTATGTTATGTGCGTATGATGTTTAAAGAGAGGATAAGACCCCGAGGGAGCCGACAAATGGCGAGTTTGGCAGGACCCAATCCAATAATTGCACTATTCTAATGCCGGGGGAGGAAGATGGGGAGGTCACGGATGACTGTGCTCCCTTGCCCTGTCCCCCGGCCATCCTTGGTGTCCTCCTCTGCCCGGTGCTCTGCACTGAAAGCCTTCCAACCGCATCCAACACTACCTGATAAACCCTGCACAAAGATTCAGGGCAGCATATCCGCACAAAAATACAAAGCAGCATTTATGTATATATAGTAAATATATATATATATAGATATTTATAAGATGGAACACCTGCTGAAATTCAGAGATGTAGAATATAATAGTCGTAGTAGCACGAAACGGCCGGGAAGATGTGAGGGATCAGGGGGCGAGGTCGGCAGGCGAGGCCAAACGAGTTTGATCTCGCGTGTTGTCTAGCAGCAGTCCATGCTTTGGCCTCATTTGTGAGCTTTGAGACTCTTGTGAGAAAGCTGTCCCTCACCTACCTGCCACTTTCTGAAGACCAGACTTGCTGCACCACACTGATCTCTCAGTTTTTGGAATTTATGCTTTTCCATAAAAGCTGCAATAAAAATGTGCTAGTAGAAAGTGTGTACGCTCTTGCAGTTGAATTTTTAGCTAATAGTAGGGCTGCAACATCAACCTCCAATAGGATGTAGACAGGAAAGGATCTTGGAGTGGGGTGAGAATCTGCATTCAGCCCTTTTAGTCTACAGGTGTCAATGTGTCATCTTCCCCGGCATGTTGGCATTAGTTCTGCATTTTCTCTAGAGATGAAGAAGCTTCACCCTTTACCCATCTGAAGTAGCTCTCTATTGTCGTTTCCGTAGAAAAACGCGGTTTCGTGTTGGTTGTGATTTGATCATGACATGATCGGTAGGGAATGACCAAGTTACAGCAAAAGGTAACCTACTTACCATGGAGAAATCCAGTCTCAGCGACGTCACCCGTTTTGTTTTTCACTTGGAAACCAAGGTCTAGTTGAATGAACCATAAGGTTTGTCCACTTTCCTATAGACATAGCCTAGTAAGAGCCTTGAGACTTTTGTTGCAAAATCACATCAAGAAAATGATATCGATTCAAATCAAAACCAAAATAGGATTTAGCTATGTTCTAGAGAAAATTACTTTCAACAACTTCACAACACTTAGTCCATCCAGACTAACAAAAAGAAAAATTTGGTGAGCAAAAGTGACCACTGACACTTACACGTGTGCACCAAAAACATATTCCTTCATATGAACTCCAGAGTGGTCCACTGCACTAGGAAGCTAATTTGGAGCCCCGAAAAAACTATATTCCCCTCAATTATATGACCACTGTTTCTGAATACGACTGAGACGTGTGCTCGCCGAAAGGCCCTCAAAAGCCAGAGGAAAGCCCTCTGCTGCTCTGCATGATTGTTAGTCTGAAGAAACCCATAATCTGCATGATTGGACTGTGGAATCCTTGTAGAACATGCTTGTGATCTTGCAAGAGACCTAGACACAGTAGAAGTTAGCCGGCAGCATGCTGTTTTGTGCGTGGGGAACCTTCCTACTCGTGTCATAGCTGCCTACCGATGATGAGTCCCCCATGGGCCATGGATGGGGACGGACGGGCAAATCTATGTGACCCAAGCAACCTTTCTGCATCTCCCTCACATGCTGCTGCCGTCTAGGTCATCTTCTTGGCATGGCTCCCTTGGCGCCGGTAGGAGCAGGAGCCCTGCATCTCTCCATCTTTCTTTCTCCGTGGCCATGTCCTGTCCCTGCAGCTGGAAAAGCTGTGGAGATCACTGGAGGGATCATGTCATCTCTCATGGACCATACGCAAAGGCAACAGCAGAGATAAAGCAGGCCTGCAGGCATGTGATCTTGCCGTGTGGTCGCCATCCGATCCGTGGCCTCTTCGTTCCCATGCCATTTGCCTGATCGCCGGTGAGGGTGATGGCCGTGGGGATCTCGTTTAGATTAGTGGCTGTTAATCCTAGAGTATTTGCGGCCATAAAAATCCTCCCTTTTTACAGCCCTTTTTTGTCACTTTTGATGGAGGGGTTAGTGGTGTTTGGTGCCTGAACACGTGATCGAGCTCTTTGAGTTTAGTAATGGCGGTCGGCATCGGCACGGGCATGGCCGCTGGCACCTCAGAGTTTTCTGAGGGGTTCGAGGCCATGTCCTCTTGGCTAATTCCCTGCCACTGAGTTCACCTCGGGTCACTGCTTTTGCACATGAGCATATGACACCAAAGGGTAGTATTCCTTTTGCTGAATGATCACATGACATGGCCATCAGGTTAACACGCTAGACACGGGGATGTGGCCATTAACCCCTTTAATTAGTTATCTTATCGATAAGGCATCACTGAGCCGGACTGAATCTTAAATGGTTGTTTAGTCTCTTCAGAGTCGTCGTCGATTATATGCTAGCCGTTGTCTCAGCACTACCTGGGGATGCCTTCACCTGCAAAATCATTGCATTTTGCATGAACAGGTGTTTGTTTCTAGGTTGTGATTGGGTCTCAACAGTTGAGCATGTGGGATTGGGGAAGAATATTGCCACCCCTGACACGCTGAACTGCTAGTTTAATCCCATCGTGTTTCATGGCATGACCCTGACAGCCTGATATAGATGACATCTTTCAGAGATAAACCCTGATGAGTTATTAGGTGTCGATGATTATATTCTCTCCACAGCTGATCATTGAGATGGCGATTGCGTCTCCTTGTCTTAACAAATATGTAGATGCCCTTTCTTCTTGACGGCATCATAGGCCGGCCATCTGCTTAGCCGAATTGTTTAGGTGCTTGATTGGGTTCGTGTCTCCATCTCGTGCAGAATCTTGCGCCTGTGACCACTGCTTTAGTTTGTGCACGGCCTCTTTGGTTTCTTATGAAAGCTGAAAACAACTTTGCATGCTCTCTGTTCCAGCTAAAGTAGCGATCCATCCACTGACAGCAACTTGAATTAATGCTCGAATAAGTAATTTCAGGAAACATTCGAAGAAATCACTTTAAGCAACTTATGTTTTGACTGCTTTATTCGGGAAAAAAAAAGCTGGTAGCTTTATTGTAGCATTTCTTTGAAGCCTTTTTTCAGGCTTATTACTCTGAATTTTTTTTACCAAGAATCAATCGAGGTGCTTTCAAAGTTGATCAGCATACAATTCTACATGCATACAGATGGAAAATTTTGCTTCGCAACATCTGTGTTTTCTTTTATCGTGAAACTGATTCTTGGCAGGCAACTGTTCTTGCTCTGAAACAGTCAAAACTTTTTCAAACCTAACAATATCTTTTGTTTCCCGCGCCTTTGCTGCAGGTTCCTTGACCACGCGGCGATCAACGAGGACCCGGCATCAGAGCCAAGCAAGTGGCGCCTCGCGACCCTCACCGACGTCGAGGAGGTGAAGACGGTGGTGCGGATGCTCCCAATCTGGGCGACCACAATCATGTTCTGGACGGTGTACGCCCAGATGACGACCTTCTCCGTCTCGCAAGCGACCACCATGGACCGCCACATCGGGCCCAGCTTCCAGATCCCGGCGGGCTCCCTCACCGTCTTCTTCGTCGGCAGCATCCTCCTCACCGTCCCCATCTACGACCGCCTCGTCGTGCCCGTGTCGCGCCGCCTCACCGGCAACCCCCACGGGCTCACCCCGCTCCAGCGGATCGGCGTCGGGCTCGCGCTCTCCGTCGTCGCCATGGCCGGCGCCGCGCTCACCGAGATCCGCCGCCTCCGCGTCGCGAGGGAGTCCGGGCAGCTCGCCGCCGGCGAGGTCGTCCCCATGTCGGTGTTCTGGCTGATCCCGCAGTTCTTCCTCGTCGGAGCAGGGGAGGCGTTCACGTACATTGGGCAGCTGGACTTCTTCCTCCGGGAGTGCCCCAAGGGGATGAAGACGATGAGCACGGGCCTGTTCCTGAGCACGCTCTCGCTGGGATTCTTCGTCAGCTCGGCGCTCGTCGCCGCCGTGCACAAGGTCACCGGCGACCGCCACCCGTGGATCGCCGACGACCTCAACAAGGGGAGGCTCGACAACTTCTACTGGCTCCTCGCCGCCATCTGCCTCGTCAACATGCTCGTCTACCTCGTCGCCGCCAGGTGGTACAAGTACAAGGCCGGACGGCCAGGCGCCGACGGCAGCGTCAACGCCGACGAGCCCATGATGCACTGAGATTTCGCGGCGGCGCGCGACGGGGCCCCACCCGGCCGTCCGGCCGTCGTCGGCCACCGATCCAACGGCGGCGCGTACAAGGTCGTCGCCGTGTACTCTGGCTGGCATGTATACCGTGCAGTGTGTACGTACGTATCTATTAGTAAGTACAAAGGTACGCGGCGAGTGGGCGCGCTCTTGCGTACGCGTGTAGTATAAGTTAATAACTTGTTTCTTAGAGGGGGTGGGTGAATTGTAAAACCGCAAGGTGGGGGGATGGGTGTCAGTGGCTCAGTGTTGCTGCATTTTGTAACAGGGGGGTGTGGGTGTTGCGGTGGAAAGGAAAAACCCTCCACTGCATTGTTTAAAATCATGCAAAAGGGAGGGGTGAAAAGTGAAGGATGTGTGCCTTTTCGTTGATTGACCACCTACACGTTTTATTTTGTTCCGGTGGTTCTTGTGTGCCCGTGCAGGCAGGGCAGGAAGGGGCAGTACCCTCCTTTGGCAGAGCTTTCTGTTCTGTTTGCTTCAAATTAATTTCCTACTTTGTCACGGTTTAACAAATTAAACTTGCTTCAGAACTGTAACCCTGGGCACGTGCAAGAATCCCTCCATTGCCGAATAGTTTCCTCAGTTTAACAAAGAAGACCTGCCTAACAAAACTTATAGCAGTCTCATACTCTAATGGCGTGTTTGGCTAATTGTCAGATATTACCAGAAAAATTTCTAAGGACAGTTAATTCTTTGCAACTTCATTCATGTATATGAAAAAACTAAGAAGGTTCATCAGTCGAGCAGGAGGACTTTACAAGAACGTAGAACACCACCAAAGCAGAGGAGGAACCCACGTTTTCACTACTTCCTCCAAGTTTCCCAGAAACAGCACAAATTTCACATAAAATTCCCAGAAAAATTTCAGGTACCATCCATCCCTCACCACATGTCCATATTAGGAACTTCAGATATGGTAACTTTCGTGGATGCCCCTGCACATCTCGGGCCGGCGGTTGGTGATCCGACGCGCCACGTCGCGTCTCTCCACGAACCGGCTCGATCCGACGGCGCCGAACTGGCGCGTCCGTACGTGACCAAGCGTATATCAATTCAGCAACACATCGCATGGGGGTCTCACGGACGCAGTAGCAACGAACACCGGCCGAAACCTCTTTTTACGTGCGAAAGAAAAGGATGGAGAAGGAGGCCATCGGCGACACGCCCGGCGGCGACGATGGCCAGGCGGCGGAGGACAGCGTCTCCGGCGTGACGGAGGCAGGCACCAGCGGCAATGCGGGGGAGAAGGCGCCGCGGCGCCGCCATGGCATGGCCGGCGGCGAGGACGACGACGGGCTGCTGGCCGTGGTGGGCGACGGCGGCAACGTCGAGTGGGAGGTGGGAGAGGTGACCATGGCCGACGGCGAAGATGACGACGTGGCGGCGGCGGCCTACTCGCCGGTGAGGCGCGCCGCGGCGAGGCTTGGGTCGCTGCTGCTAGGGTTTCTCGCCGGCGCAGCCGTGGCCGCCGCCGTGCTCTTCCTGATGCGTCACGAGACCTCCGTGACGTGCACGGTGGTTCCAACCTGAAGATGTATGTACATTCAGGTGTGGTGTGCTAACATGTTGATTGCTCATTTGCATAGTACTATGATGGTAGTGGAAACAGAAGGGATGTATGGTGTTGTGATCAACCTCTGAAACTATTTCACTCTAGATTGATTGGATGCTCAATGATTTTACAAGGTAGATCAGATGCATCTTCTTGTGAATCTGGAATTCTGGAGTGCATGAAAACTAATCAGACCGGCAACAGTCTATCATATCATACTCATCAGACTGATAATAGTTTCAGCATTGTCAAAGGGTAGGAAACATCTCCCGGTAATATGAGGTCATCAGAAAGAATAAAGGTTATAGTAAATTAACGTGACAGTCGCGGCAGTTAGGCTTAAAACAAGTCTACCAAATCCAAAAAAAAATCTCAGAAAAAAGTATGAACCACCATAATGTACACAAACCAAAGCTTCTAGGAGGGGCTGCTGTTGTTACTCGTTAGAACAAGCGCTCTGTTTAGGAGCGAAAACACAAGAGGCGGTATGCATACGGCATACCGCGCGCGGGTATACTCTCATGGTAGTATAGCTCTGCTGGTCACTGCATCGTACTATGTCCTCTTGAGGATGTAGCCCACGACAATGCCCAGCAGACCCACGACGAGCAAGAAGGTGATGGAGAAACCGCCACCGCTCTTGCTGCTCTCTTTCCGTAGAAGCTCCTGATTCAGAGACAGAAACTCATTAGGACATTTGAAAAACATATAATTATGCCAGCACACTAAATAGTTCCTTTATGCTCGGGACTTCCTTGTTATTGGTGTATTATTTTTCCCAAATGACAAGCAAGCCATTCATTCAAATAACATTAGATGTAGTTACATGAATATTGGATCCGAGATACAAAATCCATTCCATCCATAACAGGGCGGGCCCTCCAAAATTTTATAGTCACCGCATATTACTAAAGCAAAAACTAATTCGACACAATAACCAGCCCACGGTTCAACACCCACCCACTATCTGTATCTTCTTAGTATTACCTGTGACAAACCTATAAAGTTTTCCCAACGCAAATGAACAAAAATAAGTCCCAGGAGTTCAAAGTGAGATCTTAGTTTCTTGAATTGAAATCGAGTAAATATCTAACAGGAGCATTTAGTTCAGCTTGCATCAAAACTGATGATTTTGACAATGTTCAGTTTGTAGGAACAAGTAAGAAAGTAATTAATGGTTTTCAATGTTTTTTCCTGTATGACATTGATGATTAGAGAAGCAACTGAAAATCACACAATTGTAGCTGCAACGAATAATGTCACCTCAAGCAATCTTTGTCACATGAATGGAAGCAAACTAATGACAATGTTTTTTTGAAAAGAATGTTACAAACTGCAGTATTAATTCAGGATCATACATTGTCTGGAGAACTTACCAGCTCTTGCCGCAACTTCTGGTTTTGTTGAATAGCAGACATTTTCTCCTCAGTTAACTTGGAGATCACAGAAGTTGCCTATCAGTCACCAACCAGAGTGAATTCGTCAAAACCAAAATACTTCACAAAGTATACATTACAACTTAGAAGCAAACTAAGAACCAAATTAGGTACTGTATTTTCGCTTTCTGCTGTCAGGATTCGACCAACCAGACATGAGGAAGCAAAGATTGTTGAGATCAAGAAGGATTACATCTTCCAACTTGTTACTACTCATAAGATGAAGCATATCATGTAAGAGCAATGAGCAAGATGGTTCATGTGAATAAGCAATCATGAAGGCATGAGTTTTGAAAACTACCAGGGGATGCATTGCATATCCCACATGCTATTTAGTTTCCTCTCTTCCTAAAAGTACAGAGTTCAGTGATAATGAGGCTTGACTCTTTTCAACTATTCAAATTGAATAGTGAATCCAGTGCGAGAAAATCTCATAAAACCTTAAATTCATTCTGCTCAGGAACATGTGTGACATAAAAAACATCTAAGAAGTAACCTAATACTGCACTATTTAAGACCAAATCATATGTGCAGGTAGTATTTATGGTCCTAGATCTAAACATTATAACAAGCTCTAGTGGCCATAGCCACCTAATGAAACAAAGAGGATTCTTACAGTATCAGGGGTATTGTTGCCCATCAGGCACAATTCATAATCATTTGCAATTTGCAAGACAATATATGCTCCAAAATTTCAAAGGATCATCAACTACAGAGATTCATGAATTGTATGTAAACCAATTCTGCTCCAATATTGGAGATTAATTCATCGACAGAATTGGTGTACACAGAATTAATTCATCGACAGAATTGGTGTCGATGAATCTCTGTATCGACTATACCCCCCGATCTACGGATGTGTACACCAATTCTGTTGATGAATTAATCTCCAATCTTTCTTACTAATTAAACCATGAATTGTATCTATTAACTGGTTAGAAAGGATAACACATAACTCGAACATTGCTGATGTGCAATTAACAAGATGCTCTTGCAAGTTGCAAAGGGTTTTAGTTTAATAGCACTGAATGTCAAATAAAGAGGCAACTATACAGGTCAGGGAAAAGCTACCTCAGAGGACTTCTCCTTTCCTGTTTCAGCGGATGATCTAGATACCTACAATTTGCAAACTGATCAGAAATAGCAATTCACTAAATCATCAAATGAAAACCCACAGAAGGCTGACAACAAATCTAGATGAAACAAAAAATTGAGACAGGTTAGTGTATTACAGATTGTGGCATCGCGGAATGGTTGATCCCATTTTCTTGTGCAAATGGGTGAGCAGAACTCCCTAGTTCAGAGTCTTCAGGGATTGGACTAGGCGTAGTTGTTGGCACATAGATCACACGCAGCTTGAATTCATCAACAACTTTCCCTGGCTCCTTATTGAACTGTTGTCATGAAAACACATAGACATATGACAAGCCGAGCTAGAAATGTATGCATGCAGCAACATGGCAGAAATAAAACCAATTAAGAGTGCCAGAGTACATACCATTGACGCATTAATGTCTTGAGCTGTTGCACCATTCTCAGCTGCAACACTTTGAACTAGGAACTTGTCCTTGCACTGCATGTCTGGAGGTGACTCCTTCTGTGCTTGCATTGTCACTGACAAGTAACAATAAACAAAATGTTAAGTACACATACAAGTAAAAATTTGAGTTAATGTAAGTGGACCTCGTAGTATGAGGCTATCATTTAATGATGTTGTTATGGATTGGGAGCTACCTGTAACATCACAGGTCGACCCTGGTAATACAACGCCGATATTGGGGCGCACACAGTACTGCTTTGGATTGGTTGTTTTGACCTGTCATAGATATGTAAGTTTTACTTTTACATTCTACTAATAGGGCAACCCATTTGAGCAATTGACCAGTGATGTTTGATAATAAATTACCTTGAATGCTACATAATGGTCAGTCTTATTGGTGAGTTGCATGGAGCATGAGCTCTGCTTCATTATTTCAACTGCATGTAGAGAAAAAAGTTCAGGCACATCAAAGAACAGAATACATACTGCCAGTTCATAGTCAGCAAAATATTCAATAGAAAGACCTAAGACAAACAGACTCAACAAACAGAACCATAGCAACTGAATGTGCTAAAATTAACATATTGTGATGCAGTTCAATTTCGTAAGCAAGAACACAAACATCCTCTTTACTACGATGAACAATAACCAGATTGCCCAATCTAGAACAGTACAAGACATGCAGGCAAATTTCATTTGACGCCACCACATGAAAACAAATAGAATACACGGATGCAGTTACAAAGCAAGCTTTTCTGCAAGATTCCAAGCTCCCCGGAGGGCAGGCAACTGCCAAAACGATGACTCACTATCCACAATGCACACTGGAAGCATGAATCAGGAAACGAACAAATCTAAACCGCTCAAATCCCAGTAGACGAACAGATCGTCACGCTATAAGCCAACCGCACGAGAAGCCTGCAAGAAGACACTCTCCTCTTCTTCACAATTCTAAGGCCGAATGATTCTAGGGGACACTCCACGAATCAAGGCGATCAGAATCAAAAGGCTGTCCACGAAGCATCATGGGCCTCGTTTCCGTCCCCAGGATCCCAGGTTTGACCAAGATCCATAAGCAACAAACGGTCGCAGCAACTTCCCAACAAGATGCCAACGGCTCGATCTGGAGGCGAGATCTGGGAGGACTTACAGGGGAATGCGAGCTCCGAGGGCTGGATCTCGAGGAAACTCCCGCTCCCGCCGCTCATGGCTGCTTCCTTGCTCTCTCCCTGATTCAAGGATCCCTCCTCTCCCAGGAACAGGAACAGGCCGAGCAAATCAAGAGCTCGGCCACAAATCCGACCCGAAAAAAGAATTCTTTGGCTTCCCAGGGAATCAAATGGGGGAAGCCAAGAGCAAGGGCGGGCGCTGATCGATGGTAACGAGGAGGGGAAATGAAATCCCCAAGAAATGAGCGAAAAGATGGGAAATTTCGGTCGCCCTCTCCTGTCCAAATCGCTGCAGTCTGTCTGGGTCATAAAAAGGTTGCAAGAGAAATGCGTTTAGAAATGGGATCGTGCTCCTTGGATGAACTGGCCGGAAAATGACGGTTGTAACCTCGGTTGGTGGCAGAAGCCTGGGTGATGGTGAGTGTGGGAAGAGGAGGGTATAGATGGTAATGTGGCTGAGCTGGGTGAATCTGTGACGTGGTGGTTTTATCGCGTGCGCAGATGGCTGCCAAGTGCCAAATGTTCAAGTACAGGTAGGAACAGGCATTTACCTCTGCCCTGCCTTCAATTGCATAAGTAGTGATACATCGCTCAAAGGATTGCTGGTCTCCCAGGCATTGAGTCACTGTACATGGTAAAAAAAATTAGGCCGCGACAAAAAGAGGCTCTGTGCGCGTCGTACGCTACTGCCTTGCGCCACGTGGTTCCGTTCTCCGCATGCGGTTCACGCAGTGCAGACTTCGACTCAGCTTGCTCCGTGTGCTGGCCTACACGTCGTCGTTGTCTCTCCAAAAAATCGATGGCGCCGGACCTTGCCTCCTCTCTGTTTGCTTCGCAGCCCGCTTAGGCATCCTCCCGCGCCGGCATCAGCCTCTTAGCCTTAGTAGATGGCTGCCGGTTCCATCCCAGTCCCATGGTTGCTCTCCTTCTCTCCGCTGCCTTCCAGACACGACTAAGGTGGGCCGCAAAGAAGGTGGTGCTGCGGTGGCAACTCGCGCCGTCAGACGAGTGCACAGCTTTTCCCGCACGTGGTTCGTCGCCGGTGAGCCGTTCGACGACGCTGTGGATAGCAGGGTTAAATTTTTCGCTACAGTAGCGGTTTTTTGGGAATAAAAACCTGTCCGGTAAACCGGTCAAACCGGCCGGTTAACCAGTAGGAGCGGTTTGGTAGTGTCGGTTTTGAGCGGTAACCGGCCCTATTATGCTACCGGATCGGACCGGTTTGACCGGTAACCGGTCAAACCGGACCGGTTACGAACGGTAAAAAAAACCCTGGTGGATAGAGCTGTGCTAGCGAGGCCGAGCTGCAAGGTGCTGCCAACCCCCATCAAGTTTAGCGTTGATTCACCGTCATGGTCTTCATCTGAGTCCCTCGGTTAGTGCCTTGCACCCAACTTTTCCCTCTCATCTTGGTTTTTTCTCCTCACTCATATCGCCAAATCCCAAATTATTAATAGGAGGTTGGCCGATTTCATTGTACCATTAATTTCCAGCCTTTTACTACATGTGCTATTCAGTGTTGTCATGAGGTTGATCTACATTGCAAATTTGTGATCACATTAACCTACCTGATGGTTATGTTAGTGTGTAGTTGCATTGCAACACCACCTGTTCATGTCTGTACCATATAAGGGAGCCCCTTTTCTGTGTTTTTTTTTGCCACCGGGCAGTTCCGGGTTTGGACATTCTGTCACTTTTGGTTTGTGCAAGTGCATATTTCAATTCCTAGCCGAATATGCTGACTAAATTTTGGTTTATGCAGATTTCCTAATATTGATGCTGGATTCTGAACACTTCAACATATGGTTAGGTCCTTTTCCTTCTCTGCTTCAGACTGTGAATTTAGGTGTATATTATTATGGTAAACTGTACTAGACTCCCAATTGCATGAAATATTTTCTATTCAGGGACGACGGAGATAGGTAATGAAATATCAAAGCCCATATTCACGTTAAAAGGGTATACAAATGTGTCAGATATGAAATATTTCAGTCATCCTACAAGATAGTTAATATATTGTTATACGTCTATCTTTATTCATATGATCTCTGCCTGTAATTTCTTTCCTACCATTGACTGGCGAGTCTTATTGTCCTTTATATTGGTTATTTACATAAGATTTCACATAAATTCTTTACATAATCAGTGATTGTTGATAGTTTCCAACCTGACACAAAACAACCACAATCATCTGATATTGCCAACATCCAGATCTAAGCAACATATCGAAACAGAGATCTCTGGTGCAGAGTGCAGCCAATGCAAGTGCCAATGGACGTGCGGATGGTGACTACATTAACTAATTTGTATTGGGCGTGGAGAGATGCTAAAGCACGTCTTTCCTACATATGCTTAGATTTTTTTAACTAAACTTTGAATTTAGAGGCTCAATGTGGGTCCATTTGAGATAGCTTCATATGTGTGGGCTAGAGTTCTTCTGAGAGGCAGATAACTTTACAGCTATGTGCTCGCAAGATGCTCAGCAAAGTGCTTTTATGTATGTGCTAGAAATTCTCTAAATGTGATCCCTTTCATATAATACATGTCATTCTAATATGAGTACCTTTACACTTGCTTTGATCGAAATTGTACTATACTATTAACTGTGTTTCGTACATATTTTGTGATTAAAGATTGTTCTATGGTGCTCCAACTATCATTCTGCGAGTATAATTTATCAAAGTAGCATAATCCAGTTTGCCTCTTTCCAGGGTTGATGACCACTGTAAAGAACAAGGTGCCTGCCTGGTCCATCATGAATAGAACTTCACTTGCAGTCGTCAGCTGGCGCGCCGTGCCGGCGCGCCCCTCTGCCTAGTATGCATATCACATTTCATTTTGTTGTCTCGTTTGGAACCAATTTACAAATCACCTGCGCCAGTAGCTTCTTAATTTTTTTGGTCAAAAGGTAGCTTAATTCGGGGGTGTTTAGTTTCCCCAAATTTTTCCCTTGTATCATGAGCTATTAAATCCCGGATAAAACAAAGGGATTTCAACGTAGATTATTACAATGTCCACGTAGAAGAGAAGCAGATGTTTTAACTAGTTGAATCTAGCCGGTGGATTATTGAAGTCCGGAACTTATTTGTTTCAACTTGTATATTGTAACAACATAAAAACAACCATTCACAATTGTAAATTGTTAAGCTGGAACAAACAAACCCTATAATTGAGCATTTGATAAAAAAACATTGTTAAAGGACTCATTAAAACTTTTATGGCTTTCGTGGAATCTAAGAATGATCAAGTTTGGGATCCGGCCTCTATCTTTAATTGACATGTTGCCGATAGACAATACATAAAAGTTGGTTAAAAAGAACCCATATAGATGTAAAATATTTTGTTAGGAGCTTAACTATGCCTACCACACTGATAAAGTTAGAACATGGTTTTTTTTTTTGCGAATTCACACATTACAGATGCAGACGCTCACAAACCTACACGCAGACTCAGCCCTATGAATACACGCATGCAACCCTACTCCTATGAGCACCTCTGAAAGACTGAGCCGGCAAATCCTCGAGATTGACAAGTCCACATCGCCTACCACTGAAAGAATAGTACCGTACTAAAAACGATTTACAAATGATTTGTAGGATTATTCTTCACCATGCAGATAAGAAAAGCGAGCTCGGATCACTCTTTATAATTCCTATCAATAGTGTTAAGCTACTTTTCATAGCTCTTTAATACGACAATAACACTTAGGTATCGTTTGGATGTTGGCATTAGAGCATTGAATCAGAATTGGAATTATCCAATACCAATGCCGGCTGTTTGGACGTCCTCCGAATTGGATGTCGGCATTGACGACGAATACCGCGCGACATTGCTTCAGCTGTCCGCACCCCCTTCCCAATACAGAGCCCTTCCCCTCCGTATTGGATGGAATTGACCCTCTCCTCTCTCACATCTGTCTCTCGCGCCCCCATCCCCTTCCTCCGCCGGCAGCCACGCCCCATCCCGTTCCTCCTCCACTGGCAGACACCCCCCCCTACCCCCCTCGCCGGCAGCCGCGCCATGACTAGGGTGGAGGAAGACAACGAAGCGAGGGTGACCCAGATGAGGATGGTGAGCGCCGCCATGGCTAAGCTCCACCGTGGTTGGACGGGAGGAGGACGCCAAGGGGAGGGCGGTGCAGATGAGGACGACGAGCACCGCCATGGTCGGGTGCCCTCTTCTTTCCCATCTCCGGCGCCCCCCCTCTCGCCACCGCTCCTTCACCCCATGCCGCCCTCCACCGCCGGCGAGCTTAGCCGCACCGCCCCTCATCTTCTCTATCTCCGGAGAAACCTGGCTGCGCCGCCCCTCCTCTTCCTCATCTCCGGTAAACCTGGCTGCGCCGCCCCACCTCTTTCCCATCTCCGGCGGAGCTGGCCGCGCTGCCCCTCCCGTTCCCCATCTCCGGCCGACCTAGCTGTGCCGCGCCACCCCGCTCCTCTCTTCTTCCTCACGGCCTGCGACAGGGGCACTCGGCGGGCCTGTAGCCTGCAACGCATCCCTGCGTCTGTGTGTGGTTGAGCCTGCAGCGCATCCCTTCCTCCGGTGAGATATCAAGTGAGGTATGAGGAGGTGCAAACAATCCCTAATTCAATCTCATATCCATCCAAACACGATTTGGCATTTTTGCTTGAGTTGATTTTCATCATGCAATTCCATATACATCCAAACAATTGTATTGGTATTTTATCCAATTCAATATCTTAGCCAATTTGGCATTGAACTCAATTCAATGCCAAGGCCTCCAATATCTATATCCAAACGGAGCCTTATGCATCCTGATTTCAAACCCTAGCGACAAAAAGGATTAATTCTTTCCTCGGGTGAACAAAGGCATTGTTTATCAATATAATACGTGCTCCGAATATATAATATGATAAGAATACCAACAAATTTTCTATAGAGAAATTATTAAAAAAGATCATAGATTTTACCAAAATGCGAAACCTTACACGGGGTGTTTAGTTCATTTGGGTAAAGTTTTTCAAATGAAATCTTTCACATTTGAAGTATTAAACATAGACTAATTACAAATTCCATCTGTAAAACGCTAGACGAATCAATTAAGCCTAATTAATTCGTCATTAGCACATGTTTATTGTAGCATTACTGTAGCAATTTACGGTCTAATCACGGCCTAATCAGACTCATTAGATTTGTCTCGCGATTTACATGTGAAATGCGATTTTTTTCGACTTCATTTAGTATGTCATGCATGTGTACAAACATTGATGTGTAAAAATTTTGACGGTGAACTAAACAGTCCCACAATTTTTAGGGCTCGGTCCGCAGAGCTTCAGCTCCAACTATAGTTCCTCTTGCTGAGCAGATTCTCTATTTAAAGAAATTGACGTGGGAGGTAAAATGTCCTATATGCCTATGGCTACATGATTTGTTTGAATGGATTAATTGAATGGTTATAATTTGAGTTCATTTAAATTTAAAACTTAAAATAAATGAAAAAAGATTATTGTACATTAACTTAATCTTCAATTTTTTTCTTTTGTTAACGCATCTTTTCTCTCTCTCATGTACCGGCTGAAGCGCTAGCAAAGGCAGCCCTATTACCACCCGCTCACTACACACAGCCCATAATCGTAAGTCCTCAGGCCCAAAGAAAAGAGAAATGGCACAGCTGAGCAAGCCCATCTCGGCCCACCTGCGCCGCTATTAAATGGAGGATCTTCAACTGCATCCCCAACCCCGCCGCGCTGGAGAGCACGAAGCTGCGCCGCTAGGGTTTATCGCCGCCGCCGCCGCCGCCGCCGCCGACCAGATCACACACTTAGGGTTTTGCGGGCACCGTTTGCGCGAGAAAGGAGAGGAGGAGGAGGAGGAGGGGAGCATTGACTGCGCGAGGGAGCTGGAGAGGAGAGGATGATACGGCGGACCCAGCGGACGCGGCGGGAGTACCTGTTCACCAAGAGCCTCGAGGGCGCCGAGCGGGTGCAGTACGAGAAGAAGCGCCGCATCCGGCAGGCTCTCGAGGAGGGCAAGCCAATCCCCACCGAGCTCCGCAACGAGGAGCACGAGCTGCGGAGGCAGATCGACCTCGAGGACCAGGAGCGTCAAGGTGGGCCAACGGTTCCCGTGTCTTCCCTTCCATGCCATTCCACTCGAGCGGGTGGAATGCAGTGTTCCTGTTCGTTTGCTTTGTAGGCGGATTTGCATTCTGTTTTGTATAGCTAGCTAACGATGTGTTGCTCTGTTGTTTGTGGTTGGTGACTGGGCGCTGCAGTCCCGAAGAACATCGTTGACAATGAGTACGCTACTGCCAACATCCGGGAGCCCAAGATAATGTTGACCACATCTCGCAATCCCAGCTCGCCCCTGGTTCAGTTTGTCAAGGTATTTTTATTTTGCGTGGAAATTGGATACTCTGTGGGACTTGAAAAACGTGCATTGCCTTCAGTTAATCAACCTTTCTGGTTCTCTTTGTAGGAGCTGAAGGTTGTTTTTCCCAACTCACAAAGAATAAACCGTGGTGGCCAGGTATAGTAGTGTGGCAGCAGCTACCAATAACCATGCTATCTTTCTTTTCATGCATTTGTCATGCATTATTTGCAAGAAAAGAAGATGAGCTTGTTGTCCATGTTGGTGGTTGCCAGTGAACCGTTGATGCTGTGCAAACCTCATTTCCTAGTATGATGCTGTCTAGTTTTTGCTGTCTCAGTTATTTGTTCTTCGCTTCTTATTGCCTGCTCATTCTTTTGGCAGGTTATATCAGAAATTGTTGAGTCCTGCCGCTCACATGATATTACTGATCTAATTTTGGTCCATGAGCATCGTGGTCAACCTGATGGTTTGATCGTCTCTCATCTACCACATGGTCCAACTGCATACTTTGGATTACTCAATGTGGTAAGTGTGCTTATCTTTTCTAGAGGTATATATATGCTAAGCTGGTGCGGTGGTGCCTACTGAAGTGCGCAAAATGAGTGAGCACACTTTGTTGTATCCTGAATTCCTGAGGCTTTGTTGTTGTGTGTAGGTGACTCGCCATGACATCAAGGACAGGAAAGCAATGGGCAAAATGTCAGAAGCTTACCCCCATTTAATACTGGACAACTTCTCAACCAAGGTATATACATTGTTTTGTGTCAACAGTTATTATTTTGCCCTTAATCATGGCGAACTCTTCACTATGTGTGCTTGAAAAGCTAAACCACCATTTCGCAGCAAGCTAAACGACTTAGATAGTTAGGATGAAATGTGGCTGCGATGGTGTTGAGTTTTATCTTATTTATTCTTGTTGGCATGGAATCCATGCTCATTGCTGGGCATCCATGCATCCATAGAGGAACTGGAGGCTGCCATGATGATACTGTCCAATCTGAACTTTTTCAACTCTCTCCCCTCTCCTCCCTCTCTCCCCCCCCCCCTCCTCTCTCTCTCTCTCTCTCTCTCTCTCTCTCTCTTGGATACACATACACACACTCAGTACTCAATTATGCCAGCAATGACAGCTTGTTCATACTTTGCTGGTATGGTGGTGGTGGCGGTGGCGATGATCGTGGTGATGATGATGATGATATTCATTTGAATAAAAAGATGCTGAGCTCCTCCAGTTCCATAGTCTACTGCTATATCGTTTTTCCCTTGGACATGTTTTTCTGCTGTTCCCAAGCAAGTTTGCTGCTTTGTTTCATTTTGGTTGTGTTGCACATTGATTAATTTAAGAATGGTTTCAGTCCAATGTAAGCTCAAATAATGTTGAGCGCTACAGTTTGTAGTTTCTTTGCTACTTTTTGTGGCTGCAATGATGGACTTCTCGTTAACCTGAGACATACTATGAGGATAACATCTATCCATTCAAAACTATAACTGAGCAGCATTGATATTGTTCAAAGATACATCATGCAGAAGTTTTTTGTGACCACCTATTCGTTCACTACGTGCCTTGCATCCTGGCATCTTCATGCCTATTTTATAGTGTTTGGAGGTTGCAATGATGTCTTTCTCGTTAACCTGAGACATGTTCTTTCCATGAAAGACAGTTAAATCCATTCATAACTCAAGACTGAGACCTCCACTTTCACTAGTTTGCTCTTTTTCCCTATTGTGATTCTTTGATCTTTTTTGGTGATACAATGTTCTATTAGTTTTGGTTTTAAATGGAACACATTTGCATGTGAATCTCCAAACAGCTGAGGCTGCAATGATGTTTGTCTCGTTAACCTGATATTGCATGATATTCATTATTGTTCAGTTGGAGGTTGCAATGATGTCTTTCTCGTTAACCTGAGACATTTATTCCACGGAAGACACTTATATCCATTCATAACTCAAGGCTGAGAACCTCCACTTTCGCATTTCCTTTTTCCATCCTTTTTTTTGGTGTGGGTTAGGTTATTTTCTCCTCTATTCTGTTTCTATCAGTTCAAGGTTTGACAAGATCCAATGTATAATTTGCGCAGAAGTTGGAGGTTGTGATGATGTTTTTCTCGTTAACCTGAGATGTACTTACTATTGTGAAGACAGTCTCAATCCATTCAAACCTAATAAACTGAGCACCTCCTTCCTGTTTCTTGATTTGGATCAAAATGCTTAGTGAGATTTGTTCATTACTTTCTGCCTGCATGCAGAAATTTCATATTTGAGTCATGTGTGCTTGAATCATTGTGGATCCTGGTTGATTGCTAGGTACTACCTCTGTTCTCAAGTATGATGTTTAGGAGAAGATAGCTAGTTCATTTTTGAACTACTTAGCTTGTCCTAAACTAAATGGCATATGTTTAAGAATAGAGGGAGTTAGTGATTGGATGTAGGAATGTAGCATTGCATACCATGCCTGCTTTCCAGCTCCACTACAGTTTGATAACCTGTTTTCTTTTGCAGATTGGTGAAAGGACTGCTACGATTCTCAAGCACCTCTTTCCTGTGCCAAAGCCAGATTCAAAGCGAATAATTACTTTTGCTAATAGAGACGACTACATTTCTTTCAGGTCCATATTTCACTATTTAGTTTGGTGTAGAGCACTACTTGCTGGTGTGCTCTGTGCTGTGCTCCATCAGAAAGACTGACAGAGCTCTTGCTATTTTATAATGAAAGGCATCATGTCTACGAGAAACCAGGTGGCCCAAAATCGATCGACCTGAAGGAGGTTGGGCCCCGATTTGAGCTGCGACTGTACCAGGTGACAAACACCTCCATCAAATGTTTGAGGATCTCATCGGCATAACTTTTTTTTGCTGGTGCTAACATGTTTCCCTTGTCTGACAGATCAAAC
Organism: Urochloa ruziziensis; assembly: GCA_015476505.1. Taxonomy (NCBI): domain Eukaryota; kingdom Viridiplantae; phylum Streptophyta; class Magnoliopsida; order Poales; family Poaceae; genus Urochloa; species Urochloa ruziziensis. Next base: position 10,721,528 of record CM027124.1, read on the forward strand.
TAGGTACCGTGGAGCAAAACGAAGCGCAGAGCGAGTATGTGCTGCGGCCTTACATCAACACTGCCAAGAAGCAAAAGACCCTTGGCTCGTGAATTGAGTTGAAAGTGGTTTGGTTGATAATCTGCAGCGCTCCTCAGTACAGCAATTTCCTGTTGTTGGCCCTTCACAACACTGTAATCGTAAGTTAGTAACATCAATGCATAGGATGATGTGTCCTGTTTTGCTTCCCCCAATTTTGGGTTCCGGCAGTTGTAGCATCCAGTGAAATTTTCAAGATGAGTTTGGGTTATTGGGTGAGATATGTAAAATGTTCCTAGAAACATTCGTAGTCGTTATTGTTGGGCTTATAATCTCTGACGTTGTTTTGTTGAGATGCCTGACCACGGAATTATTTTATTTTTATATTTTTTTTACGATTTTTCAAAAATAAATTGTTGGCTCAAAATTTAGCAGATCTGGTTTTATATCGCCGGTTGAAACGGCTATCGCCGTTTGATCCGGCGAAAAGGGCCTCCCCTGGCGATGGTGGGCCCTTTCGCCGTTTCAAACGGCTATAGCCGTTTCAACAGGCTATCGCCGTTTGGAACGGCGAAAGGTGCCCCCCGCCGTGGCAACCGCTTTCGCCGGGGGGGGGGGGGGGGGGGGGGGGGGGTTGGGGCTATAGCCAGTTCAAACGGCTATAGCCGTTTGAACTGGCTATATTTGTTTAAAAGTTTTTTATGAAAAAGGTGAATAATTTAATTTATGTTGATTAATAGTTGATATATTTTTTCCGCTCGATTTGGTTCCATAATATGAATTGACGTAGTTTTTGACGCATAAATATTTTTCGGTTATATTTGCTACCGTTTAAATTTTCTACCGTTTAATGTCGTAGATTTGTTTATGATACTTTGTACGTTTCCGGTTAACCATTTTTACCGTAACGCAATAGTTAAATATTGATTTTTATGTATGGGATTTTTTTATATGTTAAGAGAACGACTTAACTAGTAGAACAAATAACATTTTGTGAAACATTAGAATTGCATAACCCGGCTTGAATGCATAGATGCATTTTAGCGAAATGAAATTATCAGGAGGTAAAGGTGTCGAGCACCTCCTCTGATCTAAACATCTACTACTAGGTGCAATGGCATGTGTACCACATTGATAACGGTATCATGTGCTACTGCTAGTCCTAACATGCCTTTGGGTAATTTAAATCGCCGGGTGTGAAGCCTATGCTTTACTGGGTACAACGGGGATATTTTCCCTTCCTAATGGCTTCAGGGCCAGCTGCTTTTGCACGACGTGCCCTCTCTCTCTTTCTCTCCCTTTCAGCTTCACGTTCCTGTGCCTCTTGATGCTCGACCTCCTCGAACCTCTTGCGGATCTCCTCTTGGTCCTTCTTGCGCTTCTTTTCCTGCTCCTCCTCGTGCATCATTCGTTGCCACCTTGCTCTTGCCGAGGCTGCTTCATGGTCAACATGAGCCTTGTCCTCATCGGACTGCTCTGTATCTAGCCACTGCAAGAAATCACAGAGAGGTGGGGGAGTTGAATACCTTGGCTCTCATGCTTGCAGACACCTTGGGTGGATCATACTCGAAGTTGTCACACATGAAAAATCTCATGCCGTAGTAGTCACCCAAGATTTTTGACTGCACAAGCTTGCAAAGGTCACCACAGAAGCACATTGGCACATGCACCCCTTGTGGAACGGCAACTCTCACCTTCCTCCACTTGAGGAGCTCTGGATCTGAACAAGCCATGGTTTGTAACTGAGACACTGCACAAGTTCAATAGCAATGACATGCCATATATAGTGAATGATTGGGTTGGTCCATAGACCGAGTCCATGATGTTTTGGATGTGTGGTACATAAAAAGAGATCGAATCCAATGCAAGCGGATAAGTTCGCCACGCCGTCTTCAGTGCATGCTCTGCGCGAGACACTGTATCACAGAAAAGCGGCATTGGATGCCTTGCTTCCCCACAGTGGATGCCCTAGCCTTGGATGCTATGGTTCATCAGAGTAGTCTGAAAAGCGACACTGGATTTCCCACATTGGATGCCCTGGCCTGGGATGGTACGGTTAATAAAAGAAGTTTGATAAATAGTAGAGTCTTTGGATACAAAGGTACATGACTTCATTAAATTAAAACGAATTTGGAATACATGACAAAGAAAGTCATGGTGCATGTAGCAATGTTGCATACACTACGGTACATTTTAATGCAACGTGCTTGCGCCATTCACCTTCAAACTACACAAGTGGCAGTGGCACGTGCGACACATGTATGATGTGCCGACCTAATCCTAACATGCCTTAGGTAATTAAACGGAATAATTACGACAACTCCATTGAATGGTCCTAGTAATCTCCCCACATAGCAAACTGTGTTGCACCTTCTCCATAATATCCTCCCATCGGCGGCGGAGGAGGGGGCGAAGGCGGCGGTGGCGGCGACGCAGGCTTCTTTTGGTGACAGGGGCAGCTGCATTCTTGTTGTATTCTTTTCTTCATAGTGCTGAACTTTGGTTTCTAGATCTTGGATTTGGTTCTGCAGATATTCGATGAACTCATGATGGGGAAGAAGAGTAGGAGGATCGACCCACCTAACGAACCCACAGTTTTCTTCGGCTTCAGAAGCCTAAATCAAATAACTCGAGTAAGATGGTGAAACTAAGACAAGCATAATTAACTGAGGATTATTAGTAACATTTACCCATGCTCTTGGGCATTTGAAGAAACGATGACCTCCATTTAGATCGGAGGTATTCATCTGCACTAAGCAATCTTCACCATGCATGCATTTTGGCCAGTCTTCTTTACTCTTAGTGTATCCTCTAAGAGGCTTATCCTTTGTGAAATCATGCTTGCTTTGAACTGGAAACTCATACACTGCTTCCCCAAAGTAATCAGGACCAAGAGACCCGACATCGTCCCACACAATGGGAGGTCCCTTCCTTCCCCCCTTTGCACTCCCGAAGCTCAAACCCTTGCCACTACCTGACCCTCTAGACATTGTTGCTGAGCTGAATGATCTTGTTTCTTGCAATGGGAGGACCCTTGTGTGTACATATAGGCTGGCGAAGGAAACTTGGTCGTTGCCCATACTGTGGTGACACAAATGCACCTGAAAAGCCTACGTCCATAGGACTGAAAAGCCTATTACGAAGAGCACTGAAAAGCCTAGGACTAAGAAAAGTGAAATGCCTGTTGCGGCACATGCATGACACGGTCTGAGCAAGAAGTAATTGCATAGTCTGAGCACGTCATAATTGAAATCGAGATTGACGATCTGAAAAGCCTAGATAGATGCCTGAAAAGGCTACTCGCATGCATACTGCCAAGGCTAGTTGATATTGTGTAGCCTTTTCAGAAAGTGTGTACGCTTTTCAGTGAAATGTCATATCAAAGGCAATGATGTCAATGCTTTTCAGTGAGCCATTGTATCATAGGATGCGTAGGCTTTTCAGTGATCCATCAGTTCACCATCTACTACATGACATAGTGTGAGCAGGGCATAAATAACATAGTCTGGTCGCGTCATAAATCACATAGTTAATAGTCTACTACATGCATCACATAGTACGAGTAAGACATAAAACACATAGTCTGAGCACAACATAAAACACATACATAGATAAGAAGGTACTAAATGCGCCCTCGCTTGTGACGCTGTGCACCCCTCGCACGACGCTCTGCCGCCTGCGCCGCTCGGGTGTGGTGCTGTGAATACGTGAGCGGGTCTGGTGCTGCAACCTGGCGTGTGGGACGTCGCGCCTCATCTGCAACCGGTGTCTGGACGTCCTCCTGTGAGCCCTGTGTGGGAAACAGCGGCGCACCACCAAGCTGCGAAGTGCCGATCTCGTCCGGGTAAGGGTTCGTGCTGAAAATGGATCCTACCCACGGTCCATCTGGCTGACTGCCATCTTCCGCAGTCTGCACGTCTTCCTCGATCCCTCCGTACCCTGTGTATCCTAAACAATATTAAGATAATAGACAATTAGTTGTATGCAAGTAATAAAATTGCATGAATAAATTTTTTTAATACGTACCGAAGTCGTGAAACAGCGGACCACCAAAGAGGGCCCTGTAGCGGGTGGGGCGAACCGTGGTACTATGTTGCAAAAATAAAGATAATTCAATATGAAACCATTTCATACATGCAGAAGTAAATTAACAAAATTTTAGTGTGCATACCAGCCGGCCGTGGAGTGTAGCTGGGAGGGCGTGCTGGTGTAGCAGAAGACGACCCGGGGTACTGTGGTCGTGCAACTGTACCAGAAGACGACCCGGGGTACTGTGCCCGTGTGGGTAAAGCAGAAGTCGAACCAGGGTGCTGTGCCCGTGTGGGTAAAGCAGAAGTCGAACCAGGGTGCTGTGGCCGTGGTGGGAGGTAGACGTCTGCGTGTCCACCTCGACAAGTGATGGCCCGTCTAAACCTGACACAGTACTCCTTGATCTTCTTGTATGCAGCCCCGTGGTCCTGCGGCGCCATGTCATGTACCTCTGCAAGTCCTGGTCCACCTCGGCCTCGACCAACGCTAGAGCCTCGGTCTACCAAAAACATAGTTATCAAGGTTATGATTTAATATAAAATCATATGAAATGAATGATACCATGATTAAATTTGACAAACATACCGCAATGGCGAAGTTCTGGTCCCTCGAAACAGGGTACGTGTCAGTAACTCTGGCTGGCGCTCCGTGAGGGTCCTGTGGAACAACGACCACCCGTGACCGTGTCCTGGGTAAGTACCACGCCAGATAGGCCGCGAAAGCCTCATCCGAGTGTGGCCGCTCCTCGACCACCACGTCGTCAAGGGCCTGGGCCCACTGCTGAGCAAAGGGTAGTACCCTTGGAGCCCACAGCATGGCTCGAGATTGACCCTGACGGGTCCAGCTAAGAAATCATATTGCATTAGAATTTGGAAGTTGGTTATGGAAAAAAATTAACGCATCGGTAGATGTCAAGTACCTGTGCACGCTCTGGGGCACGGTGTGAGTAACCGGCAGCGGAGACTCCTGGTACCTGTTGAACTGTCGAAGTACTCTGTGGACCGCGTACTCCTCGACGTGAATGTCGTACACCAGTGGCTTCCTCGTCATCCAAAAGGCCTGGTCGCGAAAGCACAAAGACGACAGCCCTTGAGGGGCTCGATCACTGATGTCTGCACCGCTGTAAGGGGTCCACCTCACGTCAGTGTCAACAAGAGCGTCAAACATGCCGACAAAGTCTGGGTACGACTTCTTCGTCTGAACTCCCACCCACGAAGGACTGAAAATAATATTGAAATTCGTAAATAATTAAAACCAAAATAATGCAAGCAACATATTCGTGTGTTGTCGTACCTTTCTGAGGCACCACATGGACCCCATGGTCGGCCTGTCTCTGGGGTCGTGCTCCGGAGGAAGGGGCTCCGTAGGGGCCCACGTCAATGCGTGGACGACCGATCGAGAAGCGCTCGTACGACCAAAGCTGAACAAGCAACGGGCAGCCAAGAAAGATGGGCTCCAAGGAGGCACCTTATAGCACCCCGCGCAAAGACCCCGTCCGTGGCCGCCAGCACAGCACTACCCCAGCTAAACTGGGGTACGTCCTCCAGTGGAGNNNNAATACTTTTATTTTCTAACTGATTGCTTGTCCAAATGTTTTTTCTTAACATTTTTAGTAACTTCGCTTTAGCGTGCTTGCAAGCGATCTTTTGAATGAAGAATGTGCAAGCAGTTACCTTAGTTATAAGTGAGTACTTAACCAAGTGTGATGTGCAAGATGAACGACTTAAGGATGCCCAGAATATTAACATGCTATTTTTTTTGCATCAGGTGATGACATTTCCTCTCTTGCTGCGGAAAATAGTCAGATGCCCTACAAATCGGTGCTATCCATATTCAGTAAATGCGTAGTGTTCACTTTTTAAACATATCTTGACCTGCTATTTGAGTCAATAGTAGGCAGATTCGTACTAATTACCGAATTTATTCGCCAGGAGCACCTTGATAATTTACAGTTTAGAGAGGAGGAACGTGCTATTTCCAATAAGCTTCAGGTACCGGATGCCCCTTCCTTCTTGGCTGATCAGTTTTACCTGCTCTTCTTCCTATATATGTTCTTCTTTTCTAATTTACATAGATACCCCTTTTTAATATTTGTTGCCATAGGTGCGCTCCTATTGTGCTTAAAAGAAACAACTTGGCTGCAGTTGATTCGGTTCAGTACTATTTACCAGGCAGTTTACTGATTTAGCTTGTTGCTACTACCTACCTGGTACTTGCAAAGTTCTTTTACCTGATAATGGTTCGATTCATTCATTTGTTTTATGAACCCTTGGCTTGCAAGACTTCCTTTCATACAAGACCAAAAAAAAACCTATGCTTTCGATCTGTTATTTCACAATGTTTTGCCACATTTGATTAACATGTTCGTTGTCCTGTAGAAATGTTTTCAAACTTTGTTAAAGGTGTCTAACCAAGTAATGTTTTTCTATTCTTGATTATTATTACCTTCAATTAGTATCCTTAGTTTGACCATGTTGGTGTTGTTACATTCATGATGGTAATTTTCTGACAGGACAAGCCCAACAAAGGATGCATGGCCAATTCTTGTGCATTTTGCCTCTACCAGTTGCAGTCACCTTTTGCACATGCTTCGTCTCCGGTGAACAAACATCAAATTATGAGCTTCATCATCTATATATTTTCTGTAATATTGTTGTAATATGCTTCGTCATGACTCATTAGATCCGTATCTGCTGTAATATTGTGTTGTTCCAAATGTGTTTCCATGTGCTTTAGTATTTTGTAATCTAAATGGCAGAACGGTAGCATATCCATGGTACCCGCATATGTTGTAATATTTATGATCGGATAGAAATAGAACAAGCAATCCTTGGCGTAAACTTTGTTCAGTAGTTTATTTGCTGGTCTAAGTTGTTATATATCTTTTTCCTTCTGGTCTATGTTGGGTGGTGTACTCATTTTTCATCTGAATTGTGTTAGGTAGTAGCATTAACTTTGCTGCATACATAGTTTGAATTCACTGTTAACAATAGGGCGCGCATAGCGCGCCTCCTGTTCTAGTTAGATTAACATGATTAATTATTAGGCACTATAATCACTTTCTAAACAGATTGGACTTGTCACATATCGAAATACTTAAAGAAAATGGGACCGGTCATGCATCAGATCACGTTGTGCAGCCGGTCATGTCTCTAGATTTAATTTTTCTTTAGTGGCAAATGTGGGTAATTTAGACATAAACATAAGGTGTTATTTGGTGTTATTTTAGGGTAACTTTTATTATGGCATAGGTAGCTAATTTTACTATATCTTTATAGATTGTCCACCTAGGATCCTAGGTGGCTTCACGTGGAGACTTCTTTATTTTTTCTCTTTTTCTAGAGTGTCCATCTAGGATCCTAGGTGGCTTTACGTGGAGGCTTCAAAAGCAGCCTCTAATTAGTAAGACTAGAACATGGTGCGCGCTCTGCGCGCCTTATCATTAGCAACAGAGAGAGACAACACACATCATCATTGATTTAACTCAAGATGGGCATAAAATATATCCAAGTATATATATTATAGGAGTGAAACATGAATGCGTGATATAACTGCACCTAAAAGAGTTCAGGCATAAAGCAAATGTAAATTAGATTGTCCCTGTTCTCCTGATCGAAGACCGTCGAGGTTGTCCGTGTAAGATTGCATTTGAGATTCACCGTCATGGCTTTTGCCTTATGCTAGACTGCAAATGAAAACCACACAGATAAACAGGTTGCCTGAAACAGATCCTAGAATCTGTTGCAGAAGGTTGAAGGTTACATTCTGAAGCTGCAAACACCAGCAGGAGAAATGCCACTCAGAGTTACAGGGAAAGAAGTGATGTGAAATCATAAATCAGACCATGAAGCATGTGAATATTCTACTAAATTCCATCCCTAAATTCAGATAGCAAAAGATGTGAACATTCTACTAAATTTCATCCCTAAATTCAAATAGCAAAAGACAGAGGAGAAAGCTGCTCTATAGCATAACAAGATGTGCCCAATTATCTAGGGTCAGTTCATGATGCAGTTAGCAAACAGAGTCCAAGGAATATGTAGCAAAGTTTGAACAATCTACTTAATACAGCGAATGGGTAATAGACAACCAGCAATTTCGTATTCAAACAGAGCCTTCCGTATAAAAAAATTGATATAAGATTTAGGCAAAATTGCATGGAAACTAACTTTTCATTTGTACCTGTATAATGGACAAAGTATATTCTTATTTGTACTCCTAAGAAATCATCCTCATCATTAGACTACAATGATCACGTAGGCAACAGAACCACTATGTCCAGCACAACCGTAAATTTATATTGTTCTTGTTTTTCCTATGACATACCACTCCTTCAAACTGCATGTGCCTATCCATTTGTATTTTTTTATACAGAAAACATAAAAAGCTTTGATAATTTATGTTATATGACTAACCATATCTTAATACAGGGTACAAATAAAAAAAGTTTTGGATCGCTGAGATCATTTGAAGGGAGCAAAAACAACAAAAAAATGACACTGAGGTGAACATAACGAAATGCTGATTGGATCGCTTGCCTGTTGGTATGGATAATAAAAAATAAGCACCTATGTACCAGCCCCTGCAAAAGTTTCTGAATACCTTCAGCGTGTTACAAAATTATGAGGATCCTATGTTGACATTCAGCTTCAGAGCTAAACCTCCTGCCTAGGTAGTCAACTACTATGCCATTGATGTTCTCTAATATAGAAGCAATTATAGTCGTTCTAGTGTAAGATCAAGCTCATTTCGTTTTTAAGAATCAAGACCATGCCACATTTAATCTTCTTTTTAGGCACAAGCGAATATATATGAAGCTGTCAGGAAAATAAAAGTTCAGAATTGACCAATGCTATAATAAAATCACTCTCAAGTTATAGATTTTGAAATGCTCTATTCCATGTTCAAGCTCGTTTCACTAACTTTGAACTTGCAGACACCCTAAAATTGTTGCCATTGATGCATAGCCCTGAAGATCAAAGCTTCAAATCTGGAGGTTAGTATATGATCAAATGTAATTGGATTGCAAGAGCATATGTGACTCAAATTGATTTGTTCATATTGAAAATCCATGTGTAATAAACTGATATATTAATGTACAGCTTCAATAAAACAAACAAATAATCCAGCAAGCTTGGAGCATGCTCATAATTTTATAATCACTGATACATCATTAATTCTGTACCAAAGGCCTGGTACCTTAAAGGGTTTTTTTCCTCCTGGTCAATGCTTGGTGTTGAAACAAAGCAAGATACTAAGAATTGGTGGAATGTCTATCTTCTCACTTGTATCCCTGGTTCTAACTCAGAGATGCTATTTTGCCAACATGTCTGTGGCAAGAGGATCAATGGACCTGCAAAAGGACACCTCCAAAATGCCAAAAACTCCATTACTGAACACTCCATCGATAACAATGGATATCAAGACTCGAGACGATAAAAGTCAGATGAATACACAATACTAAGAGGACACCTATATTACTGTGATGCATTCTACAAAAACAATTCGATTTAGACCATAGTAGTGTTCTAGGCATTTCAACAAACATCCATTGTTTGTTCGTATAAAATCCTTTTACTATAAACTTTCCCAGAACACAATAATTAGCAAAAAGAGTTACCACAGGGCACAAGCGCCAGAAAAATTCAACACTAATTAATGGATGGAGTCCCGTTGATTCAGACGCGTACCCACTTTCTAGGTCCAAGCGCAGGCATAAAGTATTTGTTCTAGTTTCATGGATATGTAAGTATAAACTGACACACTGTCCTTATTTTTGTGTTCTGGCCAGCTTCAAATTAATCAATCCATTATATTATGCAACTCTGTTAATGGAACTGACCTACTCGTAACAAAATAACTGAACTTTGTTATTCGTGCTTCTACATTCATGGTAAGATGTTGCAACACCACAGAAATCAAGTGTTTAATGATTTTCACAATGGTACTTACAGAAACCTTGTGTGTGCATGTCTGTACTGATCCCCTTACCAAATATTTTATTTTCTGATATCTTAGGAAAGATTATATTTTTTTTTTGGCTTGGATAATCTTGTGTGACTCGCATTTTCCCATCTTATTGGTCTTTAGTTATGTAATCTGTACTTCCAGCTCATTTAGAAGTGTCATTTATGTTCTACACCTTATTGTGCCTCTCTTTGTCGCAGATCTGTTTACCAGAGGAATTGACATCCAAACTGTTACTGTGGTCATTAATTTTGACTTGCCTAAGACCTCTGAGGCATACTGGCACAGGGTACTTAACAGAAGCAAAGAGGAGATGGAGAAAGAGACGAACCTCTCACTATTAGTACCACAATCACATGACTTGTGCGTGAGGTGCCGCCACTGACTGTGGAAGTGCCTGGCCGGCAAGAGCAATTGATTGAATGCAGAAGCTAATTGATTGAATGCAAAGCTAGTTCGTTCATCGATTGATAAAGGAAGCGAGATCCATCTCCCCCAACCACCTGCCGGCTTGTCTCCCCAACACCTCGTAAGATTCCGCGTGCGTGATCAGATCCATTCCAGACAACACAAACACGACGAGGAGCATGGATTTCCCGGATCTAGAACCGCCGGAGCACGCAATGCATAATCCACTAATCGGACCATGGCAGCGAGCAGGGGAAGAACAAATGAAGAGAGAGGGGCCGCGTACCTTGGATCCGCTCCGTGCCCTGCGCTATGACGACGACGACGTCGGAGAAGGCGTGCCCAGGCCGGCCCGCGCCAGGCCTTACGCCGTCGCGGCCACCGTGTGCCATGTCGGGCCACGCGCCGAGGCCCCCAGAGCTAGGGTGGCATTGCAATCCCGCGGGAGCGGGCGAGGTGGCGGCAGCGGTGATTCTGGTGAAGGCAGACAGGGAGGAAGAGGGTGGGGCGGCGGCGGCGGAGAGAGGAAGGGTTAGGGTTGAGGCTGAAAAACCTTTTTGCAATTTCAATAGAAGCGAGGGGGGTTTCGCAAGATTGCCCGTGCAAGGCGCGGGAGTGAGCGCTGAAGGCCACGTGGCCCGTGAAGCGCGGGGAGAGCAGCGAGAGCGAGCTCCGTTTAAGAAACCCCGATTGGTAAGGTTCTTTGCACCAGATGAAAGGAGTCTCCCGCAGACCGCAGTCGTGTTCCCTATTAGGCTATTAGTCCCAACCCTTCACAGTCGTGTTCCCTAAATGAAAACTTGATAAATAAATTAAAGCTTCATGCTCCGAACTCTACGGCAAGATTGATATGTCCAAAGATGGTTTCCAGTAATAGAAAAAAAAAACAAAAAAAAAACTAACGTTCATGCTGCTGTGTCAATTGCAAAGAGAGGAAGCAGGTTCGGATGGTGCTATCGGTCGTAATGTAGAAGGTAATGTTGTACTAGCAGCCAGTCTGAGCTTCGGCTGTAAGGTGACAGCGCAGGGCTCCATCCAGTAATTACCATACTGTCTGATGTTCTCTCATCGGCATAATTACTTGCTAGTACTAAAATGTTGCTCTTGTCTGACAGATCAAACTTGGAACCTCGGAACAAAAAGGATGCACAAAACTGCCCAATCTTGTATGATACCAAAAGTTTGGGAAAATACAACTAAAGATACTGTAATTAATAACAAATCCAGCGGTTATTCACCGGCCTGAAGGTTCAGTAGTTACCCACTTACCTGCATGGCTGCATCAAAAACTTAACCGATCCTACCAGAGAGTTTGTTATTGCGCAGGTTCAGTGTTTTCAATACTGGTGTGCCGTAGCCAAAATTCGCTGGTATCTCGCCGGAGAGCTGGTTACTCTCTAGGATCAGTCCACGCAGTGAGGCACAGTCAGCGAGGCCCACAGGTATGGAGCCATTCAAGTGGTTGTTGGACGGTCCAACTTGTCTGACTTCCTCAAGCGAAGTCACCAAAACCAACAGGAAACGGAGTCTTGATGAACAGGGTGATAGATGTGTAAGGATCAACTAGTAGTAGATACTCACGGGTATAACTTGAACAATAGGGTTAAAACATGGCTAACACATATATAACACTTAGATCTAGAACAAATACATCTAGAGGAGAAAAAGGGGATGCGCAGACCGTTGGTGGTGGCGACGGGGTCGGTAGCCATGGCGGCGGTGGCGGTCGCAGGGGCGGCCGCGGGTTGAGGAGGCGTTGGAGCGGAGGGAACGATGCGGTTGAGGTCGGGGCGGTGGCACCGTGTGCGCCGCACCCACCCGGACGTCGGCGGCGGTCGAGGTGGAGCTTCCCGTTGCTCCAGTGCTCCCTCGATCGGTAGGGTTTGTAGGTGGGGTGCTGGCGGCGCGGTCAACCTCGTGATGTGCGCCCTAGCCCCCCACACTATCTTTTATAGCACTGTGCAACGGGGGCCCACCAACCAATGCTAGGTTGGGCTCCCCCGATCAGGGTGCGTGGACCGAGCCCACCACGGCCTTTGGGCCGTGGTGGTGGAGATCGACCTAACAATCTCCCCATCGATCTCACCTTATGTTTTCTTACCTTAAGCTCTTCGCCTAACATCCACTTCATAACAAAAAAGCACATTGAGCATGAGTCATCAAAATTGACATTTCAATTAGATTAATCAGCCACAATAAACTTCTCTATTGCAAAGGATCGTACCTTGGGCCATTATCCAGTGATCATAAGGCTTTCCTTTAAACCCATACCGGTAATGTGTTATCTAAACACACTAGGTGGTAAGCCTTTAGTGAGCGGATCCGCAAGCATATTTTTCGTACTTATATGCTCCAGACTTATAGTCTGATCCTGGATTTTATCTTTCGCAACATAGAATTTTATTTCAATTGGTTTGGTAGCATTACTCGACTTGTTGTTGTGAGCGTAAAATACTGCAGGCTCATTATCGCAGTACATTTTAAGTGGTCTATTAATACAATCTACCACTTTCAAGTCGGGTATGAATTTCTTTAGCCACTTGGCCTGCAACGTTGCCTCATAGCATGCTATAAACTCTGCATACATCGTAGATGATGCAACCAGAGTTTGTTTAGAGCTTCTCCAGGAAATAGCTCCCCTTGCGAGAGTGAATACATAACCTGACGTGGATTTTCTATCATCCTTGTCTCCCGCAAAGTCTGCATCTGAATATCCTCTTATCTCTAGAGAATCAGATCTTCTATATATTAGCATGAGGTCTTTTGTGCCTTGCACATACCGCAAAGCTTTCTTTGCCATTTTCCAGTGCTCTATGCCTGGGTTATCTTGATATCTACCGAGTACTCCGGTGATATAAGCCAAATCAGGGCGAGTGCACACTTGTGCATACTGTAAGCTACCAACTGCTGAAGCATATGGAACCATTTTCATTTGATCGATCTCATACTGGTTCCTGGGGCGTTGAAAATCCCCAAACTTATCGCCCTTCACTATCGGTGCAGGCGTGGCTTTACTCGCATGCATATTATATTTCTTTAGGATATTCTCCAAATATGTCTTTTGCGATAGTCCTAAAACCCCGTTTCTTCTATCTCGGTGAATTTCAATGCCCAGAACATATGAAGCCTCACCAAGATCTTTCATATCAAAATTAGAGGATAAAAACATTTTTGTCTCTTGCACATTCTTTTATCACTCCTAGCAAGCAGGATATCATCCACATATAGGATTAGGAAAATGTATTTTCCATTCTTAAACTTTGCATAGATGCAATTGTCCTCTACATTTGTCTTAAACCCAAATTTCTTAATTGTCTCATCAAACTTCAAGTACCACTGTCTAGAAGCTTGTTTCAATCCATAAATGGATTTTCTTAAGCGGCATCCCATGTTTTCTTTGCCTTCCACAACAAAACCTTTAGGTTGAGTCATGTATATGTTTTCAAACAGATCCCCGTTTAAGAACGCTGTCTTTACATCCATCTGATGTAATTCTAAATCATAGTGTGCCACTAATGCCATTATGATTCTAAAGGCATCTTTACATGAGACTGGAGAAAACGTCTCATTGTAATCTATTCCTTCTCTTTGTGTGAACCCTTTAGCCACGAGTCGCGCTTTATATCTTTCAATATTCCCTTTGGAGTCACATTTTGTTTTGTAGACTCATTTGCAGCCTACTGATTTGGCTCCTTTAGGAATTACTTCTAAGTCCCAAACTTTGTTGGCATTCATTGAATTCATTTCTTCTTGCATGGCTTCTAGCCATTTTTCAGATTGAGCGCTTCTCATAGCCTCTTCAAATGTGACGGGATTACCCCCCATTTGAAATTCTTCTAAGTTGCCAATTTCATAGCAATCAGGAATGGCTGAGCGTCTCACTCTTGTAGACCTTCTCAGTCCTCCTCCAGCTGGTTCAGCAGCTGGCTCAACAACTGGTACTTCAGGAACCACGGGCTGTTGAGGTTCTATTTCTTGAGCAACAACTGGTTCAACATCTTGTGCCACAATTGGTTCAACTTGAGGAATAGGTTCCACATTCTCATTCATTGCTGGCACTACAGGACTAGGAGCTTGTACGGGTGTCACAGTGGCTTCCACTGTTGGAATTGACACATCCACTGTTGGAATTGACACAGGTAACTCGAAAAAAGGTTCTTGAATCATTGGGCAAGGTGCAAAAACCCGCTTCTCTTCAAGATCTATCTCCCGAGTAGCCATGCTCCCCCTGATCATTTCATTCTCTAGAAAAACTGCATGTCTCGTTTCCACAAACTTTGTGTGTCTGTTAGGACAATAGAAACGATACCCTTTTGTCTTTTCAGTATAGCCAATGAAATAGCAACTGATTGTCTTGGGATCTAGCTTCCCAATATTTGGGTTAAAAATCTTAGCCTCAGCGGGGCAGCCCCATACGCGCATATATCTGAGAGAGGGTTCTCTACCCGTCCAAAGTTCATAAGGTGTCGTAGGAACTGCTTTGCTAGGCACTTTGTTTAGGATGTGAATGGCGGTCTTCAAAGCCTCCATCCACAAATCAACTGGTAAACTGGAATAGCTTATCATGCTTCTAACCATATCCATCAAGGTACGGTTTCTCCTTTCAGCTACTCCATTTTGCTGTGGGTCACCCGGTGCACTGTACTGGGCAACTATGCCATTTTCCTGAAGGTACCTTGCAAAAGGTCATGGAATTTGGCCATACGGGGTGTGTCGACCGTAGTACTCCCCCACGGTCTGATCTTACTAATTTTATTTTTTTATTAAGCTGATTCTCGACCTCAGCTTTGAATATCTTAAATTTATCCAGCGCTTCTGACTTTTGTTTTATTGGATAAATGTAGCCATAACGGGTGTAATCGTCTGTGAATGTGATGAACGAGTCAAAACCATCCACTGATGCAACGGGAAACGGACCAAAAATGTCTGTGTGTATTATGTCTAAGGTTCCCGTGCTTCGTTTTGCTACTTTGTTTACTTGCTTAACGTATTTGCCTTTGATGCAATCAATACATTGTTCTAAGTCTGAGAATTGTAGCGGTGGAAGAATTGATCCTTTAACTAGACGTTCCATTCTCCCCCCCCGAAATGTGGCCTAAACGACAGTGCCATAATTTCGATGAAACGTCATCAATTCTTTTTCGCTTCTTGGTTACTTTTGTAGACGAGGATACATTTTCAATCTCATGCACAATCTTAGTACTCGCATACACATCTTCACATGCATACAAATCATCATAAACAGATAACTTATAAAGTTTGTCTTGTCGAAAGGCAAGACCCACACAAACTTTATTCAACATAATTAAGCATCGTTCACTGTCGAATAGACACTTAAAACCATCGTCTGCTAAACATGAAACTGAAATCAAATTTCTGCTCAAAGAGGGAACGTAAAGAACGTCGTGCAGCTGAAGCATGAAGCCGTCTTTCAACTTGATGGGGAATTCTCCTATCGCCTCCACTTCAGCTTCAACGCCGTTTGCAACTTTAACTCCTCTTTCTCCTCTTTGCAGCATCCGGCTCATACTTAATCCCTGCATAGAATTAACAACGTGAGTAGTTGCACCTGAATCAATCCACCAAGTAGATTTATCATAACATAAAAACAGGGATTCATCTACAAAAGTAATAAAATCCTCACCCTTTTTCCACATCATTTCAAGCCAGTCAGGACACTTGTTCTGCCAGTGTCCCGCCTTCCCACAATGCAGACACTCACGTTTGCCAACTTCTTTCTTGTCTTGTGGCTTGTTAGAGCGATCAAAACACTGGTGCCTTGCCCTTGCCTTTGCTGGAAGCATTTGAAGAGCCACTTTCCCACTGGTTCTTAGGCTTAAAATTCTTGTTGAAGTTCTTGTTGGGAAAGTTCTTCTTCTTCTGCTGATGGTGGACATAGTTGATTTGTCCACCATTCTGTGCAATCATTCTGTCCTCATCTTGCACACAGCGGCCTATGAGCTTCTGCATATCCCATTTTTCCTCTAGGGAATTATAAGTGATCTCTAAGTTGGAGAATACAGCTGGAAGTGAGCGAAAAACTGTATGGACAAGAAAATCTTCAGGTAGCTTCCCATGTAGGTTGCTCAACTTTAGGATGTGCTCTCTCACACCCCCACCCGTATATTTCGTGTTTAGAAACTGATCAATCAGCGTCCTGGCATAAGTCTTGGACGACCCAGTGAACTGGGCCTCCACTAGTGCCATATACTCAGGTGCAGTGTGAGCAACACCCTCTGCATTCTTCTCTGGGATAGAGTTCCTTATGGCCTCTGCCATCTTTGTCCGCATAATCAGCAGACATTTCTTGTTGGAAATATCCCACTTTCTCTTCTCGAGATCATAAAGTGCTCTAACGGGCGCGTGGTCACGCTCTCGTGCCGCGAATGCCTCATCAGATTCATTTGCTCCACGCACTGGTGCCTCAGGCAGTACCGGATATGGGTTGTTCATGGCAGTGTCGATATCTGTCATCACCACTGCCAGGTTGAATTGCGTGCGCCATTCTCCATAGTTGCTTCCAACTAGGATAGGGATATCAGACACATAGCTTGAAGAATTTGGGCCTGAAATTTTGACATAAAATTGGTGAGAACAATAATAAAAATAAATATTGCATGTATTAATTTAACTTTGGTCAAAATCAACACATACAACATGCTTTCTACATCAATTCTATATCACCTTTGGGCAGAAAATAGAATAAATGCATGATAACTTGACAAGAAAATTTATAATATTGCAATTATCAGCTTTGGCCAGAAAATAACAATATCATAAAACTGAAATATAATACTTTTCTACTTCTCTAATTAAATATCCCTTTGGTTCAATTTAACTAGAGAATAAATAACGCAGCGGAAAAACATCAAATATCATGAGAAAAAATAATTTTCAGAAGCATTCTACTCTCTGTAAAAATAATTACTATGTGCAAAAATTTAAACAGAGATAATTACTTGAAAACATGCAAAATAAACACCAAAAACAACCAAATATAGCTTCTGAAAATAAATAAACTTAATTGAAAAAAGTTACTATTCACGCGTCACTTTTGGCCCGTGAAAGAAATCGGCCCAAAACGGCCCGCTAAAACTTACGCGCGCGCGCCCGCGCCTCCGCGCGTTTCGGCCCAGCAGCGGCCCAGTCGTTCGCGAGGCCCAGCCGCGCTCTCGCGGCATAAGTCTGCTTTTGGCCCCAGAACTCTCGTTCGCGCGCAGAAATCATCCTTGGCGGCCCGGCCCAGCCGCGCTTTCGCGGCCTGGCCTCACCAGCCCATCGCCCGCCTGGGCTTTAGCCCGAAAACCGATGGCTGGGCCGCCGAAATGGCCCAGTCGCCCCTCCCTCACGGGCCGCTTGTGGCCCGCTCGAGTGCCGAGCACTCACGGCCGTTCGATCGAGATCGACGGCCGGCCGCGACTCTCGCGCGTATAAAAGGACGGATGGCGCTGGGAGCCCTAACCCTAGCGCCATTTCAGTCCTCCCCCGCGCCTTTCTCGCCTGCTCCGGCGGCGGCGGGAGCGTCATGGCCGGCGGCTCGCTGGCGACGGCAAGGACGAGCACGCCGCCGGCCATGGCCGCGGCGCCTCTCCTCTTGTTCTTCCCCTTAGCTCCTCCTCTCCCCCAGATCCACAAGACCCAGAGAGAGAGGGCGAGGTGGCCCTCGGGCCCGCCATGGCCGGCGTCTCGCCGGCGCATGGTGAGGACGAGCATCTCCGGCGCTTGGCCGTCGGGCTCTCCTCCCTCCTTCGAGCTTTGGCGCCGGGGTGATCCCCCTCGCCGGTGCGCGCGTTCCCCATCTCGGGCGAGCGCGCCACCGTCGAGCGGTGTCGCTCCGGCGTCCCTACCGGCACGGCGGCGGTGATGGCTGGCGGCGAAAAAGGCCCCACAGGTAGGTCCTTCTCCCCCCGGCCTCTTTCTCGTAGATCTAGGGTTAGGGTTAGGTTAGGGGTTCGGGATTTTGGATCTGAGATCCATTTTCTTTTTCGATTTTCATCGATATTCTTTTCTTTTCTTTCGGTTTTTGTAGATCTTCATCGATTTCACCCTTTTCTTTCAGTTTTTACACTCTATTCCCCTGTGTCTAAAACTAACAGCGAGTAAAACTTGAATAAAACGAGTGTAAAACGACCCTGAGTACTAATCTACTACTAGATTAGGCTAACTGATACCATTGATAGATGTGTAGGATCAACTAGTAGTAAATACTCACGGGTATAACTTGAACAATAGGGTTAAAACATGGCTAACACATATATAACACTTAGATCTAGAACAAATACATCTAGAGGGGAAAAAGGGGATGCGCAGACCGTTGGTGGTGGCGACGGGGTCGGTAGCCATGGCGGCGGTGGCGGTCGCAGGGGCGGCCGCGGGTTGAGGAGGCGTTGGAGCGGAGGGAACGATGCGGTTGAGGTCGGGGCGGTGGCACCGTGTGCGCCGCACCCACCCGGACGTCGGCGGTGGTCGAGGTGGAGCTTCCCGTTGCTCCAGTGCTCCCTCGATCGGTAGGGTTTGTAGGTGGGGTGCTGGCGGCGCGGTCAACCTCGTGATGTGCGTCCTAGCCCCCCACCCTATCTTTATAGCACTGTGCAACGGGGGCCCACCAACCAATGCTAGGTTGGGCTCCCCCGATCAGGGTGCGTGGACCGAGCCCACCATGGCCTTTGGGCCGTGGTGGTGGAGATCGACCTAACACAGGGTCCTAATGTTTTTCACTGTAACAATTTTACTATGCCGATTTTACTGTTCCGAAAACACTGTAGGGAACACTGTAGCACGACGCTGTGGCAGAGAGATCTTGCCCATTCGCCTGCGATCTGACGGCCACAAACCAACCGAAAGTTACTGCTACAGTGTTTTCCTAACTTCCCTTCAGCACGTCAGGGAATCCAGAGCGGTTGTTGGAGGCGGTGAATGCCAAGAGCTGGCCTCCAGCACACAACCCCTCTGGGATGCTGCCCGTGAGTTCGTTGTCATCAGCTTCAAAATAAACGGAGCTTGGGGAGCGCTTTCCGAGTTCTGCTTGTAATGTGCCGCTAAGGTTGTTACCATACAACCTTAATATTCTCAGTGATGGCAACCGACCGATGCAAGTGGTATCTCACCATAGAAGTTTTTGCTGAAGAGCTGAGGTACAGTTTTGTGAGGTTATCCAAGCGCCCGAATACTTCTGGGATGGTTCCAGTAAGATTGTTTCCGGAGAAGTCAATTATGGTTAAGCTCATGGCAGCAATGTCATCAACCACTATTTCACCAGTAAGATTGTTCATGTACACAGTCAAGGCTTGCAGCTTCTTGAGGCTCCAAATTACTGAAGGGATGCTTCCATTTAACGAATTTATTGAGAGGTCCAGTATCTCCGGTTGCTGCATGTTCACCAAGTAGCTCAGTTTGCCACCCAGATGCTGACAAGGTTGCTTAGATTTTTAAATGACAGTGGCAACTCACCTGAGTCGAATGGGTTGTACGCTAGCCACAGCGTCCGCAGGCCCGTCAGCTGGCCAAGCTCGACTGGTATAGTTCCGGTGAGGTGGTTAATTGTTGTCGAGAGTGAGATAGTGGAGGTTCCTGAGCATGGATAGGGATGCCGGGACAGTACCATTGAATTCATTACCACTAAGCTCTAGCGTGCTTAGGTTAAGTTCTCCGTTAATCCATGGCCGATGTCACTTGGGAGCTCCCATCCGAGGTGCCGGATAGGGATGCCGGGACAGTACCATTGAATTCATTACCACATCTGCAGTGTGCACCGGCTGCCGAGGAAGTGGCGCTCCATGCTGCGAGCACCGGCGGGTCGCCCCACGCGCGCTTGATCTCACGGGTCGGCGGCGATTGGGACTTCGCGGCCGCATGGTGGCGCAGGAGGAGGAGGCAGCCTGCTAGCACAAGCACGATGCAAGAAGCATTCACGCGGCGAGGTGTTGCCATTTCTTGCCGCTTCTTGGTTGGACACGGGGGAATCGAGGTGGCTTTCGGCGTTTAATATTTGAGGTTTTCTTCGGTGCTCTATACTACCTTATACTGGTGTTCAAAAAGGACCAGTATAAAAAGATCTGACGGTCCAAATTAGTTGTATACTACTAGACCTTCACCTGTAGTATAAGGTAGTATAAGTCGAGTAGTACAGTAGTATAGGGGTATTATGGGAAAAAATATTTTTAACATGTGATATAATGTGGTATAGATCGAGTAATATAGTGGTATAGGGGTATTATGAGAAAAATTATTTTTATTTTTATACTCATTTGGTCCGATATATTTATTTCTTTTCACCTGTAGTATAAGGTAGTATAAGTCGAGTAGTACAGTAGTATAGGGGTATTATGGGAAAAAATATTTTTAACATGTGATATAATGTGGTATAGATCGAGTAATATAGTGGTATAGGGGTATTATGAGAAAAATTATTTTTATTTTTATACTCATTTGGTCCGATATATTTATTTCTTTTTACACATATGTTCATTTAGGTTAGGAGCTTCAATAAAAAAATTATATTACAGTCTAATTACAAAATTGCCCATCCCTCCATACTCCATACTACCGTAGGGTAGTATGGAGCACCGAAGAAGACCTCTAATATTTAAACCGGCGAGCACATAAAAATCTTTGTCTTACTCCGCGTCTCGGCCAGAGATTTGGGCCCCGTGTTACTTTCGAGCCGTGACGAATTTTCCAGGTAGCTCCGTGTCTGCGGCCGGAGACGACTGTTACAGAAAAATTACTCCGGTCAAACAAGCGCGGCAATTTCCCTATTCGAAATCATGTTTTCCTCCTTGTTCCTGCAACCTGGCAATTTCCTATTGGCTTCCAAATAAGTGGCGGGCCACTCAATAAGTGTACGTACACACCTCCATCAGTCGTTATCAACAATGTTTAAATAATTTTTGCTGTTACTCCCCTTGCTTGCTCCTCTTGTCTGACAGATCAAACTTACATCAACAGTCAACACTGCCATGAAGTACAGTGCGGTACAACAATTTTTAGTTTCTTTTTGCTAGTATATAACACTATGCCGCACATGCTGATTTGCTCCGTGTCTTGGATGCGTCCTGTAATGCTTTCCCCTCAATTTGGGGATCCTGAGCTCCTGTAAGGCATTTTAGCTTTCATTGATGTTTAAAAGATGTTCAGAGTTGAGACTGTAATGTGGTAAGCGTGTCTTGTAAATTTGTGAAATCAGCAATCTCCTGAATTCGAGAATCGGTGATGGATCGATTGTTTAAAAGAACTGACCAAGGGACAGACATCCCCTAGAATTTTTATTAGACGGATGCTGCACTCGAACCCGGGTGGGCGAGAGCTATAGCCTGCTCTGGCTAGCCACTCCACCCGCAAGAGCTTGGCATGGATCGATTGTTTAACGCAAATTCAAATTAATTAGAGGACCGTTATATACATTAACAAAATACATTCTGGATTTTTTTCTCTGACAGTACCAATGTGTTTGCTTCGTGTGACAACGTCCGTTTACATTGCAGTTCTTTATGTTTACCAGACACAAAATTGAAAACATCACGAGCTATCAAAATCTTAGAGGAAAACTACATAGCTTAGTCCGTACTCCCCAGTATCTTTAACAGATCCTGCCGGAGAGTTTGTTATTGGCCAATTAGTTGAGTCGCTTTAATTGTGGCATGCCATAGCCCAGATTGGTTGGTATCTTACCCGAAAACTGGTTATTCTCAGCAACGAAGTACATGAGTGCAGCAGCTAGAACCGGAATTCTACCAACAAACTGGTTGTTCCCTATGTCTAGCATCATAAGGTTGCTGGACATAATAGCAGGGAGACTCCCAGTAAGCCGGTTGTTCCGTAGGGTCACGAATAATCCAACCTGCCGTCTTGCTGTCCACAGAGCATCTGGTACACCGCCAGAGAGTTGGTTATTGGCTAGGTTTAGTGCTTGCAGAGTGGCACAATTTGCAAGACCTATCGGAATGGAGCCATTCAAGCGGTTGCTCGAGGCGGAGAAGTACCGTAACTGGCCTTGAGAGCATAACCCTTCCGGGATGGTGCCAGTTAGCTCATTGTAATCAGCAACAATATTATGTAAACCCGGCGAGTGCTTCCCAAGCTCAGGCGGGAGTGTACCAGTAAGTCCGTTATTGTCCAACCGAGCGACGGCAACTGACCGATGCTTGGTGGTATCTCACCAGAGAAGTTGTTGCTGTAGAGGTATAGATCTGTGAGGTTCTCAATGTGGCCAAAGACTATAGGGATGATTCCCGTAAGCATGTTCTCTGAGACATCGATTATGGTCAAGCTCGTTGCAGCAAGGCCATCAATCACCATGTCACCGGTGAGGTTGTTTCTATTCATGACCAACCCTTGCAGCTTCTTGAGACTCCAAACCTCAGGAGGTATGGTCCCGATCAACAAGTTGTTCCCGAGATTCAAATCCTCCAACTCCAACATCTTCACAATATAGGTAGGGAAGTTGCCTGTGAGGCTACAATTCTGCACCCAGAGACTGACTAGGTTGGTCAGGTTCTTGAACGACACCGGCAGCTCACCTGGGTCAAATGGGTTGTGTGCCAGCCAGAGTGTCTGTAGACTGATCAAATCACCGAGCTGCGGTGGGATAGTTCCGGTGAGGTAGTTGCTGTCGAGCGCAAGGTACCGGAGGTGCCGGAACCTGGACAGAGATGATGGGGTGCTGCCGTTGAACTTGTTGCGTCCTAGGTCCAGCATGGTGAGTTCTGCCCCGAGGCCATGGCCGATGTCAGTCGGGAGCTCCCCTCCGATGTAGTTGTACGACATGTCGAGGTACCTAAGCAAGCTGCAGTGGTAGAGTGCTGTTGGGAACATACCGGCGATGCTGTTGTTGGTGAGGTCGAGGCGTGTGAGCTTGGAGAGTCCACCAACGGCGTTCGGGATGGGGCCTGTGATGTTGGTGCCGGCAAGAACGAGGCTGGTGACGCGGCCAGCGCTGTCGCAACCCACATATGGCCAGAGGCAGTGAGCACCCACGGCTGAGGTGGCATCCCATCTTGCGAGCGCCGGTGGGTCACCCCACGCGCGCTTCATCTCGAGGAGCAGCTCCATCTCTGCCTCACCGGCGGATCGAGATTGCGTGGCCGCGTGGGGCAGTGATGCACATGGAGAAGCAGGAGCAAGAGGCAAGCCCACGCCGGCACCGGACACGGCATTGCCATGTCTTCCCGTGGTGGTCGCAGGCAGCGGGGGCGTTTGGAACGTACTTGAATCAGTGAGCACGACGGACAGAAAAATCTGTCCTTTGACTTTTTCCGTCTGACTATGGAAATTTGGTCCTGGAAATTAGTTGCAGGCCGCCATACTTTTTCCTCCAACGGTCGCCGGAGACTGCCGAAGCATTATGATACGACCACGATGCATCTGCATGAGCAATAAATAGCAGTTGGCATGCTGTCTTGTGCCGGGACTTTTCTAAAAATAATAAAAAAAACACGCCAGATTTTTAAATAATGATCTAATGGATATATCGAGGATGAACCATACCAAGATTATTACAATAAGTAGGCACATGTAGCAAAGAGATCAAAAGCAATGATGTACACTAATTTTTTTTGATGGGAACAGGAGGAGTTGCCCCCTACTGATTATATTATATAAAAGGGAAACAAAAGTTTACATGTAGGTCTCCAGCCAAGCTAATTAAGAAACAAAAAAGGAGACAAAGAAAATAAAGCAAAAGACTAGAGCTAGATTGTATCTATCCATTCACTAATTTGAGGGAAGTATTTTTGCTTTGCTTCAATAGTAAAGCAAACTCTTTCTTGAAGATTGTCTTACATTTGTTTGTAGTCGGTTGCAAGCCTCTGAAAATAAGATCATTTCTGCAGGTTCATGTGCTCCAGCTCATGAGTATGATGATTTCCATGAAGAAAGGGCGATGTAACTGGTCTTTAAGTGATGTGAATATATCAAGAAGGTCTAGGTGCCCATTGATGTTGAGCTGCAACAGTGCCAAACATTCTTCTGCAAAGGGGCAACTGAGGAAGAGGTGTTCAACCGTTTCTTCCGTGGGTGTTGTGCATAGAACACAGTTGTAATCTGGCAGTTGTCGATCCTTTATGAGTAGCCAGAAGAAAACTTTGTGCTTGCATTGACATGATGATTTCCATAACCAATTGAAGATTGGGTGCACTAGTTCATGCCCTATGATGTGTTCATATGCTCTGCTGGATGAGAACCAGCTGTTTCCCCAAATGTAACTCCAAATATCTGCAACCTCTGTGAGAGTTACTCCTTGTAAATCAGTTATCAAATCTTGTAACTCATTGAACGCCTCAGTTGATATGGGCAGATGAAAGAAGTCATGAATGTTTGCTGCCTCTTTTGCTTTGGACAAAAGCAGTCTTTGGTTTTTAGCAAAGGAGTAAAGATGTGGATACTCCAATTTCTTAATTGATCCTCCCCATAAATCATCCCAAAGCAGACAGGTCTGTCCATTCTGCAGGTTTACTGATGCAAGGCCTTTGTATTCCTCCAGTAATTTCAGATTATTTCTCCACCAGAATGAGCCTTTTCTGATGTGGCTGGGCACCTTGCCATTGGCATAATGCTTCTCCCAGACTAGGTGCACCCAAGGTATGTCCACTTTGTTGAAGAACTTGTGTAGATTCTTGAGCAGCAGTGCTTTATTTTGTGCCCTCAAATTTAGAACTCCAAGTCCACCTTCTTTCTTTGGCCTAGACACCATTGTCCAAGCAGCTTTTGGCTGTGTTGAGGCATTAATGTCTGAACCTCTCCAGAGGCAGTGCTTTCTCAGCTTGTCAATCAGGTCCAGAATTGTCAGATGCATATCAAAGGTACAAAGGAAGAAGGTGGGCAGGGAAGTGAACACTGAGTTTGTGAGTTGTAGTCTTCCTGCCTATGAAAGGAAGGTGGAGATTCAAATGAGTCTTCTTTCACATCGTGTTACCAGGGGGAGAAAATCTTGTACTGATGGCTTGGTCAAGCCCAAGGGTAAGCCAAGGTAAGTAAATGGAAAAGAGCCTTTAGAGCAGCCAAAGACTGTTGCTAGCTCATCAAACTTCTCTGGTGTGAGGTTGATTGGCACCATCATTGACTTGGCATAGTTTACTCTAAGCCAAGTGGAGCTTGCAAAAGAGTGCAGCAAGTCTTTGAGGATCTCCAATTGCTGCTGGCAGCCTTCCATGATGATGAGTGTGTCATCTGCATACTGAATGACTGGGAAGTTTGAAGAGAAGCATACAGGAATTGGTAGTTGTAGTAGGCCTTGATCTTTTGCTTTATTCAGGACTGATTGCAATAAGTCAGCAGCCAGGACGAAGAGAAGGGGTGAAAGGGGGTCTCCTTGTCTTACTCCTCGGTGACAGTGAAAGGTTTTCCCTATTACTCCATTGAGAAGGATTGCCGAAGTATCAGAGGAGAAAATAGATTTCATCCATGTGATCCATTTAGGACCAAAGCCCTTGTGTTCCATGATCTGCAACATTGCTGCATGCTCTATTTTGTCGAAGGCCTTCTCAAAATCAAGCTTCAGAACTATCAGTTCCTTCTTTGAGGTGTGGTAGAGGTGCAGATATTCAAATGCCCAGGCTAGGCAATCTTGGATAGTTCTGGATTTAATGAAGCCATACTGATTCTGGTGTATCAAGCTTTTGATGACCATTTGTAGCCTGTTGGCAAGCAGCTTGGTAAGGAGTTTTACTGATGAGTTCAGAAGGGATATGGGTCTAAAGTCGTTGACAGTTGCTGCATTATCTGTCTTGGGTATCAGAGTAATGAAAGATCCATTGATGCTCTGCAAGCAAGAAGGAATCAAAATCTTCAATTTGCAGCTTTTGTAGTCCTCTTTGTACAGCTTATTTCATAATGTCGACTTCGAAAAAGGACTAACGCCTGACTCGGTAGAAAGAAGGAACCGAAGTATCAGCAAAATTCAACGTAGATGAAGTTGTGTCACCATCATTTGATAGTGGAAGTATCATTTTTTTTCGTTACACACCTTCCAGTGTTAGAGATTAATGCGAGTACTCACATCCATTGGATTGAAAAATGTTAGTTCAACATTTTTTGTCCAATATTTTTTCATAAAAATGTTGGCTAACTTTTTAAATATTGATTCAAAATTTATGATCCAATATTTTTCCATTAAAATGTTGGCTCAACTTTTTTATAAATATGTTGGACTCAATTTTTTTTAAACAATGTTGGTTCAACATTTATAATCCAACAATGTTTTCAGTTGCAATGTTGAATGTTCCGTCATTCTAGGTTCGATGTAGACTCAGAAGAGCTTTATAGTTGAGGTCCTTAACCATCTTCCACTAGACACATAGGAGTAGCCCATGCAAATGCCATTTGAAGGTTTGCTAGAACGACACTTATGCCAACATCTCAGGGATGCGACACTCAGCAATTTATTTGCCTGCTTTATCATGCTCTCTCAGCAGGTTCTTTTGATTTTACCTATTTGCCTTGACGAAACCAGGATCCTTTGGTGGATTGTAGGTATTATGCCTGAATGATTTAACTGTGCTTTTCTATATGTTATTAGTTCCTGCAAAGCTCTTCATCCACTCTAATTGGCCAGTACATCCATGCATGTATATGGCAGTTAATCCCAAGTATTGCAGTCATTTTACTTTCATCAAATCCGTCTGATTTTTACTAGAGGATGTGACTATTTATACGGCAGAGAGAGTAGTAACACTAATAATGTATAGGCTATTAGCTTCATGTAAGTGTTGGATGAATGGATGTAACTTAAATCTTGTCCGAATTAATGGCCCTAGCTAGCCTCTGATTCCTGAAAGACGATTATAAAACATGCATTTTGAAGTTTATAAGATGCTTAAGACTTCAAAATGAATAATGCAAACTAATAATAATGTCTTCAGAGATATGTTCATTTTTTTCTTGACGTGAAGTCATTATTTATGTTTGTGCTTTGAAAGGCACATAACATATTGGTGCTGGGCACCAAGTCCATGCAGTTTCTCCAGCGTTTATATCATTGCCGAAAGTTGCCACGCTCATGTCGATGAACTTAACATATACTCCCAGAGAGTTCATTATTGGCTAGGTTCAACGTCTGCAGCAGTGGCATGTCATAGCCTAAACTCCCCGGTATGTCACCAGTAAGCTGGTTACTGTGTAGGTCCAAATATTGCAGAGTATGACAGCGGGCAAGGCCTACTGGGATGGAGCCATTCAGGAGGTTGTTTGAGGCGCCGAGCTGCTCGAACTGGCCTCCGGCGCACAACCATTGTGGTATCTGGCCGGTGAGGTTGTTGTCTTCGACATAAACATAAGATAAGCCCAACGAGTGTTTTCCGAGTTCTTGTGGGAGGGTACCTGTAAGCCTGTTACTAGACAAAGACAATATCCTTAGCAAAGGCAACAGGCCAATGCTCACTGGTATCTTCCCGGAGAAGTTGTTGTTGAAAAGGAGCAAATATGTGAGATTCCTCAAGTGCCCGAAGACTTCTGGAATGATTCCTGTAAGATTGTTGTCCGCGACGTCGATCATGCGCAAGCTTATCGCAGCAAAGCCATCAACCACCACGTCACCAGTGAGCTGGTTTTCACACAGACTTAATCCTCGTAGCTTCTTGAGGCCCCAAACTCTTGGAGGTATGGTTCCTGTAAATGAGTTGTACGCGAGGTTCAATACCTCTAACTCCAACATCTTCACCAGGTATCTCGGGAAATCACCGACAAGGCTACACTTTGCCAACCCGAGTTCAACTAGATTGGTCAAGTTCTCGAATGATGTCGGCAGCTCACCTGCATCGAACGGGCTGTTCGTCAGCCCTAGCTCCTGAAGGCTCGTCAGTTTGCCAAGCTCCGCTGGGATAGTGCCAGCAAGGCTGTTCTCTTGTAGCATGAGAGACCGCAGGTTCTGGAGCTTGGACATAGATTTTGGGATACTCCCTGAGAGGTGGTTCCAGCCCAGCGCGAGATGCTGAAGGTCCCGAAGCCTGGACAGAGATGCTGGTATGGTGCCGTTGAAATTGTTGAAGGTGAGGTCTAGAGTACTCATGTTCGCACCGAGGCCATTCCCGATGTCACCGGGGAGCTCCCCGCCGATGTCATTCCAGGACATGTTGAGATACCGGAGCGAGTGGCAGTGGTAGAGCGCCGTCGGGAACACGCCGGTGATGCTGTTGCTGGAGACGTCAAGGTGCGTAAGGCTGGAGAGGCCGCCGACGGCGTCAGGGATGGCACCGATGATGTTGGCGCTGGCAAGCGCCAGCTTGATGACGCTCCCAGCCGAGTCGCAACCGACGTACGGCCAGCGGCAGTGCGCGCCGGCGGCCGAGGCGTCGGCGCTCCACGCCGCGAGCGCGGGCGGGTCGCCCCACGCCCGCTTGATCTGAAGGAGGAGCCCCGCCTCATCAGGTAGGGACTCCACGGCCACGCGGTGGTGCAGGAGGCAGGCCACTAGTAGGAGCAGGACGCAACTGGGACTCGCGCGGTGAGGTGTTGCCATGGCTTGCACTGCTGTGGTGGAAAGCAAGGGGGGCGTTGGGTTCGTACTTGAACCGGTGAGCACAGAAAAAATCTTTATCATCCTTGATTGAGTCCGCGCCTCGGGCTCGGCCAGCAGAAATTTATGCTTGAGTTGCATTCAGGCGTGATGATTTTTCCACGTAGCCGTCAGCCTGCCACCGGAGACTTAAACTCAGTGATCGTTCCGGTCAAGAACGGCAATTTCCGATGGAGCCGGCCTCCTGTTCCGTACGTTTCCCGCGACGTCGCGCGTTTCCTGGCTGCTAGGATGGTACGACTGCGATGGAGCTGAATTTTGACAGGCTTTGTTTTTCTTCGAGATATTGATCGATTAGCTGTCCTATTCTGCCAAGCATCTCCTGCTAATTTTTTTAGATTGTTGAAAGGATTGCACACCAATTTGATCGACGTTGGGCCCCGATTTGAGCTGCAGCTGTACAAGGTGGATGCACGCCTCCCATCAGTTATGGTCAACAATGTTTGATCAGCAGAATAATTTCTGCTAGCTGGTACTAACATGTTGCTCTTGTCGGACGGATCAAACTATGAGCCCGTGGAACGAAGCGAAGCGAAGAGTGAGTTTGTGTGGCAAGTTTATATCAACACTGCCAAGAAGCAAAAGACTCGATCTTGGCGTGTGAATTTAATTGAACGTGCATGGTTCGCTTGATAACCTCTCTTGTGTCGCCCGCGTAAGGCCGGCGGCAGTGCGTGCCAGCGTTGGAAGTGGCGACGAGCATGCGCCAGGCAGCACGAGCAGGAGGGAAGCGCATGCTTGGTGCGGTATTTCTTGGCCGCCGTGGCGTTTGGGTGATATTTCAATCGGGATGGAGCCGTTCAAGCGGTTGCTCGAGGCATCGAGGTATTCTAACCGGCCTCCAGCACACAGCCCCTCTGGGATCTGGCCGGTGATCTCGTTGTTATCAACATGAATCTCATATAACCACGGTGAGCGCTTTCCGAGTTCTGATGGCAGTGTACCCGTAAGTCTATTACTAGACAAAGACAATATCTCCACTGATGGCAGATGACCAATGCTCACTGGTATCTCACCGGAGAAGTTGTTACGGGAAAGATGCAAATATGTAAGGTAACTCAAGTGCCCAAAGACCTCTGGAATCATTCCAGTAAGCTTGTTCTCCGAGACATTTATCGTGACCAAGCTCATCGCAGCAAACTCATCAATTACCACGTCACCAGAGAGCATCCCCAGAGGTATAGTTCCTGTGAATGAGTTGTGCCCGATGTCACCGGGGAGCTCCCCGCTGATAAAGTTTCCAGACAGGCTGAGGTACTGGAGTGAGCGGCAGCGGTAGAGCGCCATCGGGAACACGCCGGTGATGTTGTTGTTGGAGACGTCGAGGTGCGTAAAGCGCCCGGCCGACTCGCACCAAACGTACGGCCAGCGGCAATGTGCGCTGCCACCGGCGGCGGCGGCGCTCCATGCCGCGAGCGCCGGCGGGTCGCCCCACGCGCGCTTGATCTCCAGGAGTAGCGCCGCCTCGCCTTCCCGCCGGGGCTGCGCTGCCGCGCGGCGCGGTGTTGCCATTTCTTGGGCTGCGGTGGAGGCTGGAAGAGTGATGTGTTCTACTCAGGCTAGCACAAGTAGAGAAGGTTTGGGATCGGTCATTTTTCAGATTTGCGAGGCTGATGGTATGCCACCGGAGACTGAAACACTATAAGTTATCACTTGCGTCCTCTGTTTTGAATTATTTGTCACTTTAAGTTTGTCCTAAGTAGAACATATTGTATGCTGGATTAATGAAACTAGCTAACTAAAGTGACAATACGTTATAGACACCCCTGATATTATGTCCAAAATATCACAACTTTATATACCATTTTAGTAAGTCAGCTTTAACGTAACGCTTTGGTAGCAACTTTTATGAGACAAGTTTCTAAAGTTTGTGCTTGACTCCGCCAGTCGATGAAGGAAATTTGACAATTGGGGTCACATTTTGGTCGGGATAATTTTTTTTTTTTCCAAAGCGCACAAGATTGAAACACGGCAACTAGCCAGTGGAAGACCTGAGGGGTCAAGATACGGTCGAATGGAGGCCATGGTGCGTACCAGCTAACTTCCACTGGCAGTTCAGACCTGCCTTTTGAGTTGGACTAGTGATTTGCGCGCGCCCATGCGCGCGGGCGATTCGCTAAACGATTATTTGTAGATGTATACATTCTATTGAAGTGAATAAGAAATAAAAAGAATGGATGAGAGTATATAGGAAGATGATCCCTATAAATAGAGAAAATAGCATATGCAATGGAATTTGTAAGCTATAGTATACTTCTTGTTCCGCAGCATGTTGGATGATTTGAAAGCTGCCTATCCATCATACAAATTTATGCAGTTGCAATTATTGGCATAAGCTCGACAAAGGTAGAGCCGAAATGTGTGAAAAATGTTAAATAATAATGGATATGGGACAATAATAGTAATAGAAAATATTGGCTGAAATAACATTCGGGGGGAGAATATATTAAACTCATCAAAATATCAAGATGTAGTTCTCGATGTTCTAAAATCCCTACCACCGAAGGTAAGCCACAAAGCACACATTGATCCCATCTACAATCCAAAAAAACACTCCACGATCATGAACTGAGTAGCGAAAACTAAGAAGGCAAAATGCTCCAAGAACTCTAAGTAGGCCGAAATTGCAATGTGGGAAAAGGATTATGAATTCAAACTTATTCTCAGTTTACTCAAATGTTCTGTTATGTCAAATCACCTAAACTCAGTCATTTCATAAATAACATGTAATTTAGCCACCGCAACATTGGCAAAGATGCTCTAAAGATGCAATTGTGTTGGCTAACTACCTTACAATGCTTGTGGCTTCCTACTTATATTCGTACAGAGTGTACAACGTACTGTTTCATATGTGTATTTAAACGATATGTATTTTACCAATCAATAACTATAAGAAAGTAATAAATGAATTAACACTGCACGGAGGTAAAGCTAATGCCACCACCTTGAATGTTTAACAACGGAGTCTAGTTAAAATGAAAAGAATTGCTGGGCCACATAGAGAGTTTGAAAGGGAAATACGCTAACTAACCTTAGTAATACGATCTTTCTGCCTGAGTGACATTTCTCTTTTTAAAATTCCTTCACAGTTGATACAATTGTCTCTGCACGGTAGATACGAAACACAAATGAATAGATGGATGAAAAATGTGATTGAATGAATTGAACAGCACATGTCAGCGCACCTTAGGTGCACAAATCCAAACCGTGAATCAATGAGGTGACTTGAGGGCGATGCAGGTTGGGCATTGTCAATCCAATTAGAAAGGAATATAAAGCTGTTCATGGATGCTGATTTAATCCACAACCACAATGTGAAATGTAGGAAAGGAATACTACCTCACAAATACCAAGCAAATGAAAAGGCAGACGGCAATCACCAAGACAAAACGCTCGTGCCTTCACAAGCCATGCCACCATAACCAGCAAGAACATCACAGCCATGTTCAATTTACTAATAGAAGGATCCCACACTGTTGGGTACTAAACAGAATATGCAGGAAAAAAAATGCAATGGATTCTAACAAAGGAAAAGGGAGTCCTTCCTGTCGGCACCTGAATTACAGAACAAGAATAAAAGCGAAGGAGCATAACTGGGTAGGAGGTAAAAAACTTCCTGTATACTTAGAAACCATAAAATTTTAAAATAGGCACTAAATAGCATAGGCTAGAGAGGTGAAAATAAAATGCTAATGTCTAATTGTTAAAGAATTTAGTATATGAGCATCAGCGAAGTCTATGCTCTAATGTTGCACATAATGCTTGAAATTGACATGCCATGTCCTTGCATATATGAAACTGACTCTTGTAACCTAGTTATACAGTATGTAGCAATATTCCAAAGTTTTTTTTGGGACAACAATATTCCAAAGCTTAATTGTGAGCGTAGTGCTTTTATTTGGTATTTGAAGCAGATAAGGCAATTTTCTCAATATATGCAAGCTCAAGAGGTATTCGATTTTCAAATAAAAGATAACAGTGATTTCAACTGCAAGTGGAATGGAACATATGAAAACAAATTGTTTATTTTATGATATTAGTTCTGCAGCTGTGCTCAGTACGTGATCATTTGTTTGGACGCATGGCAGAACTAAGTCATAATTAAATATATGCAGGTAATCTTGATGACATGTAGTTGCACAGGGGTTATATTTGCTAGTATAAAAAAGGTGAAAATGGAATGGTGGGTTGGGGTGGGGGAAAGGGTGGGGAGAAAGGATTTCACAAAGAGCAAGACATAGCGAAATTCCAGTGCTTAACAACCCAATGGAAATTAATGTGAGGTACGTAAATATCCAACATATAAATCTGCAACTGTCTTTTTTAAGCCTACTATCCTCTCAGCTCTCAGGCATGAACTGATAGTGTGTCTAGAACTTTTTTGCCTATGATCTGTACATACCTGAAGCCACCACCCATTGGATATCATGTGGTTCCATGATCAATCCTGAAATGTCATGTGACAGCTAAACAAGGATTCTTTAAAAGCATAGTTTGTCAAGTGTTCCAAAAATATTATTTCGAATAACATGCTACAGTTTCAACAAAATCACCGGATGTGAGGCAGGAAGCAGGGTGGAGGATGGGGATGGGAAGAAAAGCTCACCTGCGAGGTTAAGGCGCCCAGAAAGGAAGATCACCTACATCATCTATGAACTTCTGATGAAAGGTCAGGCGCCGAATAGAAGGAACGATGTGATGTCAAATAGAAGGAAGAGCACTGCACTTGACAGTTCAACCTACAAAACACACAGGCGTCGAATTAGATGGTGAACATTTTATACTTCACATGATGCAGCCAGTAATGCCACTACGGAAAATGAGATTAGACGGTTGTATTCCTACCATCTTCTGAGGTATCTGTGAGGCTTGTCTCTTTTCTTCAAGAACAGCAGCAGCAGTTCAGAGTGCTTGCACTCTAGGTACAATGAGAGGCTTTATTAGGGACAAAAAAATGTAACCAATTTAAATAGAGGAATAGTGGCAATATGATAAGGGGTTCATCAGTACAGTGAAACACATCTATTTCTGACATCAAAATGTCCTTTGCAAATATTAATACATGAATTATACCTTCACACAACTTACCTGGTTCTTGTCACTCCAATCGCGGAAGAATGTATCAAAACTAATACATTTTGCATAAATTATACTCAGTTCAATGGAGATGTAGTTCACCTGCTTATCTGCTTTGCATCAGAGAGGGGAGGGTGGGGCAGCTGTGTATAGAGTCTATGAACATGTACTCACCTCACCAGCAGAAGCTCCCTAGCCCAAACAATCAACTTTACCTCGTGAGTAGAACGGCGAGTATGACACCTTCTGAACAAACAATTACTCATGGACAAGAATAAACCTGACACCAAGCAAAGGAATTATTGCAAATCCATTTGGTTAGTCGCCCAACTAACTGAAACCAATTTAGGAAACTTCATATAAACATATAAATCCAAGTACAAAAGTTGTGTAATCATTTCCTTATTTATCTCGTGGGGAGAGGGAAGAAACAAGAATAGCAGAAGCCAAAATATGAACCACAGGGTTGGACGCAGGTAAAAAAATCCACATCTACGTAGATCAGCAGCAAGGAGAATCAGGAGATAAACTGAAGGACCAACACAGGCAACCAACAAGGGGTTGCTGTCGCACAGAACTGCAGCCACCATGAGCCAAATTGCAGAGGGACGAAACCCTTGCTTGAAGGAACACGATGAAGACAAATAAATCAAGAAGTAATAGAGGGGTGGATCAATCAAAGGGGATGGTGGAACTGGCCAGCAGAGGCTCAGGCGGAGGGCTGACCGGTGGTGGCGCGGCGGATGGAGGTGGGCGGCGGTGGCGAGGCGCGAAGGGCTGGGATGCCCGCCGACAGCGACGTGTGGAAGCGGATTGCGACGGAGGGGAAGGAGGTGGGAGATGGACAGGGGCCGGCGGCGTGGAGTGCTGGGACGACCGGCGGCGGGGGCAGGCGGAAGAGGACGGCGCGACGGGAAAGATAGAGAAGAAAAGTCGATTTTTTTTTTACCTCGGAGAAGGACCGGACGAGAGGTGGGGAAACTTCGAGCGCCATCTTTTTTGTTTTTACCACATCAAGAAGCGCCGCACTAACCTTATTAGTGACTGATTAGTGGACCCGTTAACTGAAGGAGGAAGAGAACGGGACGCGTAAATGGCAGCCGCGATCAGCAAATCGGACGGTAAAAAATTTTTCCGCTGTCGTGGCTGCGTGGGTACGCCGTCCCCTCCGCCACCTTTCATAAGGGTAGATATGATATAAAGTAGGGTACATGCTATGACATATGTGTCTGACTGAGTTTCTTAATCTAAGATAAGATCTGAGATCATCTTATTTGCAAACATGCGGTGATATTGCTTCCAAGGAGTGATGGGTTTAAGAGGTTCTCAAGAAGAGAGAGTCAGAGTGGAAAACCAAAAGAAATTGAGATGTTGGGACCTAGTAGTGATTACTTCGGAGTCTGATTTGCCACTGTTAAGATGACGAAGGAAGTGACAGTTAGTCAGTTGCGCAGCCGTAAGATGCGTGTAATTGATCAAGGCAAAGAAAAATTCACCAGATCGGAAAGAAAGGAATGCATTTGCTAAACTATGTCAGGTTAATGTAAGTTTACGTTCTTTTTCTCTACAAAAGGTTGTTCTCCAATCCCGGCAACAATCGGCAAAAACATTACATGTGCAGGCAGAATTTTGCCTAGCCGAGCAAGCAAATCTCTTCCATAATGAAACGAAGGCCGGGTAGCCTGCTCAACAACAACAACAACATATCCATGTCCAACACAAGGAGCCAAGGAATGAAGACCAGCATCCTTATTTGCATGCATCAGGACTATACTATACTAACAGGCTGGCAGTGCCTCCATGCCTATGGCCATCAACATCTGCTACCATTCAGTTCATATAATGGCAATGCCTTCTCCAATGCTCTATTCCTGTTGTAGTGCTTCCCTTTTCTTCTTTAACAAGAGGATGCATATTACTGGATGGGTGCCGACTGCTTGAACCTCTGCTACTGCAACGTACGGCTACCGCCTGATTCCTGGAAGCTGTCACAAAGCTTGGAGAAACCTATAGCTCATCCATGCTGAAGCTATTTATTTATTTACTTTTACAGATCCAGCGGGAGAGGTTAGTCACCGGCCTGCAGGTTCAGTACCGGCTGCGGATTAGTTAACAGATCGTGCCAGAGAGTTTGTTATTGGCCAGGTTCAGCCTCTGCAGCAGTGGCATGCCATAGTCCAGGTTTGCTGGTATCTCACTAGATAACTGATTGTTCTCTGCACTGAAGTACTCAAGCGCAACAGCTACCGTCGGAATTCTACCAACAAACCGGTTATTCCCTATGTCTAGCATCTCAAGTTTGTGGGACATCGTGGTAGGGAGACTTCCAGTGAGCTGGTTATTCCTTAGGATGACCCACTTAAGTTGGCCCGCTGTCCACAAAGCCATTGGCACCTCGCCAGATAGCTGGTTACTATCTAGGTACAGTGCATGTAGAGTGGCACAGTTAGCGAGGCTTACTGGGATGGATCCATTAAGGCGGTTGTTGGCCGCAGTGAACCATTGCAGCTGGCCTCCGGCGCACAGCCCCTCTGGGATTCCACCGGTAATCTTGTTGTTATCAACCTCAACACTGGATAAGTCAAGGGAGTGTTTCCCAAGCTCTGGTGGGAGTATGCCAGTAAGCCTGTTATCAAACAACCGCAGTATCATTAGCGACGGCAATCGGCCCATGCTCTCTGGTATCTTTCCAGAGAAGTAGTTTCTGGAGAGGTACAGATATGTGAGGTTCTGGAGGTGCCCAAAGATTTCCGGTATGGTTCCAGTAAACCTGT
The DNA here is from genome assembly GCA_015476505.1 of Urochloa ruziziensis. Taxonomy (NCBI): domain Eukaryota; kingdom Viridiplantae; phylum Streptophyta; class Magnoliopsida; order Poales; family Poaceae; genus Urochloa; species Urochloa ruziziensis. Next base: position 10,758,308 of record CM027124.1, read on the forward strand.
TGTCTGAGATGTCGATAATGGTCAAGCTCATGGAACTAAAGCCATCAACCACCACGTTGCCAGTGAGGTTGTTCTTGTATATTCCCAATTGCTTTAGCTTCCTGAGGCTCCAAAACCCCGGAGGTATGCTTCCGGTCAATGAGTTTATCGAGAGGTCTAGTGTCTCTAACTCCGACATCTCCACCAGGTAGCCCGGGAAGTTGCCGACGAGGCTGCAATTCGCTGCCCAAAGATCGATTAACTTGTTCAGGTTCTTGAACGATGGTGGCAGCTCGCCTGGGTCGAACATGTTGTCCGCCAGCCACAACATCTCAAGACTTGCCAGCTCGCCGAGCTCTACCGGTATAGTGCCAGTGAGGCGGTTGTTATCCAACCCAAGATACCGGAGGTTGCGGAGCCTGGACAGGGATGTCGGGATTGTGCCGTTGAACATGTTGACGCCTAGGTCTAGGAAAGCTTGCCGCTGTCATCGGGAAGCTTGCCGCTGATGTAGTTATGGGATAGGTCGAGGTAGCGGAGTGAGTTGCAGCAGTAGAGCGCCGTCGGGAACACGCCGGTGATGTTGTTGTTGGAGACGTCGAGGTGTGTGAGGTTGGAGAGGCGGCCGACAGCGTTGGGGATGGCGCCGGTGATGGTGGTGTTGACGATCACGAGCCTGGTAACGCGCCCGGCCGAGTCGCACCCGACGTACGGCCAGCGGCAGTGCGCGTCCGCGGCTGAAGCAGCGGCGGTGGCGCTCCATGCCGCGAGCGCCGGCGGGTCACCCCATGCGTGCTTGATCTCGAGGAGCAGTGCTGCCTCGCGTAACGGCCGGGGATGCGCCGCCGCGTGGCGCAGGATGCAGCAGGCCAGCACGAGCAGGACGAGGTGGCAAGTGCACGCGCGGCACGGTGTTGCCATTTCTTGGGCTGCGGTGGAAACGGGAAGAGTGCTGTACTGCTGTGTTTTTTATTTATCTGTGTCCTTGACGGGGGCTGTAAGGATCGATCGTTTTCACCTTGCTTGACTCATGGTCGTGGTCAGTCTCAAAAAAAAAAAAAAAAGACTCATGTGGTCATGGTCTGTCACTAGAGACTGAAACACAAGTGCTCTGTTTTATATTATTTATCACTTTAACTTTGTGCAAAGTCGAACCTATATAATGTAACTTAATTTGACTAAATTTACAGAAAATATATATTAATATACACGATGCATATTTATCACTTTAACTTTATGCTTGACTCTGCTAGTCGAGATGAAGAAAATTTCACGATTGGGGTCACATTTTGGTGGGGATAAGTTTTTTAAAATGGACACAAGACTGAAACACGGCGACTAGACCAGTGGGAGATCACCTGACGAGTGACGACCATGGTGTGTGTTTACCAGCTATAACTTGCACCAACCCGTGTGTCCGCACGAGGTAGTAGCTTGGGTATCATAAATATTATAAGTTATATTTCAAATCAGCTTGAACAATTAGTTTTTTAGTGTTTTTGTATGTGTTGGTTTCTCAATACTTTTGGCATCATATGAAGAATGACATATTTTTGAGCATAACGTATATATAATTTAAATAATAAATAATATATGAATAATAAATAAATAATTTCAAATCAGCTTGAAAATTGCTATTGCTAATAAGTTCAATTGCTTTTGTTTTTTGTTCTGAGAACAATGACACTAAAAAGAAAATCACTTTGTTTGACATATTATCCTTGGTATAATTTAAATCCCATTGTAGCCGATGTCAGGAAAATTGAGTACATGGGCATGTGGGAGGTTGCTTTTGGAGCTCAACCGTGTAGATATCTATAGTGTCAAAATTATAATTGTTAGTTCATTTTTATAAATGAATAATTAGTAGGGTCCTAATTAGTACTACCTCCGTTCCAAATTATAGGCCGTTTTGACTTTTTTAGGTTCATTATCTTTGTTATGCATGTAGATAAACATTATGTCTAGATTCATAGCAAAATTTATGAATCTAGAAAAGTTAAAACGACCTTTAATTTAGAACGGAGGAAGTAACATGCTTTAATATAGATGTTTAAATTGGTCTGTGCTTTACTTGTCTCACCGATTATTTCATGTTCTATTGAAACAATGTGTGGTTGTTGTTTGGTGCTGGTTTGTGATCCTTTCCTTCCTCGGCAGTGTTACACATAAATGACACAAATAGATTTGGCCGTCAAACTGAATGACATATCGCCATAGCATCTTGATATTTTTATCCCTTGTAAATAGTGAGCCCTTGAAGAGGAAGACGGTAATAGTATCTTCTTTCCAATATGTCCATCTCGTGTGATGTTGTGTTTCATCAGGATGTCTTTTGCTCCAGTTTTTCCTATATAGCTCAATAGATGTGATAAAGGGTATGCAATTTAAATCAACATAATGGTAAAAGAATAAAGTATGTGAAGGATTTAAGTGTAACGGTAAATGAAAAAGGTATATATCACAGGATATGACTCCCTCAAATGTTGCATCTTTCTGTTCTATGTCTGTAGCATTGCATGCCGTGCCTGCTTGCCATCTCCACAACAGTTTGTTAACCTGTTTTCTTTTGCAGATTGGTGAAAGAACTGCTACTATTTTCAAGCACCCTCTTTCCTGTGCCAAATCCAGATTCAAAGCGAATAATTACTTTTGCTAATAGAGACGACTACATTTATTTCAGGTCCATATTTACTATTTAGTTTGATGTAGAGCACTACTTGCATGTGTGCTTTGTGCTCTGCTTCATCAGACTATGCAAATGACTGACAGAGCTTTTGCTATTTTATAATGAAAGGCATCATGTCTACGAGAAACCAGGTGGCCCAAAATCGATCGACCTGAAGGAGGTTGGCCCCCGATTTGAGCTGCGGGCCTGCGGCTGTACCAGGTGACAAACACATCTCTATCCAGTCATCGCCAACAATGTTTGAGGATTTCATCGGCATAATGTTTTTTTGCTTGTGCTAACATGTTTCTCTTGTCTGACAGACCAAACTAGGTACCGTGGAACAAAACGAAGCGCAAGTATGTGCAGCGACTTTACATCAACACTGCCAAGAAGCAAAAGACCCTTGGCGTGTGAATTGAGTTGACAGTGGTTTGATTGTTAACCTAGAAGGCTCCTCAGTACAACAATTTCCTGTTTTGGCCCTTCACCGTTTACTGTAATAGTAACATCAATGCGTAGGATAATGTGTCCTCTATTGCTACCTCAATTTGGGGTCCTGGTAGTTATAGCATCCAGTGAAATTTTCAAGATGAGTTTGAGTTATTGGGTGAGATACATGAAATGTTCCTGGAATCATTCATAGTCGATATTGATAGTTGGGCTTATATAATGTCCTCGTTTTGTTGAACTGCCTGACCAACGATATCATCTACGGTCCAACTATACACTGTCGCCGAATCTCTCACATTAACAAGTTCGCCTAGTCATCCTTTCCAGTTTCCACTGCCGTTCCGTCGCCGCTCCTACCTCTTCGGCCATTGTAATTTGTAACTACGTTTTCTCCTTTCGCTGCCACCTGGCTCGTTGGCCTCGGCCATTGCAACCGCCACTGAGGTATCTATGCTCTTTGCATCTTGTGTTTGCAAAATTCAGTGATATTCACATTTGTGAAATCAATCATCAATTGAATGTTGGGTTTGTAAATTTGTGAAACTAATCGCTTGTGTTCGTGATGAATTGATTGTTTAACACAAGTTCAAATATTGGATTGTTCCAACAGTGTGATCCTGTAACCATTACGCACTTGAACTAAACAGAGATTCTTGGATTTGTGCATTTCGTTCCCTTTACAACTAGTGTGATACGGTATCGTTGCCGTAGCTACCCGATTCATGTAAGCTAAAAAGGCTGCAAGCAAACACAAACACACCAGTTTAGTAACAAACGTACTCATGGGCTTAATTTAACAGTTATTGCTGGACAGACTAGGTTCATCCACTAGTAGCTCAACCGACGTTGCCAGAGAGTTTGTTATTGGCCAAGTTGAGATGTCGTAGTAGCGGCATGCCCTAGCCTATGTGTGATGGTATTTCACCAGAAAACTGGTTGTTATTAGCAATGAAGCGCACAAGCCCAAGAGCTACTGTCGGAATCCTGCCGACAAACCGATTGTTTCCTATGTCTATCTCTCTAAGGTTGTTGGACATCATGGCGGAGAAACTTCCAGTGAGACTGTTATTCCTTAGGAACACAACTACAAGCTCCCTAATGGTCCATAGAGCCTTTGGCACTTCGCCAGAGAGCTGGTTATCGTTTAGATTCAATTCCACCAGATTGGCACAGTTGGCAAGGCGTACCGGGATGGAGCCATTCAAGCGGTTGCTCCAAGCGAGGAGAGATTCTAAGTGGCCTCCGGCGCACAACCACTCTGGGATCGTGCCAGTGAGCTTGTTGTCATGAACATCAACATCAGATAAGCCCAATGAGTACTTTCCAAGTTCTGATGGGAGCGTACCCGTAAGCCTATTACCAGACAACGATAACGTCTTCAGTGATGGCAGCCAACCAATGCTCAATGGTATCTCGCCAGAGAAGTTGTTGTCGGAAAGGAGCATATGTGTAAGGTTCCTCAAGCGGCGAATATTTCTGGGATCATTCCAGTGAGTTTGTTCTCCGAGACGCAGATCATGACCAAGCTCATCGCAGTAAAGCCATCAACCACCACGTCACCGGTAAAGTCGTTACCGGACACATCCAACCATTGCAGCTTCTTGAGGCTCCAAATCTCCACCGGAATAGAGCCGATGAAGAGGTTCTTGTCAGCAAGCGCAAGAAGTCGAAGGTTCTGGAGCCTAGACAGGGATACCGGAATGGTACCATTAAACTTGTTGACACTGAGGTCCAGCTTACTCAGGTTCGCCCCAAGGCCACGCCCGATGTCATCAGGGAGCTCTCCTCCCATGTGGTTCCACTACCGGATTCCCGGTCTTTGCCGTGTGCCCAAAGCACACGGCAAAGGCCCAAAAACACACGGCAAAGACACAAACACACGGCAAAGACTCGATTTCCGGTAGTGTTCCATGACAGGCTGAGGTACTGAAGCGAGTGGCAGTTGTAGAGAGCCGACGGAAACACGCCGGTGATTGAGTTGTATGAGGCGTCAAGGTGTGTGAGGCTCGAAAGGCCACCGATGGCGTCCGGGATAGGACCCGACACATTGATTCCGGCAAGGGCGAGGCTGGTGACACGCCCGGCCGAGTCGCACCCGACGTACGGCCAGCGGCAGTGCGCGCCCCCAGACGAGGTGGAAGCGCTCCATGCCGCGAGCGCGGGCGGGTCGCCCCACGCGTGCTTGATCTCGAGGAGGAGCTCCACCTCGCCCGCAGGTTGGGACTGCGCCGCCGTTGGGAGCAGGAGGCAGCCGAGCAGCACCAGCTGGAGGTGGAGATAAGCGCATGCGCATGCGCGGCGTGGTATTGCCATGTCTTTGCTGCCGCGCGGTGGGTCGGGAAGCCGGGAGAGTTGGGGCCGTATATCAACCGGTCGGTGAGCATGAGGGCAGAAAAATGTACATGTCGATCTGACTCCGGCCGCCGGCGGAAGAAGCAAATTTGGGCCTGGAACCAGCTGCAGTGTGGTCCGTGATAATTTTGACAACGGTGACGGGAGATTTGTGGAGACTCATTCTTGGTCAGTGGAGAGTGTGAAGCACTATAATTTGCCATGATTCGTCGGTTGTATGGGTAGTTTGTTGGTATCTTAGATTAAAAATTAAATGTTGAAGCCTTGAAACTCTAGAATCTGAGCTGAACTTGGGAATATTATTGAGATTCTCTAAAAAGAACTGTGCCAATTGTCGTCGCTTCGCGGACCAGCCACCAACAGATACGTCCAACTATTGGGAGTCAAAGAGAAACGGTGATCATGCCGGGAACACATTGACCCTGTGCCCCGTGTTTGGGTGTTGGTACTTGTTAGCCGGAGACAGGAACCTGGATAGGCCCCTTTTTTCCTCCCCAACAAGAGGAAGCATGAACAAGTGGAGCTGGCAGCCTCCGGCGAGCAATACAAAGAAGCAATCCAGACTTGGATAGAGATAGGATTCAACTTGTTTAACTGAATATATGTACGCTGCGCACACAGACACTGGCTGGCCGCCGTCACGGCTACTCATGCAACACTTGCACGGCCAGATCGACTCGGTTTCGCCGTCTCTTGATCATCTTGTCTCACAGATCGATCGACAATGCCGCGCAAAAATTGAATTGAACGCGGTTTGGTTGATGACCCGCACCTCTGTATAGCTAACTTTAATTTTTTGCCTCACCGTTTACTGTAACAGTAGCATTTTATTAACATTAATGTAGATGGTAATTAATATGTCCTGGAGGGATTCCCCGGAGGCTCTTATTATAGCATGCTGTGAAGTCAAAAGTGATGCTACCGTAACCGTTCGGTAAATATTAATTAATTACCCTCTAATTACCCGTTATTAAATTCGTCTCGCGATTTTCTAGCTAGATTTGTAATTAGTTTTACTAGTAGTTTATGTTTACTACTTCTAAATGGTAATATTTTGATGCAGCCGGCTTTCCTCGCATGGGCCGTCCAAAACAAATATCATCCACTTTGGGCCCAACAACCACATACGCCTATACGATTCTCACCCCCACAAATCTCAATGCTAAAATCATGGATTAAATAGGATCATTAAATTCGTCTCGCGACACACTCCATCTATGTAATGAGTTATTTTTTCATCTATATTTAATTTAGTACTCCATGCATGTAACATTCTCCTTGATGTGATGGATGGAAAACATTTTTTGGGGGGAATAACACCCCCGAAGTAGGCTGTCGTCCCAGTTCAGAGGTACGGTATCTATATGCTGTACGCATATTGTGACTGCAAGATTCTTGTCTCTGTTTCTGAACTAGAGATTGACAGGTTTGTAAATTTGTGGTAGATTGATTGTCTAATTACACATTAAGGGATATTTAATTTATTGCCATCGTTACCAATGGCACTCCTTCAGTTGCCATTTTTATTTTGGACTCTACATTTTTGCCATCCCTTTACACGCTGAAGTAACAAAATTGCCACTTTGGCTGACGTGGCATGCCAACTGCTCGTGCCAGCATGGATTAGCGATGGGAAATGACCACACTGCCCCCTGTCTTTCTTGCCTTAGCCTTTCATTCTCCGTCACCTGTGACTGACCTATGGGACCCATGCGTCGGAGTCATCTTCAACCTCTGTCTGCTCTCACGCGTCCTCCGTCCCTGCCGCCCTCCAACCGGCCCGGCCTTGCTTTCGGCAGCGTCTTGACGAGCAGCGGAAGACTGCAGCAACGCTGCTCTTGTCCATCTCGAAGGCGCCGGCCTGCAGCCATCCTCGATTCTTTTTTTTTGTTTCGTTTTTTTTCTTTGTCGCTAAAGGTCATGAACCGATGAACGCGATTGAGCAGTTGGGGATCTTTAGTATTTTTCTTCCTTAGTTCTTGCTTCTGTTTTTCTTTCTCTTTTCTTCTCTTTCTTTTTCCCTCCGCAGAAGCCTGATCCATGGCAGCGCGAGTAGTGGCTTCATTTTCTCCGATCCCGCTGTGGCTGGTGGCCCCGCGCAGCCGCCGCTAGGTGCTGGTGGTCGTTGGCGCCGCCGCTCCACGGTGGATTTTGCCAAATCCACTCGATTGCGCCGGTCTCTGCTCGATTCCAATCGCAGAGATGGCTGGGACTGGGATCGTGCTTCGGCCTCAGGGGCGTGTTGCGGCAGCGACGAGGAAGAAGGGCCCGGAGCTCGCCATGATGACTGAGGCCACGCGTGCAGCAAGAGCGGGGAGGCCTGAGCCTGGTGCAGCTGCTCGGCTCAAGGTTGAAGATGACTCCGACGCATGGGTCCCATACGTCAGTCACAGAAGACAGAAGAATGAAAGGCTAAGGCAAGAAAGACAGGGGGCATGTGGTCATTTCCCATCGCCAATCCACGCTGGCACGAGCAGTTGGCATGCCACGTCAGCCAAAGTGGCAATTTTGTTACTTCAGCATGTAGAGAGATGGCAAAAATGTAGAGTCCAAAATAAGAATGGCAACTGAAGGAGTGCCATTGGTAAGGATGGCAATAAATTAAATATCCCACACATTAAAGCAGGGCATAAAATGTTGCCCTTCCGAGGTCCAGTGTGATCAGGTTTGCCGCAAGGTCATTGCCGATGTCATCGGGGAGGCAGAGCTTGCCTTCGCTCCGAGGCAGTTTATTCATCAGGAACAAGTTGAGGTACTGCAGCGGTGAAGCGCCAACACGCTGGCCATGTCGTTCGAGACATCAAGGTGTATGAAGAAAGCAAGGGCCGGCAATGAATTATACCCGAGGTACAATTTCTCCAATTCTGCCGCGGTAAAGCGTCGTCGGGAACGCGCCGACCATGTTGTTGTGGCGCCGTGGCTGCTTATAGAATTCCAAATGGGCCAGGTCCGATCGACGGCCCAAGGCACGGCTCTAAAAAGCATGGCCCTAGCCTGGCCCAAGGCCTGATCCATAGTGCCTAGTACCGGTCTGGCCCGATGGCTCATTAGTGCCTGGTCCGCCACCCATCACATAGTGCCGGCCCTAAGCACGACACGATGATGGGCCGGTCCGATGGTGGCCTGGTGTTCCAACAGCCCATGAAGCCCCCCGCGGCCTGCCTCCCCTCCTCCCCTCCGGCCGTTGGATCGAGGTCATGAGGACCGTTGGATCCGACCGTTGGGAGGGAGCTATATAAGGCGCTCGGCCGGCCGGCACCCCCCACCAGCGTTTTTTTCCCACAGTAAGAACGGTTTTTTCGGGAATAAAAACCGGTCCGTTAAACCGGTTAAACCGGTCGGTTAATCAGTAGAAACGGTTTGGTAGGGTCGGTTTTGAGCGGTAACCGGCCCTATTTAGCTACCGGACCGGACCGGTTTCAAACGGTGTTTTGACCCTGCCCCCCACTCCTAGCGCTCATTTGCTCGCTCCTCTCTCGTCTCATCGCCTCCACCCGCCTCTCTCGCTCCCCCGCTCCAAACCCTAGTTCCCGAATCTCGCCGGCCGCCGGCCATCTCCTTCCGTTCAGGCGACGTCGAGCGGCTGCTCTTCGCCTCTCCGCCATCCCAGGGACAAAGCACGACACTTCTTCTCGCCATCTCGTCCGCTCCTCTAGATCCACCTTCCTCTGAATCTCTCTGTCTCTGAGATCTCGTCATCTCCATCGCGAAGACATCTCCGTGCTACTTTGAGAAGCTGTACATGATCATCGACGGTAGGAAGGTAAGAACCGGTGCCAAGTGCTTTCATTGTGGACAAGTTTATGCTGGCCGTAACACTATTGGTACTGGACATATGAATCACCATGTTAAGTCTTGTGCCGCGAGAAAGGCAAACGTTCGCCAATCTCAGTCTTTGCTTTTGTTCAGTTGTGATGGTAGTGTTCGTCAATAGGAGTACAATGCTAATGTAGCTCGTACTCAACTATGTCGTTTGATTGCTAGACTTGATCTTCCTCTCAGAATTGGTGCAGCTGCTACTTTTGAGGAGTATATAAGGATTGCTCATAATCCTAGATTTACATCTGTCTCTCCTCAAACCACATTTAGAGATTTGATGAAGTACTATTTTGGTTTGCGTGATACACTTTATTGCATCTCTAGTTGGTGTTTCATCTGTTTCGCTTACTTCTGATATTTGGTCTGGCAATGCTAAGGAGGATTACCTTAGCGTTGTAGCTCACTATTTTATAATGCTACTTTGCACTTTCTGGTGTTTATTATCTATCTTCTCCACTTATGTTGCATCATATGGTTTTGATCTGCTAGCACTTGAAAGCCAATGAGAATGATACATTGCCTAGGCTTGTGGTTACTCGCATGAAAGATGTTTATATTAAGTATTGGAAGAACATTCCTATGCTTTACTCTTTTGTTTTTATCTTGGACCCTGGAGCTAAATTGAAGGTTTTCAGTAAGCTTCTCAGGTTGCTAGGTAAGTTTCTTGGTGTTGATTATTCTTCTTACTTAACTGAGGTAAGGGCTGAACTTCATACCATCTTTATGCGATATGAGGACAAGTTTGGTGCAGCTAAGAGGAAAGCACCTACACAACCATCCAGTGCTGCTGGTAAGAAAAATAGTGCTTGGGATGACATTTTTGCAGATGATGATGATGATTATGCCGCTGCTGTATTTTTGCAACTCTTAGACATGGTAACTCGTATGGTATCCCTCATCTCTCTGTCTAGAAGAATTAGTGCTTCTGCCTTGCTGCAAGCTGCAAGCAGCAAGCACTAGTTCATCACCTGGAGCTTCTATGGTTGTTGGTGTTGGTAATGAACTCTCTAGCTACTTAGACAGTGACAATGTCTCTCATGTTGATGATGGCTTCAGCATCATTAGTTGGAGCCATGAACACAAACTTTCTTATCCTCTCCTTTCAATTTTAGCTAGAGATGTTTTGACTGTATATGTTTCTACCGTATCTTCAGAATATGCTTTTAGTTCTACTGGCAGGATCCTTGAGGAGCAGCGGCGACGATTGAGCCCAGAGATGGTGGAGATCATCACCTGCACCAAGGATTGGGTGGAGGACAAGTCACTTGAAGAAGAATGCTTCTCTGAGTTATATCTAGATGGTGATACTTCTGTAGATGGTGCTAGTGCCCCTGGTGGTGGTGTTGCTGAGTGATTTGCTGAGTTATTTTTGTAACTGAATATGGTCTGTAATAATTGCACTTGAACTATATTTGAATTGATTGAGCTAGGATGTACTCTTTTTTTCTATCTAGGGTTTCTCACGAGGTGTGAGCTTTACCTAGATAGGTTTTTAATGAGGCACCCATTGCACCAGCTCAAACTTTTAAAAACCTTGTCTTGTCTTCTCTTTGGTTTTCCGAAATGTCATCTGGTGAACTGTGAATGTGATCTGTTATTTGAATTGCTTGTGACTTGTGCTTTTGATGAAGCGGTGAATTTTGATTTGGCCTTAGTGCCTTATAGTGCCGTGCCTGTTTATCGTGCCCGTCGTGCCTAGTGCCAGTAAGGTTGTTCCATTGCAGCATGAGAGACAACAAGTTCTGGAGCTTGGATACAGACTTTTAAATACATCCTGAGAGGTGGTTCCAGCCCAACACGAGATACCGGAGATCCTGAAGCCTAGACAGAGATGCCGGTATGGTGCCATTGAAATTGTTAAAGCTGAGGTCTAGCGTCCTCAGAGTTGCCCCGAGGCCGTGCCCGATGTCACCGGGGAGGTCCCCACCGATGTAGTTTCTAGACAGGTTGAGATGTTGGAGCGACCGGCAGAGGTAGAGCGCCATCGGGAACACGCCGGTGATGTTGTTGTGGGAGACGTCGAGGTGTATAAGGCTGGAGAGGCTACCGATGGCGTCTGGGATGGCTCCTGTGATGTTGGTGTTGACAATCGCGAGCTTGGTGACGCACGCGACAGAGTTGCACCCGACGTATGGCCAGCGGCAGTGCGCGTCCGCGGCGGTGGCGCTCCATGCCACGAGCACGGCGGGTCGCCCCACGCGTGCTTGATCTCGAGGAGCATTGCCGCCTCGCCTTCCGGCCGGCAGCAGGCTAGCTCGAGCAGGACGAGGAGGCAAGCACACACGCGGCGCGGTGTTGCCATTTCTTGGGCTGCGGTGGAAGCCGGAAGAGTGCTGTGTTTTTGTGTCCTTGGGGATCGGTCGTTTCGCCTTGCTTGACTCATGGTCGTGGTCAGTCTCAAAAAAAAAAAAAAGGACTCGTGGTCATGGTCTGTCACTAGAGACGTACTGAAACACAGGTGCTCTCAGTTTTATATTATTTATCACTTTAACTTTGTGCTAAGTCGAACATATAAAACGTAACTCAATTTGATCAAACTTATAGAAAATCTATATTAATATACACAATGCATACAGCATATTTATGGTGGGCTTATAATCTCTGACGTTGTTTTGTTGATATGCCTGACCACGATATCATCTGCGGCCCAAACTATACAATGTTGCCAAATCTCTCGCATTAACAAGCTTTTTTTTGAGAACGTGCGTAGCACATTTTTTCATTAAGCGGAGGAGAGAAAAAGTACAAACAAGTTACAACGTCAAAGACAACAACGAAAATAAGAACGAGGTAGAAAAGTAATAGGTTACAATGCCAACAGGCACATACGCCCGACGATCTAATCTACCTCCAGTTGGTCCTCGCTCGCAGTAGAGATCCAAGTCCACCAAAGCCGGCACGGGCCCAAGTCCTCGCCTCCTCCAAAATCTACTCGGTGAGCGCGACAAGCATCAGGGCGGAGCGGTCATGTACTCTTTGGTTCCGTTCTAACTAGAGCGACCAAGCGACCAACCAAACAAGGGAGTCGAAACCTTTGCGCATTGCTTTCGGCAAACGCTTTCGATTATGCAGCCACCAGTCGGCGAATGGAGATTCGAGTTGAGGCGTGACTAATTGTAACTGTAGGCTACTAAGTACTTGGAACCAGGTCTCCCTGCTAGTGACACACCCAGTCAGTAGGTGATCAATGGTCTCTACCTCCTGTGCACATAGAGCGCACTCATCCCGCTCCTTGAGCCCGTGGCGTTTCAACCTGTTGGACATCCAGCAGCGACCATGTAGTACTAACCAACCGAAGAAGCGGCAACGACCCGGCGCCTGGACTTTCCAGAGCCATCGCGCTCCTCTATCTCCTCATGTCCCAAGAATAAAGCACGGTATGCTAAAGTCGAGGAAAATTCACCCGAACTAGTCCATCGGCATATGAATCTATCCGGGTCAGCAGAAAGATGCCAACGCCTCAATAGGGGCCAGATCTGGAGATATTGCAAAACGACTTGTACTGTAAGCGCGTGTTTCACATCTCGTACCCACGACCTGTTAGCTAACCCATCTCGGACTGTGTGGGTGCGCCTGATACGCACAGGTACCGCAGCCCAAAGGTTGGGTGCTAAAGAGTGAATGGAGCGACCATCGATCCATTTATCCATCCAAAACAAGGCAAGTTCACCGTTACCCATTTGTACTGAGACCAAAGCATCAAAAAGAGATCCTGCTAATCTGTCCGTAGGGAAGTGAAGCCCTTGCCATGCTCGATTATCCACCCTAGCCAGCCACAACCAACGAAGCCGTAGCACCATACCCAATAATCAAAAATTGGGTATACCTAGACCGCCAAATTCCACCGGGCAACAAACGTTTACCCAAGCGACCGCGCATTTACCCCCCGAAACCATCTCTGTGTCGCACCATAGAAAGCCTCGCATCAAAGTTTCAATAGTGTTTAAGGCCCATGGTGAAACGGTGATGGCCATAGAGATGTGGACTGGGATGGCTGCAAGTGTGGATTTGACCAGCGTAAGGCTACCACTGCGGTTGAGCATGCGCCCTTCCAGGCTGGGAGGCGCGCCGCAACCTTATCGACCAAGGGTTGCATAGCAGCTTTAGGTAGTCTATAAAGGGGATAGGGGAACGCCAAGGTAGGTGCATGGGAATTCTCCAATTTGGCAGCGCAGGATTTGTCGGACCAAGTCCGTGTGTTCCTCCGAGCACCGGATCGGAAAGACCTGACTTTTGGTGTAATTGGCCGATAGTCCTGACGCTGCAGCGAATCGATGGAGAATCTCTCGAATCGCAATGAGATCCAGCTCGACCGGGGTGAGAAATGCGACCACATCGTCTGCATATAAAGAGACACGATATTTTATCTTAGGGCGACCTAGAGGTTGGAACAAGCCTCTCTCCTCGGCCTTGTTGATTAGGGCATTGAAGCATTCCATGACTAATACGAAGAGCATCGGGGAAAGCGGGTCCCCTGCCTCAGACCGCGACCATGGCAAATTCTACGTCTGGGGACCCCATTCATGATGACCTTTTGCTGCCGCCTGTCTCGTTGGCTTCGCATTAACAAGCTCACCTGCTACGTTTTTTCTTTTTGCTGCCGCCTGGCTCGTTGGCTTCGCATTAACAAGCTCGCCGGCTACGCATATACAATGTTGCCAAATCACCATTGAAACATTTGTTTTCTGCTACCGTCGCCTGGCCATTGCAACAGCCATTGTAAATCTGTGAAACTAATCGCTTGTGTTTGTGATAAATCTGTGATATCATTGCCGTATCTACCCGATTGTACGCTAGAAAGGCTTAGAGAAGGCTGCAAGCAAACACAAACACATTAGTTCAGTAACAAACATGCTCATGGGCTTAATTTAACAGTTATTGCTGGGACCAGCTAGGTTCATTCACTGTATAGTAGCTCAGCCGATGTTGCCATAGAGTTTGTTATTGGCCAGGTTGAGATGCTGTAGTAGCGGCATGCCGTAGTCTATATGTGGTGGTATTTCACCAGAAAACTGGTTGTTATCAGCAATGAAGTGCACGAGCCCAAGAGCTACTGCCGGAATCCTGCCGATAAATTGGTTGTTTCCTATGTCTAGCTCATGAAGGTTGTTGGACAACATGGCAGGAAGACTTCCAGTGAGTGTGTTATTCCTTAGATGCACAAACCCATGCTTCCCCGCGGTCCATAGAGCCTTTGGCACCTCGCCGGAGAGCTGGTTATTGTCTAGGCTCAATTCCATCAGACTAGCACAGTTGGCAAGGCCTATCGGGATGGAGCCGTTCAAACGGTTGCTCCAGGCAGAGAGAGATTCTAAGTGGCCTCCGGCGCACAACCACTCTGGGATCCTGCCGGTGAGCTTGTTGTCAGCAACAAAAACAGAAGATAAGCTCAACGAGTGCTTCCCGAGTTCTGATGGGAGCGTACCCGTAAGCCTATTACCAGACAACGATAACGTCTTCAGTGATGGCAGCCAACCAATGCTCAATGGTATCTCGCCAGAGAAGTTGTTGTTGGAAAGGAGCATATGTGTAAGGTTCCTCAAGCGGCCGAAGACTTCCGGGATCATTCCAGTAAGCTTGTTCTCCGAGACGTCGATCATGACCAAGCTCATCGCAGTAAAGCCATCAACCACCACGTCACCGGTAAAGTCGTTACCGGACACATCCAACCATTGCAGCTTCTTGAGGCTCCAAATCTCCACCGGAATAGAGCCGATGAAGAGGTTCTTGTCAGCAAGCGCAAGAAGTCGAAGGTTCTGGAGCCTAGAC
Source organism: Urochloa ruziziensis (assembly GCA_015476505.1). Classification (NCBI taxonomy): domain Eukaryota; kingdom Viridiplantae; phylum Streptophyta; class Magnoliopsida; order Poales; family Poaceae; genus Urochloa; species Urochloa ruziziensis. Next base: position 10,773,348 of record CM027124.1, read on the forward strand.
AGGGATACCGGAATGGTACCATTAAACTTGTTGACACTGAGGTCCAGCATACTCAGGTTCGCCCCAAGGCCACGCCCGATGTCATCAGGGAGCTCTCCTCCCATGTGGTTCCACTACCGGATTCCCGGTCTTTGCCGTGTGCCCAAAGCACACGGCAAAGGCCCAAAAACACACGGCAAAGACACAAACACACGGCAAAGACTCGATTTCTGGTAGTGTTCCATGACAGGCTGAGGTACTGAAGCGAGTGGCAGTTGTAGAGAGCCGACGGAAACACGCCGGTGATTGAGTTGTATGAGGCGTCAAGGTGTGTGAGGCTCGAAAGGCCACCGATGGCTTCCGGGATAGGACCCGTGACATTGATTCCGGCAAGGGCGAGGCTGGTGACACGCCCGGCCGAGTCGCACCCGACGTACGGCCAGCGGCAGTGCGCGCCCCCACACCAGGTGGAAGCGCTCCATGCCGCGAGCGTGGGCGGGTCGCCCCACGCGCGCTTGATCTCGAGGAGGAGCTCCACCTCGCCCGCAGGTTGGGACTGCGCCGCCGTTGGGAGCAGGAGGCAGCCGAGCAGCACCAGCTGGAGGTGGAGGTAAGCGCATGCGCATGCGCGGCGTGGTATTGCCATGTCTTGGCTGCCGCGCGGTGGGTCGGGAAGCCGGGAGAGTTGGGGCCGTATATCAACCAGTCGGTGAGCACGAGGGCAGAAAAATGTACAGTACATGTCGATCTCGACTCCGGCCGCCGGCGGAAGAAGCAAATTTGGGCCTGGAACCAGCTGCAGTGTGTGTTAGGTTGATCTCAAGCCAGTTGGGCCTTTGACTCGCGTCCTGATCGGGGACACCCAGCCCAATAGAAGGCTGGTGGGCCCCCGTCGCGCAGCCCTATATAAAGGAGGTGGGGGCTATGGCACAAGATCTGAGAGGTTCACCGCTGCCGCCAGTTCCCCACCGTCCTAACCCTAACCCGATCTGAGAGGGAGGGCTGAAGCGGCGGGATGCGCTCCACCAGCGGCCGTTATCGTCACAACCACGCCAGCGTACCTACACCAACCGTCGCTGCCCTGTGCAGAGCTTCATCACCAAACCTGTGATGGTCAGCGCCTACTGACGAGATGAGGTATGTCTCACATCTCAAGTACCTCTCGATCTACTCCTAGACGTTTCAGAAAGGACAACAATGGCATCAGAGCCAGTTTTTTTTTTCTAGTGAGTAGATTTGAGTTAGGGAGGTAAAGAAAGAAGACAGAGAACAATGGATTCGATCTCGAATCAAAGGAAAGGACGGAGAGGATGAAGAACTACAAAGTGCTCTCCGTCACCACCGCCGGTCGTCCATCGACGGCCAGCGGGCAGAACCGCTGTCGCGCAGGAAATCGTATCGAATAAAACACAGGAGCAAACCCTAGCCCTAAAAAAAAAAAACGGAGGCCTTACCTGCGGCGTCGGTGTCCCTCATGGCGGCGGCAACGTCGCGAGGGCACCCCGGCGAAGCTCCTCGACGGAGCCGCGCGCGACACGGTCGCACGCGGCACCGGCGAAGAGGCCCGCGAGGGCGCAAGGGGCGGCGACGCCATGGCGTTGTCCTTGGTGGTGACCTACCAGACAAGAGAAAAGAAGAGGGCCGACTCGAGCTCGACCGGCCACGGCTAGGCCATGGCACGGCGGCGAGTGCCGCTGGCGGCGCCACTGGCTCCGGCCGGGAGAAAGGAAAAGGAAAGGGCGGCCCGCTCTCGGCCCGCCATGGCTCGGCCATGGCGCGTCGGGGAGGCCAGGCGGCCCTGGCGGGTGGAGCACTACCGGCGCCGGCGCGAGCACCGCCGGCGGCGCCGCGGCTCGGACCGAAAGAGAGAAGAGGGGGAGGGGTGTGAAATGCTCTAGGGTTACGGGGGGAGGCCGGGCGCGCCGGGTTTTGTTCCCGCGAGGGGTGCGGCCGGCCGTCGGATCCCCATCAGCTGGCACGGACGGCCAGGAGTGGCCGGACCGAGTGAGTTTCGGCCCACTGGGAGTAAGGGTGAGCCGCGGAGCTGGGCCAATTTTATGGGCTCTTGTGCGCGTGCGCGCTTAGCTGGGCCGACAGCCCAGGCGGACGCGCGAGCAGGCCGAGCCATGTCGTGTGGGCCATCGACGCTAGCTGGGCTGCACTGCGCGCGCGATTGGGCCGAGCGTAGCTCGCCGCCCAGGCGCTCCGAGCAGGCCGCGCGAACGAGCCGAGCAGGCCGCGCGAGTGGGCCATATTTCGTTTTATTCTTTCTAGAAGCAATGGATATTGATGTTTATGGATAGTTTTTCATCTCTATTCAAATTTGAACCAAAGGGATTATTTGTTTTAGAGAGCAGAAAAGTGTACAATGTTGCTTCTATAAAGAATAAAATATAATAGTTTCCACAACAAACTTTTAAGCTAATGTTCCTTTTAATTTAATTGGAACCAACAAGAAGAATTAATGGACGAGTCGTGTGCGGGGTTTTCGGACCACGTCGGACCAATCAAGAAAGTCGAGCTGGGCCGTTTTGCCAGCTCGTGGGCCGAGATACGCAAAGGCGTAGACGTGCCGAGAGAAAATGGACCGCATGTGCGTAAGCAGACTGTGGGTTGTTTATGCGTGACTGGGCCAAAAGTAAAGATGCGAACAATGACGTTTTGCATTTAATATGATCTTTTTTCAGAAGCAATTATATGCTGAATTTTGTAAAGTTTTATCTCCTTTTAAACTTGAACCAAAGGGATAGTTTTGTTTTGGAGAGAAGTAAAGTTTAAATGAGATGTTGCTTCTGAATAGTTTTAAAGTTTCCGCTGCAAAGTAAAGTTCCATCCTCTAAATTAAGTTCAATTTAGAGGAGTAGAAAGACATTTATTTAAGTTAAAATTATGGTATTGTTATTTTTCTGACCAAAGTTGATGATAACAATATTATAATTCTATAAGTTCATTGGTTTATAGTTCATATCTTTGATAAATTTTGTATTAAAGTGATCAATTTTTCAGAGAATTGATAAAGATTAAGAAATGCTTTTAAAGTAGAGCAATATTTAAAGTTTCCGCTGCGATTGATGATAATCTCATATTAAATTCATATACCAAAGGGATAATTCAAATTTGAGGAGCAAAGTTTTAAAGATAATTGAGTATTTTTCTATGTTATTTTCATTTCTGCCCAAAGGTGATGTGAAATTAATATAGAGATAAAGTTTAAGAAACTCTTGAAGTAGAGAAATGTTTAAAGTTTTACGTTATTTCTGTTTCTGCCCAAAGGTGATGTAGAATTAATGTAAGGAGATGTTGTTCTATTCTATTTTCTGCCCAAAGGTGATATAGAGTAGAACATAAATGTTTTAAAGTCTAACAAACATTATCATTGATTATTTTCTCAGACAAAAGATATTCATGCTTTCATTCTTGAAAGCAGTAAGAGAAGAGATCTGTGTACTTGTGACTCAGAAGAGATCTAGGTGCTTGTGACTCAAAAGACGACAAAAGAAGAAGGCCATAGCACAAGGGACAATGTTATCTTTACAGAGCGCCTTCAAAAGAAAGCATTCTTGGAGAGTGATCCAAGAAGAAAGATAGATCATTGAGAAGTATTTTTTCATGTACTCTATAAAGAAGAATGTATTTCAATTATCATGATGAGAAATAATAATTGACATGCATGTTTATTTTTGACCAAAGTCGACTAAGCATGTGTGTTAAAGAACATTCAGGTTTAAATATCTGAATTTGATAATTGAATATGCATACAAAAGAGCCAATTCTTGCATTTATGTCCCTCATGGGATATACCCGTAAGGGGGAGAAATTTAACAGCAGAGCCCTCATAGCGGGAAAAAGTTGAGAAAATTACCCGCATGGCGGGGTAAAGTTGAAATAATGCTTATGTTAGACAATCCCTCATGCCGGGAGAAGGTTGATAAAAGACTTATCCTGCAAGGCGGGAGAAAGTTGCTATAACTCATGTGCTTTTTGCGTATCCCATAGTGGGAGGCAAGCAATGAGCATGAATTACATGCGAGTGTGACTTGCAAGTGGACTAAGGATAAAGAACTATGTTAAGTTCTTGAAGAAAGATGAGAAAAAGGCACTCCCGTACGAGCTAAGTAATAATTCTGTTTTGCATGACGTAATCATGCAGTTGAAGAAGATAAATAAAGTTTCCTCACTCACATTAGTTCTGAAAGGATTCGAAATTGTGGTAGAAAGATTCTAACCACATTTCGAGGGGGAGAAATATGAGATCAATTCAGAAAGAGAGAAAAAAGATGAAATTTCCTCGATATTTCAGATAATGTGATGCATGCTATACTTTTAAAGTGATCTATAAATGATGAATGTGATCGTCAGGGGGAGTACGACGATTCATAATAACGATACCCCTAAAGTAAAGAAATGGCTAAAATCCTGAATTCTGTCAAGTTTAAAGGAAGATAGCGTAGTTAATATAACCATTGGGACTGTGAATGGAGGCGCTAAAAACTCTATTCATATTCTCAATAGAGTGGGATACAGATCCCAAAAAGTTGCCATCTCATTGGCTAACCTGAAAGATCAAAAGGGTGAAAAGATAAGGGGGAGCATGGTGACTTGGAAAACTGATCTTGAGGAGAGGTGCCTACTTCGATGATTCAGGAGCCGTCTTGGCGGTTATGCTCATGGCAACGATGAGCGAAAATCTGGAACCTGTCCTTCAGGAGCCGATAGAAACCCATTATTGTTCACGAGGAAGAACGTCACCAGCCCTACATGAAAGATTTTGTGCCATGAAGGGCATTCACTTATCAAAGTGGCTCGTGGCCATAGAAAATGAGTTGACTCGATAAGTTCCAACGTGTTTTGGGACTCATTAGTTATTTCCTAATGGAGACAAAACATCAGGCCGTGATGGGTCTGACAGTCGAATTGTGACTCCAAAGGGAAATGTACAGAAGTGAAGCCCGCATAAATCGAAAGATTTTGCACAAAGTAATGGCACATCATTATCTGAGTTACATCAGATTAAAGTAAAGACAACATCCTTAGATGTGATTTGTGTCATAACTCAAAGGTTTTGTCATGGAGAACATAAGGAATGCTGCTTGAAGAAGTTAATTTATAGGCTAGAGCAAGTCTCTAGACAATAGTGTTTGAAGTTAAGACTCAGTTATTTTTGGGTTGGAGAAAAAGAAAGGATAATTGTATTGGTATGGAATGGGAAGATCCTTTTCCTAATTCAAGTTCATGTAGATGACATTTCACTTACTAGCAGTGATGTCAATCTGTTAATGAAAACAAGAAAGTTTTTGTCCTCAAAGATTCAATCTTGGTGAAATTCATCAAGATGAAAGAAAAAGGGTATTAGGAATATCGCACATGCATGTTAAGAAATGTTTCTGATTAAATAAAAAAATGTGCATACGAGAAAGCCTACGTCTGTCCTTAAAGTCAAGGGTAATGTTTTTTGGAAACTTTAGTGTTTCAATTATGAATAAGAAGTGGTTATGGGAACTATAGTGTTCCAAGAACCAATAATGAGAAGATTAAAATAATATGGTACCATATGTTTCAGCTGTTGGAAGCTTAATGCAAAATATGCAAAAGAATAACATTACCTTGACGTAGTTCAAGTATCCGGGTTGTTTTGGCAATGACCAGTCCAGATATAGATCACTGGATTGGAGTTAAGTGTATCGGTCTCATGCTATATTAAGAAAGAAATAACCAGTGCTCTCAAAAGATTGTGAGTACAGGGTAGAACTTGTGAAATGTGTAGCGAAATCCACAATTGTCGCTAACTTTCATATTTTGGGGTTTTTGTGTGGAAAATCTCCAAAGAGTTGAACAATTACCATCAATGTGATGTAATGATATAGTATAGCATGATATAAGGCTGAGGGACAGGCAAAATGGTTGAGAAAACCTATGCCCGGAACTGATAATGGTTGATAACAGCAACAACCATCTGAATGTTTTTACTCCCATAACAACAATCAATTGTGATGCCAAACACATTGACAGAAAGACATGTTGTAAAGGAAAAAGTCCGAAATCATGTTGAAAAGCAACAATCAAGTACTTACGGATCCGTCTATTAAAGGCTTACCGCCCAGTGTGTGCAGAGGACACACAGTCGACATGGGTTCATGGTATAGCCTATGATTTCCGGACTATAAAGGCCCAAAAGTTATGGTCCTTCAAAATGGATAAGTATATTGTGGCTGGCTAATCCGATTGACAGGACAATCATGATGACCCATGCTCAATGTGCTTGTTTGTAATGAAGTGGATGCTAAGCGAAGAGCTGAAGTGTAAGAAAACTTATGGTGAGATCAAGGGGGAGATTGTTAGGTTGATCTCAAGCCAGTTGGCCCAAAGGCCAACTGGGCCTTTGACTCGCGTCCTGATCGGGGACACCCAGCCCAATAGAAGGCTGGTGGGCCCCCGTCGCGCAGCCCTATATAAAGGAGGTGGGGGCTATGGCACAAGATCTGAGAGGTTCACCGCTGCCGCCAGTTCCCCACCGTCCTAACCCTAACCCGATCTGAGAGGGAGGGCTGAAGCGGCGGGATGTGCTCCACCAGCGGCCGTTATCGTCACAACCACGCCAGCGTACCTACACCAACCGTCGCTGCCCTGTGCAGAGCTTCATCACCAAACCTGTGATGGTCAGCGCCTACTGACGAGATGAGGTATGTCTCACATCTCAAGTACCTCTCGATCTACTCCTAGACGTTTCAGAAAGGACAACAGTGTGGTCCGTGATAATTTTGACAACGGTGACGGGAGATTTGTGGAGACTCATTCTTGGTCAGCGGAGAGAGCGAAGCACTATAATTTGCCATGATTCGTCGGTTGTATGGGTAGTTTGTTGGTATCTTAGATTAAAAATTAAATGTTGAAGCCTTGAAACTCTAGAATCTGAGCCGAACTTGGGAATATTATTGAGATTCTCTAAAAGAACTGTGCCAATTGTCGCTTCGCGGACCAGCTACCAGCAGATACGTCCAACTATTGGGAGTCAAAGAGAAACGGTGATCATGCCGGGAACACATTGACCCTGTGCCCCGTGTTTGGGTGTTGTTACTTGTTAGCCGGAGACAGGAACCTGGATAGGCCCCTTTTTTCCTCCCCAACAAGAGGAAGCATGAACAAGTGGAGCTGGCAGCCTCCGGCGAGCAATACAAAGAAGCAATCCAGACTTGGATAGAGACAGGATTCAACTTGTTTAACTGAATATATGCACGCTGCGCACACAGACACTGGCTGGCCGCCGTCACGGCTACTCATGCAACACTTGCACGGCCAGATCGACTCGGTTTCGCCGTCTCTTGATCATCTTGTCTCACAGATCGATCGACAATGCCGCGCAAAAATTGAATTGAACGCGGTTTGGTTGATGACCCGCACCTCTGTATAGCTAACTTTAATTTTTTGCCTCACCGTTTACTGTAACAGTAGCATTTTATTAACATTAATGTAGATGGTAATTAATATGTCCTGGAGGGATTCCCCGGAGGCTATTATTATAGCATGCTGTGAAGTCAACAGTGATGCTACCGTAACCGTTCGGTAAATATTAATTAATTACCCTCTAATTACCCATTATTAGTTTTACTAGTAGTTTATGTTTACTACTTCTAAACAATGTTTTAAATAGCCGGCTAAAGCATTTAGCTTCAAGCTTCTAAAAACGGCTAATAGCCGGGCTAAATGGAGCTATAGCGACAAATAGCGGCTAAATTACACGTAGAAGCAAATAGCCGCGTCCTCCCCAATCAAGCTATAGCCGGCTATAGCGGAGGCCTTAGCCAGCTATTTAAAACATTGCTTCTAAATGGTAATATTTTGATGCAGCCGGCTTTCCTCGCATGGGCCGTCCAAAACAAATAGTCAGCTACTTTGGGCCCAACAACCACAGACGCCTATACGATTCTCACCCCCACAAATCTCAATGCTAAAATCATGGATTAAATAGGATCATTAGATTCGTCTCGCGACACACTCCATCTATGTAATGAGTTATTTTTTCATCTATATTTAATTTAGTACTCTATGCATGTAACATTCTCCTTGATGTGATGGATGGAAAACATTTTTTTAGGGGAATAACACCCCCGAAGTAGGCTGTCGTCCCGGTTCAGAGGTACGGTATCTATATGCTGTACGCATATTGTGACTGCAAGATTCTTGTCTCTGTTTCTGAACTAGAGATTGACAGGTTTGTAAATTTGTGGTAGATTGATTGTCTAATTACACATTAAAGCAGGGCATAAAATGTTGCCCTTCCGAGGTCCAGTGTGATCAGGTTTGCCGCAAGGTCATTGCCGATGTCATCGGGGAGGCAGAGCTTGCCTTCGCTCCGAGGCAGTTTATTCATCAGGAACAAGTTGAGGTACTGCAGCGGTGAAGCGCCAACACGCCGGCCATGTCGTTGGAGACATCAAGGTGTGTGAAGAAAGCAAGGGCCGGCAATGAATTATACCCGAGGTACAATTTCTCCAATTCTGCCGCGGTAAAGCGTCGTCGGGAACGCGCCGACCATGTTGTTGTGGCGCCGTGGCTGCTTATAGAATTCCAAATGGGCCAGGTCCGATCGACGGCCCAAGGCACGGCTCTAAAAAGCATGGCCCTAGCCTGGCCCAAGGCCCGATCCATAGTGCCTAGTACCGGCCTGGCCCGATGGCTCATTAGTGCCTGGTCCGCCACCCATCCCATAGTGCCGGCCCTAAGCACGACACGATGATGGGCCGGTCCGATGGCGGCCTGGTGTTCCAACAGCCCATGAAGCTCCCCGCGGCCTGCCTCCCCTCCTCCCCTCCGGCCGTTGGATCGAGGTCATGAGGACCATTGGATCCGACCGTTGGGAGGGAGCTATATAAGGCGCTCGGCCGGCCGGCACCCCCCACCAGCGTTTTTTTTCCCGCGGTAAGAACGGTTTTTTCGAAAATAAAAACCGGTCCGTTAAACCGGTTAAACCGGTCGGTTAACCGGTAGAAGCGGTTTGGTAGGGTCGGTTTTGAGCGGTAACCGGCCCTATTTAGCTACCGGACCGGACCGGACCGGTTTGACCGGTAACCGGTCGGACCAGACCGGTTTCAAACGGTGTTTTGACCCTGCCCCCCACTCCTAGCGCTCATTTGCTCGCTCCTCTCTCGTCTCGTCGCCTCCACCCGCCTCTCTCGCTCCCCCGCTCCAAACCCTAGTTCTCGAATCTCGCCAGCCGCCGGCTGCTCTTCGCCTCTCCGCCATCCCAGGGACAACGCATGACACTTCTTCTCGCCATCTCGTCCGCTCCTCTAGATCCACCTTCCTCTGAATCTCTCTGTCTCTGAGATCTCGTCATCTCCATCGCGAAGACATCTCCTCTGGTGCTTTGATTCGTGTTTCGTTGGCCGCTCTGGTGCTCCGGCTTCGATTCTGGTAAACCCTAACCCAAGATCTCCTTCTAACCCTAACCCTAGATCTCCTCCTACTCTATGATTACTTGAATATAACATGTTCTTCATCTTGCAGGTCACGAAGTCGGTGAGGAACCAGAGGAGGGTCGGCTTGGAGCCTCGGATCCGTAGTTCACCGGCCACAGTGGAGCTCCGTCTTCGCAGGTGAGGATCTTTGCTCCTCTCTATCTCTTCGCTGCTCTGTCTCTCGCTCTCCTCTGTCTCATACTCTCCTCTCTTTCTTTTTGCAATGCACCTAGATGGCCAGCGACAACGAGGTCCAAGGTAACTCAATCAACGAGGGCTTTCATCTTGCCGGCTTTCCTAGAGATGACGAGAGTGACCTTGAACTCGATCGAGAGAAGCTGTTTGGCTCTGACGCTGAAGCAGCCGCCGCCGCCGCCACCGCTGCTGGTGGCGGTGATGGTGACAGCGCCGCTGCTGGCGGTGATGGTGCCGCCACCACCGCTGCTAGCGGTCATGCCCCCGCCACCACTGGTGGGAAGAGGAAGCGAAACCTTACCTCTGACGCCTGGCTGGACTTTGAGAAGCTGTACATGATCATCGACGGTAGGAAGGTAGGAACCGGTGCCAAGTGCTTTCATTGTGGACAAGTTTATGCTGGCCGTAACACTATTGGTACTGGACATATGAATCACCATGTTAAGTCTTGTGCCGCGAGAAAGGCAAACGTTCGCCAATCTCAGTCTTTGCTTTCGTTCAGTTGTGATGGTAGTGTTCGTCAATGGGAGTACAATGCTGATGTAGCTCGTACTCAACTATGTCGTTTGATTGCTAGACTTGATCTTCCTCTCAGAATTGGTGCAACTGCTGCTTTTGAGGAGTATATAAGGATTGCTCATAATCCTAGATTTACATCTGTCTCTCCTCAAACCACATTTAGAGATTTGATGAAGTACTATTTTGGTTTGCGTGATACACTTTATTGCATCTCTAGTTGGTGTTTCATCTGTTTCGCTTACTTCTGATATTTGGTCTGGATATGCTAAGAAGGATTACCTTAGCGTTGTAGCTCACTATTTTATAATGCTACTTTTGCACTTTCTGGTGTTTATTATCTATCTTCTCCACTTATGTTGCGTCATATGGTTTTGATCTCCTAGCACTTGAAAGCCAATGAGAATGATAGGCTTGTGGTTACTCGCATGAAAGATGTTTATATTAAGTATTGGAAGAACATTCCTATGCTTTACTCTTTTGTTTTTATCTTGAACCCTAGAGCTAAATTGAAGGTTTTCAGTAAGCTTCTCAGGTTGCTAGGTAAGTTTCTTGGTGTTGATTATTCTTTTTACTTAACTGAGGTAAGGGCTGAACTTCATACCATCTTTATGCGATATGAGGACAAGTTTGGTGCAACTAAGAGGAAAGCACCTACACAACCATCCAGTGCTGCTGGTAAGAAAAATAGTGCTTGGGATGACATTTTTGCAGATGATGATGATGATTATGCTGCTGCTGTATTTTTGCAACTCTTAGACATGGTAACTCGTATGGTATCCCTCCTCTCTCTGTCTAGAATAATTAGTGCTTCTGCCTTGCTGCAAGCTGCAAGCAGCAAGCACTAGTTCATCACCTGGAGCTTCTATGGTTATTGGTGTTGGTAATGAACTCTCTAGCTACTTAGACAGTGACAATGTCTCTCATGTTGATGATGGTTTCAGCATCATTAGTCGGAGCCATGAACACAAACTTTCTTATCCTCTCCTTTCAATTTTAGCTAGAGATGTTTTGACTGTATCTGTTTCTACCGTATCTTCAGAATATGCTTTTAGTTCTACTGGCAGGATCCTTGAGGAGCAGCGGCGACGATTGAGCCCAGAGATGGTGGAGATCATCACCTGCACCAAGGATTGGGTGAATGCAGATGCAAGGCTTCAGCAATAGGTGGAGGACAAGTCACTTGAAGAAGAATGCTTCTCTGAGTTATATCTAGATGGTGATACTTCTGTAGATGGTGCTGGTGCCCCTGGTGGTGGTGTTGCTGAGTGATTTGCTGAGTTATTTTTGTAACTGAATATGGTATGTAATAATTGCACTTGAACTATATTTGAATTGATTGAGCTAGGATGTACTCTTTTTTTCTATCTAGGGTTTCTCACGAGGTGTGAGCTTTACCTAGATAGGTTTTTAATGAGGCACCCATTGCACCAGCTCAAACTTTTAAAAAACTTGTCTTGTCTTCTCTTTGGTTTTCCGAAATGTCATCTGGTGAACTGTGAATGTGATCTGTTATTTGAATTGCTTGTGACTTGTGCTTTTGATGAAGCGGTGAATTTTGATTTGGCCTTAGTGCCTTATAGTGCCGTGCCTGTTTATCGTGCCCGTCGTGCCTAGTGCCAGTAAGGTTGTTCCATTGCAGCATGAGAGACAACAAGTTCTGGAGCTTGGATACAGACTTTTAAATACATCCTGAGAGGTGGTTCCAGCCCAACACGAGATACCGGAGATCCTGAAGCCTAGACAGAGATGCCGGTATGGTGCCATTGAAATTGTTAAAGCTGAGGTCTAGCGTCCTCAGAGTTGCCCCGAGGCCGTGCCCGATGTCACCGGGGAGGTCCCCACCGATGTAGTTTCTAGACAGGTTGAGATGTTGGAGCGACCGGCAGAGGTAGAGCGCCATCGGGAACACGCCGGTGATGTTGTTGTGGGAGACGTCGAGGTGTATAAGGCTGGAGAGGCTACCGATGGCGTCTGGGATGGCTCCTGTGATGTTGGTGTTGACAATCGCGAGCTTGGTGACGCACGCGACAGAGTTGCACCCGACGTATGGCCAGCGGCAGTGCGCGTCCGCGGCGGTGGCGCTCCATGCCACGAGCACGGCGGGTCGCCCCACGCGTGCTTGATCTCGAGGAGCATTGCCGCCTCGCCTTCCGGCCGGCAGCAGGCTAGCTCGAGCAGGACGAGGAGGCAAGCACACACGCGGCGCGGTGTTGCCATTTCTTGGGCTGCGGTGGAAGCCGGAAGAGTGCTGTGTTTTTGTGTCCTTGGGGATCGGTCGTTTCGCCTTGCTTGACTCATGGTCGTGGTCAGTCTCAAAAAAAAAAAAAGGACTCGTGGTCATGGTCTGTCACTAGAGACGTACTGAAACACAGGTGCTCTCAGTTTTATATTATTTATCACTTTAACTTTGTGCTAAGTCGAACATATAAAACGTAACTCAATTTGATCAAACTTATAGAAAATCTATATTAATATACACAATGCATACAGCATATTTATGGTGGGCTTATAATCTCTGACGTTGTTTTGTTGATATGCCTGACCACGATATCATCTGCGGCCCAAACTATACAATGTTGCCAAATCTCTCGCATTAACAAGCTTTTTTTTGAGAACGTGCGTAGCACATTTTTTCATTAAGCGGAGGAGAGAAAAAGTACAAACAAGTTACAACGTCAAAGACAACAACGAAAATAAGAACGAGGTAGAAAAGTAATAGGTTACAATGCCAACAGGCACATACGCCCGACGATCTAATCTACCTCCAGTTGGTCCTCGCTCGCAGTAGAGATCCAAGTCCACCAAAGCCGGCACGGGCCCAAGTCCTCGCCTCCTCCAAAATCTACTCGGTGAGCGCGACAAGCATCAGGGCGGAGCGGTCATGTACTCTTTGGTTCCGTTCTAACTAGAGCGACCAAGCGACCAACCAAACAAGGGAGTCGAAACCTTTGCGCATTGCTTTCGGCAAACGCTTTCGATTATGCAGCCACCAGTCGGCGAATGGAGATTCGAGTTGAGGTGTGACTAATTGTAACTGTAGGCTACTAAGTACTTGGAACCAGGTCTCCCTGCTAGTGACACACCCAGTCAGTAGGTGATCAATGGTCTCTACCTCCTGTGCACATAGAGCGCACTCATCCCGCTCCTTGAGCCCGTGGCGTTTCAACCTGTTGGACGTCCAGCAGCGACCATGTAGTACTAACCAACCGAAGAAGCGGCAACGACCCGGCGCCTGGACTTTCCAGAGCCATCGCGCTCCCTCTATCTCCTCACGTCCCAAGAATAAAGCACGGTATGCTAAAGTCGAGGAAAATTCACCCGAACTAGTCCATCGGCATATGAATCTATCCGGGTCAGCAGAAAGATGCCAACGCCTCAATAGGGGCCAGATCTGGAGATATTGCAAAACGACTTGTACTGTAAGCGCGTGTTTCACATCTCGTACCCACGACCTGTTAGCTAACCCATCTCGGACTGTGTGGGTGCGCCTGATACGCACAGGTACCGCAGCCCAAAGCTTGGGTGCTAAAGAGTGAATGGAGCGACCATCGATCCATTTATCCATCCAAAACAAGGCAAGTTCACCGTTACCCATTTGTACTGAGCCCAAAGCATCAAAAAGAGATCCTGCTTGTAACACCCTGCTTTTTAGGGCATTCGGTAATATAGGCTTTACAAAATTTTTCTTTAATTAAACCTAAATCCTTTCCTATCAATATTTAAAATATATACTCTGAAAAGCAAACCATGCATTTAATTTATCATATGTGTTGTACTTGTTTGTTTAGAAACTCCTCTTTCAAATTCTTTGGGTTAATATTTAAATTCAATTTTAATATTAATCCCCTATATCCAATCCTTCCAGAATACCCCAAATCAATGTTCATTTCAAGCCCCATCCAAACTCCATTTAAATTTGAATCTCCATTCCAATTTAAACCCAAATCCCCCTTCGAATAAATAGGAAAAGCTTTCTAAAACATAACTGGGCCAAACCCTGATTCCGGCCCAGCTGAACTTTGCGGCCGACACAAAAGTCCAATTCCCACCCCTCAACTCCTGGCCATATCCGCTCCCTCCCCTTCTCTGGTCGGCCCACGGCCCGCTCACCCTTTCCCCCTCCGCCCACGGGCCGTCCTCTCTCTCTCCCTCCGCATAGCCTAGCCCACTTTCCTCTCCACCCCACCTTCACCGGCTCGCCAGCGGCCCAACCCAACTCAGCAGCACGCGCACGCGCTGCGCACGTGCACGCGCGCTGCCGCCGCCGGGGAGCCAATCCCCCAGCGCCGCCGTCTGCCGGCGCAACTGCTCGTGCGCTGCCACCGCCGAGCTCCGTCGCCGGGGCATGCCGGCAAGCATCCCGCCGGCACGACGCCACCGCTCGCCGCTGCTGTTGCCGTGCCGCACCAACGCCGCCACCGCGCGCCGCACGCCGCCGCGCGCCACCGCCGGCCGCACCCCACGCCCAACCTCCCCCTCCTCTGCTCCATGGCCGGAACGCCGCCTGGCGCCGCAGCCGGGACCGCCGCTACCCCGCCCTGCCGCGCGTCGCGGTGTGCTTGCGCAGCCACCACCACGCCGCTGCACACCGTCGCCACACCGAGCCGCCCCAAGGCCACCACGCCGTCGCCGGCACCACCGTCCACGCTCGGCCGCCGCCGCGAGACGCCACTACGGCGAGCCCCGCATCACCACCGCCGCTGCGGGCGCCATGCCCTGCACCACCGCAGCACCGCCGCGCGCTGCGCTGCACGCCGCCGCACCGCACTGCGCGACACCGCGCCGCACCACCGAGCGTCGCGCTGTGCTGCGCGCTGCCGCGGCGCGCCCCGCACACGCCACCGCGTGCGTCATCCTCACCAACCCGCGCCCATACCTCCCCCCTAGTCCCAGGCATCTGCGACGCCACCACCTCACCCCTACCATTAATGGCCTCTCCAGTGCCCAACCACCTCCCTCCTCTGCAACGCCCCTACGGCACCATAGGTTCCTCCCCCTACCAGTGCACCGTCGCCACCCGATGACCACCGCACGGCTCGGATCAAGCACTGGAGCACAGGGTCGCCGCGTGTCGGCCTCACCGGCCACCGCCGTGAACGGAGTACGGCGCCGACCACCCGAGCAAGCTCTCCGCCGGCCTCCTCCTCCCCCACGACGTGTCGAGCTCCCGGTCCTCCTCCCGGCCTATAAATAGGGGAAGCACCCCTCCCTTCCCTCGACACAACCCAAACCGAGCTGAGCTCATGCACCTCCCATGGCCGCCCCTCCACCCTTCCTCTCACCCCCATCCAAGGCCCAGAATGGGTTTCCCTCGTGCCCCTCTCCATGCTCATGCCCTCCGTTCAGCCCACGGTGGCCGGAGCGCCGAGATCGGGCGGAGCCCGGAGCTCCCCCCTCCACCTCCCATGGCGCTTAGGCGCCAGGAAGAAGAAGACCCTCTGGGTCACCTTCTTCCCCGCCTCCTTTCACCGACAGGTGGGCCCAGCCCTCCTAAGGCCGGGTAGGCTCAGTTCATATGGATCATTGGCCCAACAGGCCTCCGGCCTACGGCCGGTCCACGGCGTCTCATCGCCCGAACCGCGAATGGACTCGGTCCATATGGACTGTGGGGAGGCAGCCCCGGTCCACCGCGCCTACACTTCCGGCGCACGAAACAGTGCGCGTGGCGGGCCCCACCTGCCCACGCCAGCCGGCCAACCCTCTCAGCGCCCCTAGAAATTGCTAGGTACACCCTAAACTTGCACCCAACTTTTATTTAGAGCCCTTCCTCCACTCCAAAAATTCCCCAAATTTCTCCAAAAATATTAGGAATATTTCTAAACCTATTAGAGCCGTCTAAACCTTTTTAGGATAATCCTTGACCTCAAATCCCAAAAGAGTAACTTCCCTCCAATAGAAAAGCCCATTAGTGCACCCCAAATATTGCCAACCCTACTCCAAAGCTCCATAAAATCCCCATAAATTTCTATAAATACTAGGGATTATTATAAGCATTTCCATATGCTTAATACCCTAGGATTTATATCCTAGCTCCGAATTCCAGTCGCACTCTTTAAATACCTCGCCGAAACCCGGTTAGAAGCCCCGCGGGCGCCGTTTCGCCGTCCGATCGAAACCCTGGGTTTTGGTAAAACCCTAGTCGTTGTGCTACCCAATTCCAAATTATTTAGAAACTTATTTCTAAATGATTAATATAATCATTCATTATTTATTCCGGGATTATTTCTTAGCTGTCCAATAATCTCCAAACCCCCAAATTCAAACTTTCCTTAGAAGCCACCGTCATCCGGGGGTTATCTCTTAGAAATCCATAAAACTCCCCGACCATTCGATCATCTCCAAGGAAATTACTTATCAATTTCCTGGGAATTCCATTCCTTTGAATCCATTAATTATTTACCATAATTAATGGATTATCTCTTGATATCTCTTTTTATCCTTTATTTTCATTCTATAGGAATTGTTTGATGTACTGTTTTACTGAATGTTATTTTTTATATTTTATTGATCGATAGGTCGATGACGTGACCAGGCCCCGCCCAAGATGCCGAAACTCCGGAAGACCCTGAAGCCATGCCTGGTCAGCATCGAGCATATGTACGCTTTAGCGGATGTCCAAGTACCGTTCATGAAGGCAAGTCCTGGCAACCAACTCCTTGGTCATGCCAGTCCCAGTTCCTGCATAATAAAATCCACCAAGTTAATAATATGGACTGCATGTTTTATGAAATCATAAGGAGAACCCTCTGTACTCCACCTCCTCCTTGATTTAGAGCCATTTCTGGCCCAGCAACCCATTAAGAACCCCGGTCACGATCTATCGATGACCGAGCGTTATTTAGAAGTAGATTTCTTAGGAATTCTACACATTTATGACTTTTGAAGGAAGAGCTTCCGGGAGATGAGTGAATGTTGGATTTAATATAAAATGAACCAAATAAAAATAGAACCCCTAAGGACCGACTTGAGAGTAAGGGAGGCAGCCTCGGTAGAGGATCCTGTCTCAAAGGCTTGCTTTGGTCGCATAAGGACCAGTTCACGGGAGAGTCTTTCTAATGCCAGTACCGCCATACGGGCCAAAAAGGACATAGCCTTCGGGAATGACCTGTAATGTGAGGCCTTGACCCACACCCCGCTAGCAGCTCCTAGTAAATCCATCCCAAGGACCCGCATGATTGGTGCAGAGTGCCGATCGGCGAACTGGGTAGCGCCCGGTTCCTAGTCGGGCACGCACCAAGTCGGAAAACGGATGTACTGGAGACAGCCCGAGACAGAGGGCTGGGACTGGGTGGCACGGGTTGACTAGAGTACAGGGCGGGAGGCCCTGAAGGGCGACGGCCCTATTAAATGAGCTCATTGACCCGGGTTGATATCCGCGAGGCGGATGATTAGTAGCCCCTGTTTAGCCCCCAGTACCATCTGTGGCTGGACCTAGGAAAGGTTGTCTGGAGACAGACGCCGGCGGGTACGGGTCTCGTAGGTCGGTACCGCCCTCCACGGGGGTATGG
Organism: Urochloa ruziziensis; assembly: GCA_015476505.1. Lineage (NCBI taxonomy): Eukaryota > Viridiplantae > Streptophyta > Magnoliopsida > Poales > Poaceae > Urochloa > Urochloa ruziziensis. The sequence continues at coordinate 10,791,004 of CM027124.1, forward strand.
GCCGACCGACCGTATGGCATAAGGCGCAACCTCTGCAGAGTAATCAATCTGTCGATAGCCGTGGCTCTCGGTCATGAGCCCATTTAGTCAAAGCCCCCGTTGATTAGCCTTCACCAATAGTAATAAAGTATGAGATGACGAGATGGGCGGAGGCCCAGATGAGTGAGGCATAAGCCAGCCCAGAAGGACCCTGACGGTTTCTGGAGAGAAACATAAAATATGGGGACTGGCAAGGATGAGAATGCCCCTCCAGGACCAAACAACATAATACTTCTCCTTTCCCACCCCTGTTTACAAATGTATAACTTTACTTTGTATTTATATTTCCACCAAAGGATAACCTCACCCCCTTGCATACATCATAATTTTACACAGGATTTGCTGAGTACCCATCATAGATGTACTCAGCCTTGCTTTCAAACGATTACAGGTACATGGACATGTAGGGCACACCGGCCCATCCCCTCCTTGAATGGGCCATAATGCCGCTCTTCGCTAAAGCGAAGGTAGTGTTTCTTTATTTGCTGCGCTTTTATTGCTTCCAATGCTAATCCTGTGTAAAACCTGTATCAGCGCACTGATCCAGGGACTGATACAGGTGATTAAAGGACGTCTGAAGGATGGTCCCCACACTGCTAATCTGTCCGTAGGGAAGTGAAGCCCTTGCCATGCTCGATTATCCACCCTAGCCAGCCACAACCAACGAAGCCGTAGCACCATACCCAATAATCGCAAATTGGGTATCCCTAGACCGCCAAATTCCACCGGGCAACAAACGTTTACCCAAGCGACCGTGCATTTAACTCCCGAAACCATCTCCGTGCCGCACCACAAAAAGCCTTGCATCAAAGTTTCAATAGTGTTTAAGGCCCATGGTGAAACGGTGATGGCCATAGAGATGTGGACTGGGATGGCTACAAGTGTGGATTTGACCAGCGTAAGGCTACCACTGCGGTTGAGCATGCGCCCTTCCAGGCTGGGAGGCGCGCCGCAACCTTATCGACCAAGGGTTGCATAGCAGCTTTAGGTAGTCTATAAAGGGGATAGGGGAACGCCGAGGTAGGTGCATGGGAATTCTCCAATTTGGCAGCGCAGGATTTGTCGGACCAAGTCCATGTGTTCCTCCGAGCACCGGATCGGAAAGACCTGACTTTTGGTGTAATTGGCCGATAGTCCTGACGCTGCAGCGAATCGATGGAGAATCTCTCGAATCGCAATGAGATCCAGCTCGACCGGGGTGAGAAATGCGACCACATCGTCTGCATATAAAGAGACACGATATTTTATCTTAGGGCGACCTAGAGGCTGGAACAAGCCTCTCTCCTCGGCCTTGTTGATTAGGGCATTGAAGCATTCCATGACTAATACGAAGAGCATCAAGGAAAGAGGGTCCCCCTGCCTCAGACCGCGACCATGGCAAATTCTACGTCTGGGGACCCCATTCATGAGGACCTTTTGCTGCCGCCTGTCTCGTTGGATTCGCATTAACAAGCTCACCTGCTACGTTTTTTCTTTTGCTGCCGCCTGGCTCGTTGGCTTCGCATTAACAAGCTCGCCGGCTACGCATATACAATGTTGCCAAATCACCATTGAAATATTTGTTTTCTGCTACCGTCGCCTGGCCATTGCAACAACCATTGTAAATCTGTGAAACTAATCGCTTGTGTTTGTGATAAATCTGTGATATCATTGCCGTATCTACCCGATTGTACGCTAGAAAGTCTTTAGAAGGCTGCAAGCAAACACAAACACATTAGTTCAGTAACAAACATGCTCATGGGCTTAATTTAACAGTTATTGCTGGGACCAGCTAGGTTCATTCACTGTATAGTAGCTCAGCCGATGTTGCCATAGAGTTTGTTATTGGCCAGGTTGAGATGCTGTAGTAGCGGCATGCCGTAGTCCATGTGTGGTGGTATTTCACCAGAAAACTGGTTGTTATCACCAATGAAGTGCACGAGCCCAAGAGCTACTGCCGGAATCCTGCCGATAAATTGGTTGTTTCCTATGTCTAGCTCATAAAGGTTGTTGGACAACATGGCAGGAAGACTTCCAGTGAGTGTGTTATTCCTTAGATGCACAAACCCATGCTTCCCCGCGGTCCATAGAGCCTTTGGCACCTCGCCGGAGAGCTGGTTATTGTCTAGGCTCAATTCCATCAGACTAGCACAGTTGGCAAGGCCTATCGGGATGGAGCCATTCAAGCGGTTGCTCGAAGCGAGGAGAGATTCTAAGTGGCCTCCGGCGCACAACCACTCTGGGATCGTGCCAGTGAGCTTGTTGTCATGAACAAAAACAGAAGATAAGCCCAATGAGTACTTTCCAAGTTCTGATGGGAGCGTACCCGTAAGCCTGTTACCAGACAAAGATAATTCCTTCAATGATGGCAGCTGGCCAATGCTCAATGGTATCTCGCCAGAGAAGTTGTTATTCAAAAGGAGCATATGTGTAAGGTTCCTCAAGCGGCCGAAGACTTCCGGGATCATTCCAGTAAGCTTGTTCTCCGAGACGTCGATCATGACCAAGCTCATCGCAGTAAAGCCATCAACCACCACGTCACCGGTAAAGTTGTTACCGGACACATCCAACCATTCCAGCTTCTTGAGGCCCCAAATCTCCGAGGGTATGGTTTCAACGAATGAGTTGGAGCTGAGGGACAATACCTCCAACTCCGACATCTTCGCTACATGGCCCGGAAAATCACCAACAAGGCTACAATTGTCCATCGAGAGACTAACTAGGTTGGTCAGGTTCTTAAAAGACGCTGGTACCTGGCCTGCATCGAACGGATTGATTGATAGCTCTAGTATCTCTAAGCTCGTTAGTTCACCAAGCTCCACTGGAATAGAGCCGGTGAAGAGGTTCTCGTCAAGTGCAAGACGTCGAAGGTTCTGGAGCCTAGACAGGGATACCGGAATGGTACCATTAAACTTGTTGACACTGAGGTCCAGCATACTCAGGTTCGCCCCAAGGCCACGCCCGATGTCATCAGGGAGCTCTCCTCCCATGTGGTTCCATGACAGGCTGAGGTACTCAAGCGAGTGGCAGTTGTAGAGAGCCGACGGAAACACGCCGGTGATTGAGTTGTATGAGGCGTCAAGGTGTGTGAGGCTCGAAAGGCCACCGATGGCGTCCGGGATAGGACCCGTGACATTGATTCCGGCAAGGGCGAGGCTGGTGACACGCCCGGTCGAGTCGCACCCGACGTACGGCCAGCGGCAGTGCGCGTCAGCGGCCGAGGCGGCGGCGCTCCATGCCGCGAGCTTGGGCGGGTCACCCCACGCGCGCTTGATCTTGAGGAGGAGCTCTGCCTCGAACATCGGTTGGGACTGCACGGCCGTGCGGCGCAGGAGGCAGACGAGCAGCAGGAGGTAGAAAGCACATGCGCATGCGCGGCGCGGTATTGCCATGTCTTGGCCGTGTGTGCGTGGTCGGAAAGGGGGAGAGTTTGGGTCGTATTTGAATCGGTGAGCATGAGGGCAGGGCAGAAAAATGTACCTGTCGACCTCGACTCCGCCGGCTGAATAAGAAAATTTGGTCATGGAACCAGTTGCAGTCATCCGTGATAAATTTTTACAACGGTGACCGGAGATTCGGCGACTCACTCTTGGTCACCGGAGACTGAAGACTATAAGTTGCCATGATTCGTCGTTTGTACGAGCAGTTTGTTGGTATCCTAGATTAAAATAAAAGGCAGTCTAAAAAAAGATTAAAATAAAAAGCTGATGAAGGCTTCAAACTCTAGAATCTGAGATGAAGTTGGGAATTGGGATTCTCTAAAAATGTCGCATCATGGACCAGCCACCAACAGATGCGTCCAACTATTGCGAGCCAAAAAGAAAAGGTGATAATCGAGCGGCGAATACTGTGCCGGTCGTTGTTTGGGAGATTCGGAAGGAGAAGAACGATAAGAGTGTTTGAGCGGAAAGAGCACCCCGTCATGCAGTGCTTGGGTGTTGTTAGCCGGAGACAGGAACCTGGAGGCCCCTTTTTCTTCTCCAAAAAGAGGATGAACAAGTGGAGCTGGCAGCCTCCGGCGAGCAATACAAAGAAGCAATCCAGACTTCGGTAGAGATAGAATCCAACTTGTGTAACTACAAGAGGAGCTGGCCGCCGTCACGGCCATTCACGCAACACTTGCACATACGGTCCACTGGCCCAATTTGCCGACTCGATTCGGTTTCGCTGTCTCTTGATCATTTCCCGTCATTTTGCGCTGGTCCTCTTTTCTGACAATACTGCCAACAAGCAAAAATTGAATTGGACGTGTTTTATTTGGTGTTGATGACCCCGCAGCACACCTCAGTATAGCAAACTTAATTTTTTGGCCTGTCACCGTTTACAGTAATAGTAACATTAATGTAGTAGAGGATAAATATGTCCTGGAGTGCTTCCCCCAATTTGTTTTGGGTGGCTGTTATAGCATGCAGTGAAGTTTAGAAGATTATTTAGCGTTGAGATTTTTAAGGTGAGAATCATAGTTGTCTGTGGTTGTTAGGTCCAAAGTGGCGGAATCACTACGGGAAACGCACGGTTTGCCGTGTGCCAAGGGCACACGGCGAAGCCTGAAAGTCACACGGCAAAGCTGTTTGCCGTGTGCAAAATGGCACACGGCAAACCGTACGACGGCAAACAGCTGCCGTGTGCCATATGGGGCACACGGCAAAATAAAGTAACTGACGGTGGACACCTGGAAAACGGTGGTTTGCCGTGTGCCACATGGCCGGCACACGGCAAACACCAGGCTGTTTGCCGTGTGCCACGTGTATGGCATACGGCAAACAACCTGTGTTTGCCGTGTGCCTTGACCTTTGCACACGGCAAACACAGGTTGTTTGCCGTGTGCCTTGACCTTTGCACACGGCAAACACAGGTTGTTTGCCGTGTGCCTTGACCTTTGCACACGGCAAACTACCTTCCCCCGCCCAAATTTTTGCTGTTTTTGCTTTTAAATGTCCCCCAAACAACACAAACAATCACATGCAGTTCATATACATTACAATTAACATACCAGGCAGTTTATATGCATCACAGACAATCAAATATTGCTGCACCAGGTCACAAACACCATAAGCCATAACACGGCCACAGAAATTCATACAAAGTCCATAAACAAGTTCAAATACAGTCCATACGAGTCGATATGACTCCAAAGTTCATAAACAAGTTCATACAACGTCCATAGTCCAGAACAAGTTCATACAAAGCACACGGCATAGAGACCACATGATACATACCGCTCACTCGTCCACCGGCGGCTGAGTCGGAGGCGGAGGCTGCACACCCCAAGCCCAGGGCGGCGGCACCTGCGACGACGACGGCGGAAGCTGACACGGCAACGACGGAGGCGGCGCCCACTGAGGCGACGCCCCCTGCCACGGCTGAGTCGGCGGCCCGTGCCACGAGCGAGCCTGCATCCCGTGCGGAGACGGCCACGGAGGCGACATATCTGGATTGATTGGCCCTTCATTGGATGCCGCCGATGGAGGCTGTCCAAAGTTGAAGATATTTAATGTGTTAAGCTAAGTGATTTTACTAAGTCATTGGTTTCTATACTAAGTCTTTCTACTTTGTATCCTGAGTTTGGAAAGTGCTAAGTCACTGTAACAAATGAAAGTAAACGGCTATGAAGTCACTCACAGGAGTCGGAGTACCGCCACGAGCTCTAGGTGGTGGACCGAACGGTGACAGCGGTGGCTGCGGATAGCCCAAGGACTGCATGTACTGAGCATAGGCCTCCCATCTCCTTGCATTTTCCTGCTCAATCCTTTCTGTCTGGGCCCGCAACTGCTCCTGGACCGTCGCGTGTACCTGCGCCTCCATCTGGGCCTACAAAATATGATGCATGGGTTAGAATACGAAGCTAACGTGTATAAAGCGCTTGAACGACGAGTGCAACAGAAATAACCTTGAATTGCTCCATGTCTATCTGTACGGCGCGTCGCCTCGGTCGTATAGGCGGTGTGGAGTCGGTTTGCCGAGCACGAAGTTGCGAGAGAGTGGGAGTACTAGCCGTGTCGATCACGCTGCCAGCCATAACGTACCGCCCATGCTTCTTGCCTCCTCCCATCCTCATGACGGTCTCTCCATCAATGGGCTCCGTGTGTGGATCGAAATCCGGCCCCCTCATCGCCTTTGCCATCTCGGTGTAGTCACTCAGGCGGCTGTGGACAGAGGAGTTGCTGTATGCCGGGGGGGGGGGGGGGGGGGGGGGGGTCATCCGGGTTGTACGTGACATCAGAGGTCGCCTTCCCCTTTTTTGAGCAAGCATAAGCCTCGAGGATGCTGATTTCTTGGCCATGTGCCTGCGACTACGGGAAAAGGCAGATTCATTAAAAATTCTGCAGAATTTAGCGTTGGAATAAATAAGTAAATACACGTACCCATTTTTTTCTTGTATCCCTTGAGGTTGTTGCTGCCTTGGTGGTGTGATGATCCTCCCATCATCCCTCGCCGCACTCGACCACTCTCACTCCTCTCCGTGAAACCCTCCGTCAACCACTTGTCGACCACCATACCCCAGCACCGATCATTGTTAGCTAGCCACCACGGAGGCACCTACACGCCATCAAGTACGCCATCAAGGCACTATGGAGGCACCGATAATTGATCAAAGCAATTAAATGTTGAACATTTACCTTTAGAAATTGTTCCTTCGTCAGCATCATTCTTCTCGCCTCCACTTTCGGCACGCGTCGCCTCTCGCGTTTAGGTGCATGGTGAGCCCACCACTGTATGATGGCACACAACTTCGTCTCATACCACATATCGGCCACCAGCTTGCGGCAGGCCGTGTCAGCCACCTCGATCGCCTGGTTCAACGTTCCATCCAGCGGCTTGTAGAATTCCTGCACAAATCACATGATGTATTAGTAATTTCAAAAATAATTGATGAATGCGATGTAACACGAAGAATACTTACAAACAGCTCGAGCACAACCCGTCGCGCCTTGCTCCCAAACTGCTGCTCATTCTCATCTAGTTCCAAGTCCTGGGTGGTCGCGTAGTCCTCCCACGACCACGCCGGCTGCTCTCGGCCCCCTTTCTGTATGACGCCAGGGTAGTGCAACCTGCAAAGCTGGCCCAGAATGCCGTTGGGAAGGCGAGAGTGAACGCCTGGCTCCACAATCTCAAAGCCCCTGCCAAAGGTAAAAAAATAAATTAATTAGTTTTAATTATCCATGAAAACATTAGAACAAACATTAGTCAGAACATGTAAGTTAATTACTTGGGAGGGTCGGGTGCAATAACCGGCCGTTGAGCCATAGGTACGGGAGGGAAGAGGAGCCTCGCAACCAAACTTTAGGTGAGTCGCCTCCCTCCGCCCCCTCCTCCCCCTCCCCCTCCTGCTCCTCCTCCTCTCCCTCCCCCTCCTGCTCCGGCTCCTCCTCCCCCTCCTGCTCCGGCTCCTCCTGCTCCGAATCCTCCTCTCGGTCGTCCTCCGCACTAGAGCTGTGCTCAGAGGGTACAGGCGAGGGCGCCCTCCTGCGAGTACTCCTCTGCGGTCTCTCCACTGTAATTAAAAAGAGTTGTGTGTAAGTACAGGTATTAGAAAGACCACTGTAATTAAAAAGACCAAGCGTTAGTACCTTCAGCCGTCGACGAACTCGCTGAACCCTTCCCTTTTCCCCTGTTGGCCCCCTTGGAGGACGACGCCGAACCGCTGCCCCTCCCAATGAGAGAGTTGAGCGACCTCATCACACCTCTGTCGCCCCCCACCATATTTGATCAATCACCTGCAATGACAAAAGGTAAGAACAAGTAGTACTAAAAAATAAATTCAGAAAATATAGATTTATAATACATTATTAATACACATATCTTACACGAATTAGAAATAGTCATCATGATCCACATTAGCTGGATCACATGACTCATCATCGCTATCACGCGTGTCCATATCTTCAACACCGTGCTCCAAAGGAGGTTCGTTGTCAGAATCGTTGTCGTTGCCTAATCGTAGTTTCTCAAGTAACTCTAAGTCTTTCACATTATGAATCACATCTCCGGCATCCTCCTGCTCAACTCTTTCATTATCTACTTCCATTCCGATCGCTTCGCTCAAGTCTATCTGAAATGTCCCTTCTAGCCCATCTTCTTGATAAAACTCTCCGGCATATGTGTTTGGGTCAATGTTGTAATCTTCATTGTTTGGGACAGGTAGTTTGCCGCGTGGCGATACTTTGTACACAACATCCCAGCCCAGGAGACGTTGGTCGATTTGGCATGGGTATGAGAGATAATAGACTTGTGTGGCCTGTTGGGCCACAATATAAACATCATCTCCTTTGTACACGGATGACCGTCGAATTTCGACTAGCCCAAGTTTCGGAGAACGTCTCACAGCTTGAGGATCATACCAATGGCATTTGAATATGACAGGTTTCAGGGTTTTCGAGCCATGAAAGTCCAGTTCGTATATTTTTTCGACTATTCTATAGTACTCGAGTTCATCGTCTCCTGGAGTAAAAATTCCAGTATTTGTGGTTCTTCGATTGGGACGACTCTGCTCGTGGCTTGTTGTGTGAAAACGATACCCATTCACATCATAAGCGCCGAATGACTTGACCCTATAGGCAAAGCCTTTGGAAACCTGTTGCAACTCAGCACTCATAGAAGTATCTTTTAGAGCCTACAAGTTCAAAACAGGAAACAATTTCGTCATATTATAGGGGAGCAACTTGTAATGTCATACTACGAACTACGAACGAGCTAAATTGTTCATTACCTTTTGTGAGAACCAAGAAATGAAATTAGGTCTTCCATTTCTCGCACCCTGCCTAAGAAGGGTATCCATTTCCTGTAGGGTAGGGGCCCTAGGACCGTGCCAGAATTCCGCACGAAATTCCCTGTATACCAAAGAGGAACAATGGGGTTGGATGCAGAATACAAAGTATTGAAATACTAAATGATTGTTGAAAACTTACTCTATGTACGACACGACTTCTTCAAGGTTGGTCAACACATATAGCATGATTTTGCTCCACTCTTCATGGTTCAAGGTCTTGATGGCCGAACTACTTGCACTTCCGAGTTGCCCTTGGAAAAGACTGAGATTCGATTCATGCTCGCCAACATTGTGACGAGAGGGTGGATTATGCACGCTAGGAAGGTTGTCAGCATAGTATTTCGATGTGAAGTTTGAGACCTCCTCCAGAATGTATGCCTCGGCAATAGAAGCTTCAATTTTGCATTTGTTTTTACATTTAGTTCGAAGCACTTTTTGGCATCTCTCAATAGAATAGCACCAACGTGCTTGCACAGGCCCCCCCATTCGTGCTTCGTACGGGAGGTGCAAAATCATATGCTCCATCGGATTGGAAAAGCCGGGTGGAAAGATCTTCTCCAACTTACAGAGCAACACGGGCGCCATTTTTTCCATTTCCTTGATCACTGTCACAGATAATTCCTTAGCACAAAGCGTGCGGAAGAAAAAACTCAACTCTGCAAGCACTTGCCAGACATGATCAGGAACGTAGCCTCGAATCATCACCGGAAGAAGCCGCTCGATCCATATGTGATAGTCATGACTCTTGAGCCCGTTGATTCGCATAGTAGTCAAGTTCACCCCTCGCCTCAGATTCGCTGCGTACCCATCAGGGAACATTAAGTTCTGAATCCAGCGTAGTACTTCCCTCCTTTGGTCCGGCGTTAGACAGAAATCGGCCTTTGGCTTCTTCCACCTCCTCCCCTCTTGGGGAGCCAGAATATTCAACTCTGGTCTGTTGCATAACTCTGCTTGATCAAGTCTAGCCTTAACGTTGTCCTTTGATTTATCAGGCCAGGCCATGATTGAACCCAAGGTCGCCTCAGCGACATTCTTTTCAGTGTGCATCATGTCGATGTTGTGTGGTAGAAGGAGATCTTGCATATAGGGGAGCCTCCTCAAGCCACACATATCCGCCCAGGCATGTTCCTCGCCATATCCCACAAACCGACCATCTTCATTCATCACGAGGGCTTCTAACTCGACACAAATCTCATCAGGTGTCATCATGTGCGGTATGGGGTCTTTAACTTCGACGCCTTTCCTAAAGTTTTTCTTATCTCGTCTGAATGGGTTGGATTTTATTTGGTTTCATCATGCCCCAATCTACCTCTGGGAATTTTTCTAGAATTTTTGGGATTTTCTGGATATTTTTCGTGCTTTAAAAACATTTCCTGGAGTTTTTTGGATTTGTTTTTGCATTGAAAATATTTTCCCAGAAAATAAAAAAAAAGAAAAAACTTAACCCTCCTCGCCGGAGTCCCAGCCCCGCCGGACCGCCGGCGGGGCTTCGGCTCGGCACGGCGGAGCTCCTAGCGGGGCGGCTTGGCCCAGCGGCGCGTCATCGCGGCGAATCGGGCGCGACGGCCGGCGGCTGCTGCCTCCTTATGTTGGGCTATGTGGTTAAATAGAAATGACATGATCTTTAACAACACGAAAGCTCCTACTCCTATGCAGGTTATATACAGAGGGACGCACTGGATCCGCTTCTGGTCTTTGTTGCTGAAGGAGGAAGAGCGGCCCCAAGTTACTACGGGGTGTCGTGTGCTTGAGACCACCGTCATGGAAATTTTCGCCTCAAATGGATGGTGTTTTAGTAATAGAATTGGTTCCACATAATTTTGTTTTGCTAATAGAACAGCTGGGCGGCAAGAATTTCATCGCCTTCTGGTGTCTCTTTGTAATAATGAACAGCTATATGCATTGGTCGATGCAGCGGCTGGAATATTGAATATATTCCCGTTTCTAAACAAACTGAAGATATATGTGTTCGTAAATTTGCAAAATAAATCACTTGTATTTTTTTAAAGTAAATCACTTGTATTCCTGATGAATTGATTGTTTAATACACATTCAAATAGGGATAGCTTTCGATCTGTGTTTCCGACGACGATCAATGTGTGCATAGTACCTTAACCTATCTTGCCAGAGAGTTTGTTATTGGCCAGGTTGAGTCGTTGTAGTAGCGGCATGCCGTAGGCCAGATTGGCGGGTATCTCACCAGAAAATGTGTTATTTTCTGCAATGAAGTGCAAGAGCGCAACGGCTACCATCGGAATTCTACCCACAAACTGATTGTTCCCTATGTATAGCCTGACAAGGCTGCTGGGCATTCTGGCAGGAAGACTCCCAGTAAGGCGGTTGTTGTCTAGGATCACCCATTCAATCTGTCCAAGAGTCCACAACGCCTTTGGTACCTCGCCAGAGAGCTGGTTACTGCCAAGGTTCAGATCCACTAGAGTGTCACATTTGGCAAGGCTTGCCGGGATGGAACCGTTGAAGTGGTTTCTTGAGGCGGAGAAAAACCATAACCGTCCTCGGGCGCACATCCCTTCGGGGATTGGCCCGATCAGATCATTCTCATCTACCATAACAGCAGATAAAGTGGACGAGTGCTTCCCGAGTTCTGACGGGAGCGTGCCATTAAGCCTATTAATGTCCAGCAACAATATGTTAAGTGACGGCAAGTGGCCGATGCTAACCGGTATCTCGCCAGTAAAGTTGTTCTGGAAGAGGGATAGATGTGTGAGGTTCTCCAGGCGGCCGAAGACCTCGGGGATCCTTCCAGCAAGGTTGTTTTCCGAGAGGTAGATTACTTGCAAGCTCATTGCAGCAAAGCCATCAACCGCCAAATCACCCGTAAGGTTGTTCATATGCACAAGAAATCTTTGCAGCTTCTTGAGACCCCAAATCCCCGGAGGTATGGTTCCAGTCAATGAGTTATTGTTGAGGTACAAATGCTCCAACTCTGGCATCTTCACCAGGTAGCTAGGGAAGTCACCGGTAAGGCTGCAATTAGCCGCCCAGAGTTTGGTTAGATTGGTCAGATTCTTAAATGATGCCGGTAGCTCACCTGCATGGAACGGGTTGTTCGCCAGCCACAACGTCTCAAGGTTCGTCAGCTCCCCAAGCTCCGCAGGAATAGCTCCAGTTAGGCGGTTGCTGTCCAGCACAAGATAGCGAAGATTCTGAAGCATGGACACGGACACTGGGATGGTGCCATTGAACTCGTTGACACCAAGGTCTAGCGTACTCAGATTCGGTCCAAGGCCATGGCCGATGTCATCAGGGAGCTCCCCTCCAATGTAGTTATGGGAGAGGTTGAGGTACAAGAGCGAGCGGCAGCGGTAGAGCACCGTCGGAAACGTGCCGTCAATGTAGTTGTCGGAAACGTCGAGGTGTGCGAGGCTTGAGAGGCCGCCGACCAGTGAGGTTGATGCCAACCAGGGCGAGGCTGGTGACGAGCCTGGCCGAGTCACACCCGACGTAGGGCCAGCGGCAGTGCGCGCCGGCGGCCGCGCTCCATGCCCCGAGCGCTGGCGGGTTGCCCCATGCGCGCTTAATCTTTAGGAGCTGCGCTGCCTCCATCTCACCCACCAGTGCAGGCTGCGCCGCTGCGCGGTGGCACAGGATAGTGGCTACTATCACAATGGCGAGGCAATAGGCGCGCTGGCGGCGAGGTGTCTCCATCTTTGAACACTCACTGATCGATGTTGGCGTGCTGGTTCCCGGAGGTGTGGCTAAAAAACGGAGGAAGAGCCTTTCTACTGGCCGTGATAATTTAATTTAGATTTGGGAGACTGACGGCCGGTCGTTTCCGGAGACTGCCGGCCTCAGTCGTCGGAGACACTTTCTTTTCTGGCGGCGATAGGCCCATCCCCAACCCAATGACTAAGATGGTGTCTATAGAATTAGAGGTATTCTTCGGTGCTCCATACTACCCGGTCCTATGGTAGTATAGAGTATAGAGCGATGTGTAATTTTGTAATTGGACTGTAATATAATTTTTTTATTGGAAGTTCGTAACCTAAATGAACATATGAGTAAAAGAAAATAAATATATCGGACCAAATGAGTATGAAAATAAAAATAATTATTCCCATAATACCCCTGTACCACTATACTACTCGATTTATACCACCTTATGCCATATGTTTAAAATATTTTTTCCCATAATACCCCTATACTACTATACTACTCAACCCATACCACCTTATACTACATGTGAAGTTCTAGTAGTATACAACTAATTTGGACCGTCAGATCCTTTTATACTGGTCTTTTTTGAACACCAGTATAGGGTCGTATGGAGCACCGAAGATGACCTCATTCTGAAACGGTCTCCGGAGACTGAAACACACAATAATTGCTCCGCTCAAACACGGCGGATTAGAATTATGGCCAATTAATGGCCCTGTGGCCTGACTGAGCGTCTGGGACACGACTGTACAGTGTAGTCTTGGTGTGCAGCGGCCTCGGTGCCCGGTGGAGACGGTGCATGTCATGGAAACTAGTTATTCCGTTCAGATTACACATGTCCTTTCACTGTTGCGCTTAAGAAATTCTTAAGAAAGCATATCAAATAATATTGTATTGTCCTTTACTTATACATATTGAAACAAATGTGTCATTTATTTATGAATGCAATCTAAAAATTACTACACATGCGGTGCTGGAACAATCATATCTCTTGCTAAAAGAGAAGCCTATATATACCTCCTCTTGCAGGTGCACGTTTCACTATTTCTCATTTCTTCCATGACTGGATGTCAAGCAGAGCAAGCACCACTCGCTGATTTGCAAATTCCATTCAGTTTCTTCCATGAGTAGAGGCAGAGCACCACTTGCTGATGTCCCGTGCTCCCTCAGAAGCTTTTTGTGCAAAGAGTGACAGCCCTGGCAATTTTGCTATGCAAGTACAGAAACAAACTTGGGATGAAATGTGTGACCAACTATTTGTTTTTGGCAGCCCGTCCATCATGTCTAGATCACTTATCTGCGGCTCAACATTTCACCAACGCTGCATCTCGAATTTCCACCCTAGCTAAGCTCTGCTCTGCGATGAATCCTTCTGGATTAGAGATTGATGGGCTTGTAAATTCGTTAAATCAAACACTTGAACTCGTGGCGAATTGACTGTTTAAAGACAGACGCAAACAAGGGATCGGCTGTTTTAGCTTCGAATCTGTTTCCATCGATGTGATCCCATACTGACATGGGCATTCTCTGTAGCTTGTCTATTGTGCACGTCATATGGATAAAACAGAGCATATCACAAATGGCAGCTGGAACTTTTAAACAGAGTCCTGAGCGCGAGCCGCCTCCGCCTCTCCCTCCGAGCAGCGCCGCCGCCGCCGCTTGATCTACCGCCTCCGAGATCCCCCGCGGCCGCCGAGCACAGCCGCGGACTCCCCTGCTCACGGGCTCCCCTCTCATCCCATCGGCAGCTCCGCTGGTTGCGTGTGCGGGGAGATCGGGGCTCGTCGCCGCCGCCGCCCTTCCGCGCTGCCGCCGACCGGCCGGCCGCCGGCGCGCCACCACCGTCTCCTCGTTCGCAATCTCCCCTTCCTTCCCGCCCCTCCTCCAGCCCCCTTCCTGCAGCACCATGGGCTAGGCCCGTGGGTGGCCACCACCCACCGCCGGTGACCACCCCGGTCCCGGCGGCCACAGCCCACGCCGGCAGCCACTAGGTCGTCATACTCCAGATCAGCAAGCCGGGACAACAGCAACGGTATTTCTCCCAGATCTCGCACAGGAGATTCAGCTGCAGGAAAGCTTCAATGTGAAGTGTAGAGGCTCGGGGCTCGATGGAAATCACACAGAGGAGGGAGAGGATCCCTTGACTCTCGACCTTATTCAGAGGTGCATCAACCATGAGATACTGCAATATCCACCAATGGGAGGAAACTTCATGGTGACCTCAATTCAAGGAGCAGCAGTAATTGAGAAAGAGAGGAGGAGATTTACTTCGGCAGAGAAAGAGAAGAGAGTTGAATTGGAAGCAACGCCAGGACACCAGACAACTCAATTCAGGACAACAACAGTGAGCAGCAGAACGGCACATCGCAAGCTCCAACATGGTGAATGCTCCACGACAAGGGAGGAGGGGGGACTTCCATCCCCATCGTTTCAGTATCACTCTGCTCCTTGGAGGGATGAGCAGAGATTTCAGCATGTCAAACCAAATTATTGGTGGCGACATTCAAGAGACAAATTACAACCTCAACAACTAATGGTGGATGAGCAAAGAAGACGGCGTTACTTGGCGCATGTCAAAGGAAAATGCCTCAACTGCTTCTCCACTGAACATAGGGTTGCTCACTGCAGAAACAACACCAAATGGTGGAAGTGCTTAAATTCTAGCCACAAAGCTTTCTTTCGTCGTTCTTGGGGGAGCCGATTTAAACACCCACCTAATAGGAAGCCACGCCGGGAGTCCCTGTGGAACTATGGAGATTCATACCCTCTAGGCGAGAAGCGTAGCAGCCAAGAGGATGTCATACATCACAACGACAGAGACTTCAGCCCTCACCGTGATGATCATGATGATGGCCATTGTAGAACCATTAATTTATTGACTATTGCAAAATAATACTTTTTTGGCATTATTCATTTTTTGACGGTTGGCCACTAAAGAAATGTGGTTCTGACATGCCATGAAAACATATTACCTTGGCTGTGGGTAGAGTTTGAGAGCTGCCAAGAAAAACATTTTACTTGGCGGTCTAAGGCCGCCAAGGAAAACATTTTACTTGGCGGTTGAAGCCCGCCGAGGAAAGGAGTTTATTTGGCGGTCAAAGGCTGCCAAGGAAAAAAGTTTACTTGGCGGATGTATTAAACAGCCAAGAAAACAATCCTTGGCAGTCCGCTGCCAAGTATATCGATTTTCCTTGGCTCTCTATACTTGGCGGTCGACCGCCAAAGACTATTACCTTGGCGGTTTTCCTATATTCCTTGGCGGTTTTAGGCCGTCAAGGCAATTCCAGTTTGGTGTAGTGCTTGTTGTGGTTAAGTAAAACCAGAATGTTTTTACTTAAGCTACCAATTGCATTATTGTTAGTACTTGTTTCACGCATCATGACAGTAATCGGTGCGAGGAGCACGTGCACATGCCTCGATGAGGCGACAGACTTATCATAATAGATAGTAGGAGGCTAGTCGATCACACCTTAAGGGATCGTAGCACTTGACGATTTAATACAAATAACATAGTTCCATAACAACGTTCAGAGGTATATCATACCTCTTTGTTGAGTAAGCCCTATTAATAAAAGTAGCAGCAAGCCCTATAGGATGGAAGCGGAACACAACAACGTTAGTATGGTTTTGGAAAGACCTAACATTAGCTCATCTATTTATGTACACACGTATTTGTTATTTGATTAATGTATACGCATATAGGATCGGATTTGTGATTTAAATTAACTAATGTATGATCCTTTGAGATAGATTCTTTGCATAGTTTGTTATTCAAATTAACTAACGATCTTTTGAGATATTTATATGATTCAAAAATAGGAGAGAGATTAAGGAGCAAGATGTGAGCTTTCTTTTTCTTTTTATGTACGCACGTACATGGTCTGGTTTGTTACTTATATTAACTAACGATCTTTTGTGATAGATTATTTCTATAATTTAAATATAGATAGGAGAGAGAGATTAAGAAGTAAAATATTAATTCTTTAGATGTGATCGGCAAGATAGGTTGTTTTTTTTTTTTCTCGACTGGCTTCCTCCTACGATGTCTCTTACCCTTGGGGTACTGCAGAAATTCATATATAGTTTTCTCTTACACAATCCTCTCGTGACTCCATAATTTATTTCGCTTTCACGCATTGACTAAGCTCTAGACTTTACTCTAGCAGCCTCACGAGCAGCACGTAACTATTTTTTCTTAGTGGAATGAACCGAATATGAGAGAGATGGAACATGAAAGAGAGATTAATAAAGAGGTAATTTAGACATGGATATAAAGGTACTATTTTATATTAATTATTTTTATAGAGTGTCCACATAGGATTATAGGTGATGCCTTAACGTGAAGGCTTTAAAACAACCCTCTAATATAGAGTGTCCATCAAAAGAAATATTAGTAGGTGTCCACCTACTAATATTTTCTTTCTTATTTGTTTTTTCTTCAGATGTGTTCGTGAGATACATACAGAATTAATATGAATCAACTTGTCACCATGGACCAAATTAAGTTCAACAATTGTAGTATATGTGTAATTTATCTTGTTATCTGATATTTATCATATTTACGTGGAAACACCATCTGTGAAAGAATTATTCCATTCATCCCGCCCGCAACATAGCTAGCTTTACATAAGCATCGATATCGTAAGATCATATTAGATTAACATGATTAATTATTAGGCACTATAATCACTTTCTAAACAGATTGGACTTGTCACATATCGAAATACTTAAAGAAAATGGGACCGGTCATGCATCAGATCACGTTGTGCAGCCGGTCATGTCTCTAGATTTAATTTTTCTTTAGTGGCAAATGTGGGTAATTTAGACATAAACATAAGGTGTTATTTTAGGGTAACTTTTATTATGGCATAGGTAGCTAATTTTACTATATCTTTATAGATTGTCCACCTAGGATCCTAGGTGGCTTCACGTGGAGACTTCTTTATTTTTTCTCTTTTTCTAGAGTGTCCATCTAGGATCCTAGGTGACTTTACGTGGAGGCTTCAAAAGCAGCCTCTAATTAGTAAGATTGGTAAGGTTCTTTGCACCAGATGAAAGGAGTCTCCCGCAGTCGTGTTCCCTATTAGGCTATTAGTCCCAACCCTTCACAGTCGTGTTCCCTAAATGAAAACTTGATAAATAAATTAAAGCTTCATGCTCCGAACTCTACAGCAAGATTGATATGTCCAAAGATGGTTTCCAGTAATAGAAAAAAAAAAAAAAAAAACTAACGTTCATGCTGCTGTGTCAATTGCAAAGAGAGGAAGCAGGTTCGGATGGTGCTATCGGTCGTAATGTAGAAGGTAATGTTGTACTAGCAGCCAGTCTGAGCTTCGGCTGTAAGGTGACAGCGCAGGGCTCCATCCAGTAATTACCATACTGTCTGATGTTCTCTCATCGGCATAATTACTTGCTAGTACTAAAATGTTGCTCTTGTCTGACAGATCAAACTTGGAACCTCGGAACAAAAAGGATGCACAAAACTGCCCAATCTTGTATGATACCAAAAGTTTGGGAAAATACAACTAAAGATACTGTAATTAATAACAAATCCAGCGGTTATTCACCGGCCTGAAGGTTCAGTAGTTACCCACTTACCTGCATGGCTGCATCAAAAACTTAACCGATCCTACCAGAGAGTTTGTTATTGCGCAGGTTCAGTGTTTTCAATACTGGTGTGCCGTAGCCAAAATTCGCTGGTATCTCGCCGGAGAGCTGGTTACTCTCTAGGATCAGTCCACGCAGTGAGGCACAGTCAGCGAGGCCCACAGGTATGGAGCCATTCAAGTGGTTGTTGGACGGTCCAACTTGTCTGACTTCCTCAAGCGAAGTCACCAAAACCAACAGGAGACGGAGTCTTGATGAACAGGGTGATAGATGTGTAAGGATCAACTAGTAGTAGATACTCACGGGTATAACTTGAACAATAGGGTTAAAACATGGCTAACACATATATAACACTTAGATCCAGAACAAATACATCTAGAGGAGAAAAAGGGGATGCGCAGACCGTTGGTGGTGGCGACGGGGTCGGTAGCCATGGCGGCGGTGGCGGTCGCAGGGGCGGCCGCGGGTTGAGGAGGCGTTGGAGCGGAGGGAACGATGCGGTTGAGGTCGGGGCGGTGGCACCGTGTGCGCCGCACCCACCCGGACGTCGGCGGCGGTCGAGGTGGAGCTTCCCGTTGCTCCAGTGCTCCCTCGATCGGTAGGGTTTGTAGGTGGGGTGCTGGCGGCGCGGTCAACCTCGTGATGTGCGCCCTAGCCCCCCACCCTATCTTTATAGCACTGTGCAACGGGGGCCCACCAACCAATGCTAGGTTGGGCTCCCCCGATCAGGGTGCGTGGACCGAGCCCACCACGGCCTTTGGGCCGTGGTGGTGGAGATCGACCTAACAATCTCCCCCTCGATCTCACCTTATGTTTTCTTACCTTAAGCTCTTCGCCTAACATCCACTTCATAACAAAAAAGCACATTGAGCATGAGTCATCAAAATTGACATTTCAATTAGATTAATCAGCCACAATAAAGTTCTCTATTGCAAAGGATCGTACCTTGGGCCATTATCCAGTGATCATAAGGCTTTCCTTTAAACCCATACCGGTAATGTGTTCTCTAAACACACTGGGTGGTAAGCCTTTAGTGAGCGGATCCGCAAGCATATTTTTCGTACTTATATGCTCCAGACTTATAGTCTGATCCTGGATTTTATCTTTCACAACATAGAATTTTATTTCTATTGGTTTGGTAGCATTACTCGACTTGTTGTTGTGAGCGTAAAATACTGCAGGCTCATTATCGCAGTACATTTTAAGTGGTCTATTAATACAATCTACCACTTTCAAGTCGGGTATGAATTTCTTTAGCCACTTGGCCTGCAACGTTGCCTCATAGCATGCTATAAACTCTGCATACATCGTAGATGATGCAACCAGAGTTTGTTTAGAGCTTCTCCAGGAAATAGCTCCCCTTGCGAGAGTGAATACATAACCTGACGTGGATTTTCTATCATCCTTGTCTCCCGCAAAGTCTGCATCTGAATATCCTCTTATCTCTAGAGAATCAGATCTTCTATATATTAGCATGAGGTCTTTTGTGCCTTGCACATACCGCAAAGCTTTCTTTGCCATTTTCCAGTGCTCTATGCCTGGGTTATCTTGATATCTACCGAGTACTCCGGTGATATAAGCCAAATCAGGGCGAGTGCACACTTGTGCATACTGTAAGCTACCAACTGTTGAAGCATATGGAACCATTTTCATTTGATCGATCTCATACTGGTTCCTGGGGCGTTGAAAATCCCCAAACTTATCGCCCTTCACTATCGGTGCAGGCGTGGCTTTACTCGCATACATATTATATTTCTTTAGGATCTTCTCCAAATATGTCTTTTGCGATAGTCCTAAAACCCCGTTTCTTCTATCTCGGTGAATTTCAATGCCCAGAACATATGAAGCCTCACCAAGATCTTTCGTATCAAAATTAGAGGACAAAAACGTTTTTGTCTCTTGCAACATTCTTTTATCACTGCTAGCAAGCAGGATATCATCCACATATAGGATTAGGAAAATGTATTTTCCATTCTTAAACTTTGCATAGATGCAATTGTCCTCTACATTTGCCTTAAACCCAAATTTCTTAATTGTCTCATCAAACTTCAAGTACCACTGTCTAGAAGCTTGTTTCAATCCATAAATGGATTTTCTTAAGCGGCATCCCATGTTTTCTTTGCCTTCCACAACAAAACCTTTAGGTTGAGTCATGTATACGTTTTCAAACAGATCCCCGTTTAAGAACGATGTCTTTACATCCATCTGATGTAATTCTAAATCATAGTGTGCCACTAATGCCATTATGATTCTAAAGGCATCTTTACATGAGACTGGAGAAAACGTCTCATTGTAATCTATTCCTTCTCTTTGTGTGAACCCTTTAGCCACGAGTCGCGCTTTATATCTTTCAATATTCCCTTTGGAGTCACATTTTGTTTTGTAGACCCATTTTGCAGCCTACTGATTTGGCTCCTTTAGGAATTACTTCTAAGTCCCAAACTTTGTTGGCACTCATTGAATTCATTTCTTCTTGCATGGCTTCTAGCCATTTTTCAGATTGAGCGCTTCTCATAGCCTCTTCAAATGTGACGGGATCACCCCCCATTTGAAATTCTTCTAAGTTGCCAATTTCATAGCAATCAGGAATGGCTGAGCGTCTCACTCTTGTAGACCTTCACAGTCCTCCTCCAGCTGGTTCAGCAGCTGGCTCAACAACTGGTACTTCAGGAACCACGGGCTGTTGAGGTTCTATTTCTTGAGCAACAACTGGTTCAACATCTTGTGCCACAATTGGTTCAACTTGAGGAATAGGTTCCACATTCTCATTCATTGATGGCACTACAGGACTAGGAGCTTGTACGGGTGTCACAGTGGCTTCCACTGTTGGAATTGACACATCCACTGTTGACACAGGTAACTCGAAAAAAGGTTCTTGAATTATTGGGCAAGGTGCAAAAACCCGCTTCTCTTCAAGATCTATCTCCCGAGTAGCCATGCTCCCCCTGATCATTTCATTCTCTAGAAAAACTGCATGTCTCGTTTCCACAAACTTTGTGTGTCTGTTAGGACAATAGAAACGATACCATTTTGTCTTTTCAGTATAGCCAATGAAATAGCAACTGACTGTCTTGGGATCTAGCTTCCCAATATTTGGGTTAAAAATCTTAGCCTCAGCGGGGCAGCCCCATACGCGCATATATCTGAGAGAGGGTTCTCTACCCGTCCAAAGTTCATAAGGTGTCGTAGGAACTGCTTTTGCTAGGCACTTTGTTTAGGATGTGAATGGCGGTCTTCAAAGCCTCCATCCATAAATTAACTGGTAAAGTGGAATAGCTTATCATGCTTCTAACCATATCCATCAAGGTACGGTTTCTCCTTTCAGCTACTCCATTTTGCTGTGGGTCACCCGGTGCACTGTACTGGGCAACTATGCCATTTTCCTGAAGGTACCTTGCAAAAGGTCATGGAATTTGGCCATACGGGGTGTGTCGACCGTAGTACTCCCCCCCACGGTCTGATCTTACTAATTTTATTTTCTTATTAAGCTGATTCTCGACCTCAGCTTTGAATATCTTAAATTTATCCAGCGCTTCTGACTTTTGTTTTATTGGATAAATGTAGCCATAACGGGTGTAATCGTCTGTGAATGTGATGAACGAGTCAAAACCATCCACTGATGCAACGGGAAACGGACCACAAATGTCTGTGTGTATTATGTCTAAGGTTCCCGTGCTTCGTTTTGCTACTTTGTTTACTTGCTTAACGTATTTGCCTTTGATGCAATCAATACATTGTTCTAAGTCTGAGAATTGTAGCGGTGGAAGAATTGATCTTTTAACTAGACGTTCCATTCTCCCCCTCGAAATGTGGCCTAAACGACAGTGCCATAATTTCGATGAAACGTCATCAATTCTTTTCCGCTTCTTGGTTACTTTTGTAGACGAGGATACATTTTCAATCTCATGCACAATCTTAGTACTCGCATACACATCTTCACATGCATACAAATCATCATAAACAGATAACTTATAAAGTTTGTCTTGTCGGAAGGCAAGACCCACACAAACTTTATTCAACATAATTAAGCATCGTTCACTGTCGAATAGACACTTAAAACCATCGTCTGCTAAACATGAAACTGAAATCAAATTTCTGCTCAAAGAGGGAACGTAAAGAACGTCGTGCAGCTGAAGCGTGAAGCCGTCTTTCAACTTGATGGGGAATTCTCCTATCGTCTCCACTTCAGCTTCAACGCCGTTTGCAACTTTAACTCCTCTTTCTCCTCTTTGTAGCATCCGGCTCATACTTAATCCCTGCATAGAATTAACAACGTGAGTAGTTGCACCTGAATCAATCCACCAAGTAGATTTATCATAACATAAAAACAGGGATTCATCTACAAAAGTAATAAAATCCTCACCCTTTTTCCACATCATTTCAAGCCAGTCAGGACACTTGTTCTGCCAGTGTCCCGCCTTCCCACAATGCAGACACTCATGTTTGCCAACTTCTTTCTTGTCTTGTGGCTTGTTAGAGCGATCAAAACACTGGTGCCTTGCCTTTGTCTTTGCTGGAAACATTTGAAGGGCCACTGTCCCACTGGTTCTTAGGCTTAAAATTCTTGTTGAAGTTCTTGTTGGGAAAGTTGTTCTTCTTCTGCTGATGGTGGACATAGTTGATTTGTCCACCATTCTGTGCAATCATTCTGTCCTCATCTTGCACACGGCGGCCTATGAGCTTCTGCATATCCCATTTTTCCTCTAGGGAATTATAAGTGATCTCTAAGTTGGAGAATGCAGCTGGAAGTGAGCGAAAAAATGTATGGACAAGAAAATCTTCAGGTAGTTTCATGTCCAAGGCAGCTAGCTTCCCATGTAGGTTGCTCATCTTCAGGATGTGCTCTCTCACACCCCCACCCGTATATTTCGTGTTTAGAAACTGATCAATCAACGTCCTGGCATAAGTCTTGGACGACCCAGTGAACTGGGCCTCCACTAGTGCCATATACTCAGGTGCAGTGTGAGCAACACCCTCTGCATTCTTCTCTGGGATAGAGTTCCTTATGGCCTCTGCCATCTTTGTCCGCATAATCAGCAGACATTTCTTGTTGGAAATATCCCACTTTCTCTTCTCGAGATCATAAAGTGCTCTAACGGGCGCGTGGTCACGCTCTCGTGCCGCGAATGCCTCATCAGATTCATTTGCTCCACGCACTGGTGCCTCAGGCAGTACCGGATATGGGTAGTTCATGGCAGTGTCGATATCTGTCATCACCACTGCCAGGTTGAATTGCGTGCGTCATTCTCCATAGTTGCTTCCAACTAGGATAGGGATATCAGACACATAGCTTGAAGAATTTGGGCCTGAAATTTTGACATAAAATTGGTGAGAACAATAATAAAAATAAATATTGCATGTATTAATTTAACTTTGGTCAAAATCAACACATACAACATGCTTTCTACATCAATTCTATATCACCTTTGGGCAGAAAATAGAATAAATGCATGATAACTTGACAAGAAAATTTATAATATTGCAATTATCAGCTTTGGCCAGAAAATAACAATATCATAAAACTGAAATATAATACTTTTCTACTTCTCTAATTAAATATCCCTTTGGTTCAATTTAACTAGAGAATAAATAACGCAGCGGAAAAACATCAAATATCATGAGAAAAAATAATTTTCAGAAGCATTCTACTCTCTGTAAAAATAATTACTATGTGCAAAAATTTAAACAGAGACAATTACTTGAAAACATGCAAAATAAACACCAAAAACAACCAAATATAGCTTCTGAAAATAAATAAACTTAATTGAAAAAAGTTACTATTCACGCGTCACTTTTGGCCCGTGAAAGAAATCGGCCCAAAACGGCCCGCTAAAACTTACGCGCGCGCGCCCGCGCCTCCGCGCGTTTCGGCCCAGCAGCGGCCCAGTCGTTCGCATGGCCCAGCCGCGCTCTCGCGGCATAAGTCTGCTTTTGGCCCCGGAACTCTCGTTCGCGCGCAGAAATCATCCTTGGCGGCCCGGCCCAGCCGCGCTTTCGCGGCCTGGCCTCACAAGCCCATCGCCCGCCCGGGCTTTAGCCCGAAAACCGACGGCTGGGCCGCCGAAACGGCCCAGTCGCCCCTCCCTCACGGGCCGCTTGTGGCCCGCTCGAGTGCCGAGCGCTCACGGCCGTTCGATCGAGATCGACGGCCGGCCGCGACTCTCGCGCGTATAAAAGGACGGACGGCGCTGGGAGCCCTAACCCTAGCGCCATTTCAGTCCTCCCCCGCGCCTTTCTCGCCTGCTCCGGCGGCGGCGGGAGCGTCATGGCCGGCGGCTCGCCGGCGATGGCAAGGACGAGCACGCCGCCGGCCATGGCCGCGGCGCCTCTCCTCTTGTTCTTCCCCTTAGCTCCTCCTCTCCCCCAGATCCACAAGACCCAGAGAGAGAGGGCGAGGTGGCCCTCGGGCCCGCCATGGCCGGCGTCTCGCCGGCGCATGGTGAGGACGAGCATCTCCGGCGCTTGGCCGTCGGGCTCTCCTCCCTCCTTCGAGCTTTGGCGCCGGGGTGATCCCCCTCGCCGGTGCGCGCGTTCCCCATCTCGGGCGAGCGCGCCACCGTCGAGCGGTGTCGCTCCGGCGTCCCTACCGGCACGGCGGCGGTGATGGCTGGCGGCGAAAAAGGCCCCACAGGTAGGTCCTTCTCCCCCCGGCCTCTTTCTCGTAGATCTAGGGTTAGGGTTAGGTTAGGGGTTCGGGATTTTGGATCTGAGATCCATTTTCTTTTTCGATTTTCATCGATATTCTTTTCTTTTCTTTCAGTTTTTGTCGATCTTCATCGATTTCACCCTTTTCTTTCGGTTTTTACACTCTATTCCCCTCCGTCTAAAACTAACAGCGAGTAAAACTTGAATAAAACGAGTGTAAAACGACCCTGAGTACTAATCTACTACTAGATTAGGCTAACTGATACCATTGATAGATGTGTAGGATCAACTAGTAGTAGATACTCATGGGTATAACTTGAACAATAGGGTTAAAACATGGCTAACACATATATAACACTTAGATCTAGAACAAATACATCTAGAGGGGAAAAAGGGGATGCGCAGACCGTTGGTGGTGGCGACGGGGTCGGTAGCCATGGCGGCGGTGGCGGTCGCAGGGGCGGCCGCGGGTTGAGGAGGCGTTGGAGCGGAGGGAACGATGCGGTTGAGGTCGGGGCGGTGGCACCGTGTGCGCCGCACCCACCCGGACGTCTGGAGCGGAGGGAACGATGCGGTTGAGGTCGGGGCGGTGGCACCGTGTGCGCCGCACCCACCCGGACGTCGGCGGCGGACGAGGTGGAGCTTCCCGTTGCTCCAGTGCTCCCTCGATCGGTAGGGTTTGTAGGTGGGGTGCTGGCGGCGCGGTCAACCTCGTGATGTGTGCCCTAGCCCCCCACCCTATCTTTATAGCACTGTGCAACGGGGGCCCACCAACCAATGCTAGATTGGGCTCCCCCGATCAGGGTGCGTGGACCGAGCCCACCATGGCCTTTGGGCCGTGGTGGTGGAGATCGACCTAACACAGGGTCCTAACGTTTTCACTGTAACAATTTTACTATGCCGATTTTACTGTTCTGAAAACACTGTAGGGAACACTGTAGCACGACGCTGTGGCAGAGAGACCTTGCCCATTCGCCTGCGATCTGATGGCCACAAACCAACCGAAAGTTACTGCTACAGTGTTTTCCTAACTTCCCTTCA
Organism: Urochloa ruziziensis; assembly: GCA_015476505.1. Taxonomy (NCBI): domain Eukaryota; kingdom Viridiplantae; phylum Streptophyta; class Magnoliopsida; order Poales; family Poaceae; genus Urochloa; species Urochloa ruziziensis. The sequence continues at coordinate 10,816,763 of CM027124.1, forward strand.
GCACGTCAGGGAATCCAGAGCGGTTGTTGGAGGCGGTGAATGCCAAGAGCTGGCCTCCAGCACACACAACCCCTCTGGGATGCTGCCCGTGAGTTCGTTGTCATCAGCTTCAAAATAAACGGAGCTTGGGGAGTGCTTTCCGAGTTCTGCTTGTAATGTGCCGCTAAGGTTGTTACCATACAACCTTAATATTCTCAGTGATGGCAACCGACCGATGCTAGTGGTATCTCACCATAGAAGTTTTTGCTGAAGAGCTGAGGTACAGTTTTGTGAGGTTATCCAAGCGCCCGAATACTTCTGGGATGGTTCCAGTAAGATTGTTTCCGGAGAAGTCAATTATGGTTAAGCTCATGGCAGCAATGTCATCAACCACTATTTCACCAGTAAGATTGTTCATGTACACAGTCAAGGCTTGCAGCTTCTTGAGGCTCCAAATTCCTGAAGGGATGCTTCCATTTAACGAATTTATTGAGAGGTCCAGTATCTCCAGTTGCTGCATGTTCACCAAGTAGCTCAGTTTGCCACCCAGATGCTGACAAGGTTGCTTAGATTTTTAAATGACAGTGGCAACTCACCTGAGTCGAATGGGTTGTACGCTAGCCACAGCGTCCGCAGGCCCGTCAGCTGGCCAAGCTCGACTGGTATAGTTCCGGTGAGGTGGTTAATTGTTGTCGAGAGTGAGATAGTGGAGGTTCCTGAGCATGGATAGGGATGCCGGGACAGTACCATTGAATTCATTACCACTAAGCTCTAGCGTGCTTAGGTTAAGTTCTCCGTTAATCCATGGCCGATGTCACTTGGGAGCTCCCATCCGAGGTGGTTGTAGGATAGGTTGAGGTATCGGAGTGATCGGCAGTGGTAGAGAACTCTTGGGAACGGTCCAGTGATGCTGTTGTTGTTGAGGTCGAGGTGAACGAGACTGGAGAGGCTGCCGATCGCGTCCGGGATAGGCCCCGTGACATTGGAGTTGGTGAGGATGAGGCTGGTGACACGCCCGGCTGTGTTGCATCCCACGTATGGCCAGCTGCAGTGTGCACCGGCTGCCGAGGAAGTGGCGCTCCATGCTGCGAGCACCGGCGGGTCGCCCCACGCGCGCTTGATCTCACGGGTCGGCGGCGATTGGGGCTTCGCGGCCGCATGGTGGCGCAGGAGGAGGAGGCAGCCTCTGCTAGCACAAGCACGATGCAAGAAGCATTCACGCGGCGCGGTGTTGCCATTTCCTGCCGCTTCTTGGTTGGACACGGGGGAATCGAGGTGGCTTTCGGCGTTTCATATTTAAACCGGGGAGAACAGAAAAATCTTTGTCTTACTCCGCGTCTCGGCCAGAGATTTGGGCCCCGTGTTACTTTCGAGCCGTGACGAATTTTCCAGGTAGCTCCGTGTCTGCGGCCGGAGACGACTGTTACAGAAAAATTACTCCGGTCAAACAAGCGCGGCAATTTCCCTATTCGAAATCATGTTTTCCTCCTTGTTCCTGCAACCTGGCAATTTCCTATTGGCTTCCAAATAAGTGGCGGGCCACTCAATTGCTAGCTGCATGCTTCACAAACGGAACGGCGGATTTTACTTGAGCCTGGAATCGACAAGTCGACCTTTGAGCTGCGGCTGTATCAGGTCATACGTACACACCTCCATCAGTCGTTATCAACAATGTTTAAATAATTTTTGCTGTTACTCCCCTTGCTTGCTCCTCTTGTCTGACAGATCAAACTTACATCAACAGTCAACACTGGCATGAAGTACAGTGCGGTACAACAATTTTTAGTTTCTTTTTGCTAGTATATAACACTATGCACATGCTGATTTGCTCCGTGTCTTGGATGCGTCCTGTAATGCTTTCCCCTCAATTTGTGGATCCTGAGCTCCTGTAAGGCATTTTAGCTTTCATTGATGTTTAAAAGATGTTCAGAGTTGAGACTGTAATGTGGTAAGCATGTCTTGTAAATTTGTGAAATCAGCAATCTCCTGAATTCGAGAATCGGTGATGGATCGACTGTTTAAAAGAACTGACCAAGGGACAGACATCCCCTATAATTTTTATTAGACGGATGCTGCACTCGAACCCGGGTGGGCGAGAGCTATAGCCTGCTCTGGCTAGCCACTCCACCCGCAAGAGCTTGGCATGGATCGATTGTTTAACGCAAATTCAAATTAATTAGAGGACCGTTATATACATTAACAAAATACATTCTGGATTTTTTTTCTCTGACAGTACCAATGTGTTTGCTTCGTGTGACAACGTCCGTTTACATTGCAGTTCTTTATGTTTACCAGACACAAAATTGAAAACATCACGAGCTATCAAAATCTTAGAGGAAAACTACATAGCTTAGTCCGTACTCCCCAGTATCTTTAACAGATCCTGCCGGAGAGTTTGTTATTGGCCAAGTTGAGTCGCTTTAATTGTGGCATGCCATAGCCCAGATTGGTTGGTATCTTACCCGAAAACTGGTTATTCTCAGCAACGAAGTACATGAGTGCAGCAGCTACAACCGGAATTCTACCAACAAACTGGTTGTTCCCTATGTCTAGCATCATAAGGTTGCTGGACATAATAGCAGGGAGACTCCCAGTAAGCCGGTTGTTCCGTAGGGTCACGAATAATCCAACCTGCCGTCTTGCTGTCCACAGAGCATCTGGTACACCGCCAGAGAGTTGGTTATTGGCTAGGTTTAGACGTTTAGTGCTTGCAGAGTGGCACAATTTGCAAGACCTATCGGAATGGGCCATTCAAGCGGTTGCTCGAGGCGGAGAAGTACCGTAACTGGCCTTGAGAGCATAACCCTTCCGGGATGGTGCCAGTTAGCTCATTGTAATCAGCAACAATATTATGTAAACCCAGCGAGTGCTTGCCAAGCTCAGGCGGGAGTGTACCAGTAAGTCCGTTATTGTCCAACCGCAGTGTCACCAGCGACGGCAACTGACCGATGCTTGGTGGTATCTCACCAGAGAAGTTGTTGCTGTAGAGGTATAGATCTGTGAGGTTCTCAATGTGGCCAAAGACTATAGGGATGATTCCCGTAAGCATGTTCTCTGAGACATCGATTATGGTCAAGCTCGTTGCAGCAAGGCCATCAATCACCATGTCACCGGTGAGGTTGTTTCTGTTCATGACCAACCCTTGCAGCTTCTTGAGACTCCAAACCTCAGGAGGTATGGTCCCGATCAACAAGTTGTTCCCGAGATTCAAATCCTCCAACTCCAACATCTTCACAATATAGGTAGGGAAGTTGCCTGTGAGGCTACAATTCTGAACGCAGAGACTGACTAGGTTGGTCAGGTTCTTGAACGACACCGGCAGCTCACCTGGGTCAAATGGGTTGTGTGCCAGCCAGAGTGTCTGTAGACTGATCAAATCACCGAGCTGCGGTGGGATAGTTCCGGTGAGGTAGTTGCTGTCGAGCGCAAGGTACCGGAGGTGCCGGAACCTGGACAGAGATGATGGGGTGCTGCCGTTGAACTTGTTGCGTCCTAGGTCCAGCATGGTGAGTTCTGCCCCGAGGCCATGGCCGATGTCAGTGGGGAGCTCCCCGCCGATGTAGTTGTACGACATGTCGAGGTACCTAAGCAAGCTGCAGTGGTAGAGTGCTGTTGGGAACATACCGGCGATGCTGTTGTTGGTGAGGTCGAGGCGTGTGAGCTTGGAGAGTCCACCAACGGCCTGTGATGTTGGTGCCGGCAAGAACGAGGCTGGTGACGCGGCCAGCGCTTCATCTCGAGGAGCAGCTCCATCTCTGCCTCACCGGCGGATCGAGATTGCGTGGCCGCGTGGCTCAGGAGGAAGCAGTGATGCACATGGAGAAGCAGGAGCAAGAGGCAAGCCCACGCCGGCACCGGACACGGCATTGCCATGTCTTCCCGTGGTGGTCGCAGGCAGCGGGGGCGTTTGGAACGTACTTGAATCAGTGAGCACGACGGACAGAAAAATCTGTCCTTTGACTTTTTCCGTCTGACTATGGAAATTTGGTCCTGGAAATTAGTTGCAGGCCGCCATACTTTTTCCTCCAACGGTCGCCGGAGACTGCCGAAGCATTATGATACGACCACGATGCATCTGCATGAGCAATAAATACCAGGGTTCTGGGATTCGGTCCGAAATGACCGAATCCCACCGAAATTCGCCCATCTCGGTCCCTTCCGAAACGAAATTTGTGCTCCAAAATTCGAATATTCCCTAGAATCTAACCGAAAACCGACCGAAATTGACCGAATTTCACCCATTTCGGTTGGGACCGAAATTTTTTCGAAATTGAATCCCAAAACCTTGATAAATACCAGTTGGCATGCTGTCTTGTGCAGGGACTTTTCTAAAAATAATAAAAAAACACGCCAGATTTTTAAATAATGATCCAATGGATATATCGAGGATGAACCATACCAAGATTATTACAATAAGAAGGCACATGTAGCAAAGAGATCAAAAGCAATGATGCCCCCTACTAATTATATTATATAAAAGGGAAACAAAAGTTTACATGTAGGTCTCCAGCCGAGATTCCAATTTGAAGCCCGCGCGCACCAAGCGCACGATGCGCTCGCTCCCACGTGGTGGGACCCGTGCGTGTCAGTCTTATCCTCTCATCTCCCACGCGCAAGCGCAACACGTCTCCGCCTCCCAGTGCGCGCTCTCTCTCTTTACTCATTTTTCTGCCACCGAACGCAAAGCGGCGCCGCCCCGCTGCTCTCTCTCTCTTCTCTTTTCCATAGAACAAAAAGCCGGACCGGTCATCGAACCGGTGGGGCTGCCGGTTCGTTGGTTCACTGGTCCGACCAGTGAACCACTGGTCGGACCGCGGTTCGATAATGTACATATTTAGTGTATACTCACCTGTGTACAAGAAAATCTAGCTGAGATGGCTAGCGTAGGCGGCTCTAAACAAGTAGGGCAGGGTTCGAATCCCCATTTTTGCATGTTTTACACCAGATTTTCCTTTGTTATGCGCTTTGGGCCTCCGAATTGCTATACTGGGCCGATTTCTAGCCCAATAACACACAGAATAGGCCTGTTAGCACCGGTTTTTTCTATAGGCCGATCTTTTAGCCGAACCAGACCGGTGAAGCCGCCGGTTCACGGTTTTTCCGGTAGAACCGGTGGTCCGGTCCAGTAATTTGTTCTAGGCTCTTTTCTGTCGCCCGCCTTTGTGCGCCGCGCCGCCGTCTCCCGCCCTCGACCCGTTGCCGCGGCTGAGCCCGCCCCGCGCGGGAGCGGCGGGATGGCACGCGCTCGGCCCCACGAGGGTCGGCGCGGCGGCGGCGGCTCCCGGCCGGCGAGGCGCCACCCTCGTCGGAGAGGAGGACGGCGACAGCAGGTGACGTTTTCCTTCTTTTTCTTCTTTTTTTCCTTTTTCGGGACAAAACAAAAAAAACTTTTGTTGAAAAAAATTGTTGCAAAACTTTTGCTCGAATATTTTTTCTTCAATTTTTGTTTCAAAATTTAGTTGTCAAAACTTTTTCTCAAAACATTTTCTCTTGATTTTTTCTGCCAAAGTTTTGCTCGAACTTTTCCTTCAATTTTTGCTTCAAAATTTTGTTGTCAAACTTTTTATTCAATGTTTTTTGTTGGCAAAGTTTTTTTCCTTAAAAGTCTTGTTGCATTTTTTTCCAGACATATTTTTTGTGGAGGAGCCGTACATGCAGGGGACCACGCGTGGGCTTGCGTGGAAGCTGCGCGCTGCAGCCTGCGGGTGATAGCAGACGCGTGCATGCGGAAGAGGGTGGGCCCGCTGGTCACGGTCGCGCGCCCCTCGACCTCAAATTTTGGACGGACGTGCGAGTGCACGGTCCCGTCCGTGCGGGCGAGCGCAAAATAGCCATGCCCGTCTCCAGCCAAGCAAATTAAGAAACAAAAAAGGAGACAAAGAAAATAAAGCAAAAGACTAGAGCTAGATTGTATCTATCCATTCACTAATTTGTGGGAAGTATTTTTGCTTTGCTCCAATAGTAAAGCAAACTCTTTCTTGAAGATTGTCTTACATTTGTTTGTAGTCGGTTGCAAGCCTATGAAAATAAGATCATTTCTGCAGGTTCATATGCTCCAGCTCATGAGTATGATGATTTCCATGAAGAAAGGGCAATGTAACTGGTCTTTAAGTGATGTGAATATATCAAGAAGGTCTAGGTGCCCATTGATGTTGAGCTGCAACAGTGCCAAACATTCTTCTGCAAAGGGGCAACTAAGGAAGAGGTGTTCAACCGTTTCTTCCGTGGGTGTTGTGCATAGAACACAGTTGTAATCTGGCAGTTGTCGATCCTTTATGAGTAGCCAGAAGAAAACTTTGTGCCTGCATTGACATGATGATTTCCATAACCAATTGAAGATTGGGTGCACTAGTTCATGCCCTATGATGTGTTCATATGCTCTGCTGGATGAGAACCAGCTGTTTCCCCAAATGTAACTCCAAATATCTGCAACCTCTGTGAGAGTTACTCCTTGTAAATCAGTTATCAAATCTTGTAACTCATTGAACGCCTCAGTTGATATGGGCAGATGAAAGAAGTCATGAATGTTTGCTGCCTCTTTTGCTTTGGACAAAAGCAGTCTCTGGTTTTTTAGCAAAGGAGTAAAGATGTGGATACTCCAATTTCTTAATTGATCCTCCCCATAAATCATCCCAAAGCAGACAGGTCTGTCCATTCTGCAGGTTTACTGATGCAAGGCCTTTGTATTCCTCCAGTAATTTCAGATTATTTTGTTGAAAGTAGAATAACAAGATAGATAGGTGAATTGGTATTCTCATTGATCTCTTAGCACCCTTTTATAGGTGATTACAAATTCAGTTACTAGAACTGAATAGACACACAAATAATGGTCATGATCATTAGTAACTGCTGTAATTAGAACCATCATGAGCCTACATGCCTTCCTTGCAGTGGGATGCTTAGTGGAGATTTAGTGTCTTGATGAGAGCAACTAAATTGCTTTGTAACACTCCCCCTTTGCTCGAGTCCCATCTTGAGATCAACCTAATAATTCCTTTTGAAAAACCCCGTGGGAAAAAATTAGGAATAAATTGTATGTTAATTACTCTATCATGAACCTGTAAGGTTATGTAAGGTTGAAGGAGTAATCCATGTCTTGTTTTATCTCTAGAAAAACCCCGGTGGGGAAAACATGAGATAAGACATATACTTGTATCAAACATTGCCTCATTAAAAACTTTGTATGAGAAAAACCTGATGGTAAAAACTCATAAAAGAAAAGAGTACAATGTGAGGCGTCTAACACGGTCCATCATTCAGAGAGTCTCCCCCTGAAGCTTGTAAATCTCTGAGCCGTCTCATACCAATCCCTTTTACACATTTCTCGAACGAAGAAGTAGGTAGAGATTTGGTAAAGAGATCTGCCAGATTATCACAAGACTTTGTCTGTAAGATGTTAATTTTCCCATTTAGCTGAAGCTCATGAGGGTAAAACAACTTAGGTGCAATGTGCTTTGTGACATTGCTCTTGATGTAACCTGTTTGCATCTGTGTAATACAAGCAGCATTATCTTCGTAGATAATGGTAGGCGATTCTGAAGAACCAATACCACATGATTGCTCAATGTGGTTTATCATTCTGCGGAGCCATACACATTCACGTGATGCCTCATATAGTGCAATGATCTCAGAATGATTTGTGGAGGTAGCTACTAATGTTTGCTTAGATGACTTCCATGATATGGTCGTCCCTCCATGAAGAAATACAAATTCTGTCTGTGATTTGGCATTGTGGGGATCAGACAAATAGCCAGCATCAGTGTATCCAATCAAACTAGGATCATTAGTTTTCTGGAAAAATAAACCAAGATCTCTAGTGCCATTTAAGTACCTAAGGATTTGTTTTCCTCCGGTTCAGTGGCGCTTTGTTGGGGCAGCACTATATCTTGCTAATAGATTCACTGCAAATGCAATGTCAGGCCTGGTACTATTTGCAAGATAAATGAGTGCTCCGATGAGACTAAGATAAGGGTATTCCGGTCCCAATATGTCTTCTCCTTCGTCCCGTGGTCGGAAAATATCTTTTTCTTTCTCGAGAGATTGAACAACCTTGGGAGTACTGATTGGATATGCTTTGTCCATATTGAATTTCTCCAATACTTTTTGAACATAGACAGATTGGTGCACTAAAATTCCTGAGTGAAGGTGCTCGATTTGCAAACCTAAGAAAAATTTAGTTTGACCCAAATCCTTCATCTCAAACTCCATCTTTAGATGATTACGAGCTTCATTAATATCCTGAGTGTTGCCAATGATATTTAAATCATCTACATACACTGATATGATGCAAAATCCTGTGGAGGATCTTTTGATTAAGACACATGGGCAATCATTATTATTGGAGTAACCCTTCTGTAGAAGGTACTCTCTCAGCCGGTTGTACCACATTCTACCCGACTGTTTAAGACCATAGAGTGATCTTTTGAGTTTTACACAATACATATTGCGATTTGAATTTCCATTCGGTACAGGGATCCCATTGGGGACCTTCATGTATATATCCGAATCTAGTGACCCATACAAGTATGCTGTCACGACGTCCATCAACTGCATAGGTAGACGTTTTTGAGTTGCCAGTGATATTAAATATCGGAACGTAATTCCACTCATAACTGGAGAATATGTTTCATTGAAATCAATGCCGGGTCTCTGCGTGAACCCTTGTGCTACAAGCCTCGCCTTATATCTCACCACCTCATTGTTCTCATTCCGCTTCCGGACGAAAACCCATTTAAAACCCACAGGGAAGGTTTTTGGAGGTGTCGGTATCACTGATGAGAATACCTCTCTTTTTCTGAGGGAGGCTAACTCTGCTTGAATTGCTTCCTTCCATTTGTTCCAGTCCGAGCGCTTTTTGCACTCTACCATGGATTTTGGATCTGGATCATTTTGGTGGTTTCAGCAACTGATGAGGCAAAATATATGTCGACAATTGTAGTCTTACGATCATATGATTCTCCAGAATCAACATAGTTTATGGAAATTTCTTGTACCCCAATTGACGGCTCGATATTTCCCAATACAGCAGCGTCGGGGCGTTCCAATGTCCCATCATCAGAAATTGAGTGCACTGTTGATGTGGGTAGTGGATTGTGTAAATCCACTCGGTGTCTCTCAACTTGAGGTTGAGCTTCATTTACTGTGCCAGAGGGGTGATCCCTCTGTTTCCTCGTGCGCTTGCGAGGATTTGCCGTATTTCTCCCACTTTCTTTCGAGGAAGGGAGTTGAATAGTTTTGTTTGGTACCTCTATTCTTTCCGGCACATTCCTTGCGGGAATGTATGATTTTGTGACACTTTTACTCACAGTAAATGAGTCTGGCAAGTTATTTGCAGCATTTTGCAAATTAATGATCCTTTGAACTTGAACTTCGATTCAGTGGTACGAGGATCCTCCCTTTGGGTGTCTAAGGCATCCCAATTTATTTCCGGGCATTCAGTGTGATACTTGAATTCTCCCCCTAATGCCGGAAAATGTTCTTCGTTGAAGATACAATCAGCGAACCGGGCTGTGAGTAAATCCCCTGTAAGGGGCTCCAGGTATTTAATGATCGACGGAGATAAATACCCCACGTAGATCCCCATTTTCCTGTGAGGGCCCATTGATGTTCGCTTTGGTGGTGAGATCGGTACGTATACAGCGCAACCGAATTTCCGCAGATGGGAAATATTAGGAGGATCACCATGAACCATTTGCAGCGGGGAAGCTGTATGGTATGCAGTTGGACGCAATTGTATTAAGTCACCAGCGTGTAAGACTGCGTGACCCCAACATGAGGTTAGTAAGTTACAATTTTGCAATAATGGCCTGGCAATGAGCTTTATTCTCTTGATGAGAGATTCAGCTAAACCATTCTGAGTGTGAACATATGGTACAGAATGTTGGACTTCAATTCCTAAAGCCATGCAATAATCATTGAAGGCTTTGGAAGAAAATTCTGCCGCATTGTCCAATCTTATAGATTTTATCTGGTGTTCAGGATGACTTGCTTTAAGTCTGATGACTTGTGCAATCAATTTTGCAAAAGCATGGTTCCGTGTCGATAAAAGACACACATGAGATCATCTTGTGGATGCGTCTATTAAAACCATAAGTACCTGAAAGGTCCAGATAAAGGTTGAATTGGGCCACAAATGTCACCTTGAATGCGTTCAAGAAACTTGAGCGGTTCAGCCTGTATTTTGAGATGTGAGGGTCTCAAAATTAATTTCCCGGTTGCACATGAGGTGCACACAAAATCTGAGGATTTTGGGAATTTTCTATCACTCATACCATGTCCATTTGAATTGCTCATGATTTTTCTCATCATCCCGATGCCGGGATGGCCAAGGCGTTCATGCCAAGTTTTGAATGCATCTACATTCTGAAAAATCACTTTATATGCAACATATGGTACGGGTTTGATGTATGTGTAGTACAATCCAGACGGGAGAGAAGGCACCTTTTCAAGTGTCTGTTTGCCATATCCAGTTTCTTTGGTCAAGAGGAGGAACTCCTCATTGTTTTCTTCATGTGTTTCCACATGAATCCCATTTTTCCGGATATCTCTATAACTTAGTAGGGTACGTGTTGAATCGGGATACAATAATGCGTCCTCGATATCAATTTGTGTACCCATTGGAAGTACGATGGTGGCCCTTCCGGAACCAACAATCGTAGCATCGCGTCCCGCGATGGTCAAAACTTGTCCTTCTCTTTTTGTGAGAGTTTGGAAAAATTTGACTTCCCTAAGTATAGTGTTAGTGGTACAACTATCCACTAGGCACATCTCTTCATCCATCGAATCGACTCCCGTAACAATCTATATAATGCAGAATTTAAAACTCATAAGAATAAAGCAAAATATAGAAAGTACATACGAATATATTAATAATAACGAGTGCATTATTACAAATGATATCAATAAAGCAACATCATGTCTTTTTATTACAACGAGTACTTTTGCAAAAATAAACTTGGAGCCTAGATGAGGTCTCCAAAAACATCGTTGGAAGAGTATTCCACGAGTAATTTGTCGACGTCCATGAAGTCTTCCTCTTTGCTCGGCGGAGTCTTGGCGTTGCTCGGTCCCGTTCCATGAGGGATGGGGTCCATAGCTCCATTCTCCGGCACTTGAGAGGTGAAGTGTGCTTCAAACTTCTGAGGGTTCTGTGTATGACCCATGGACTTCATGTATAGTTCAACGAGATGCTTAGGAGTACGGCATTTCTTAGCAATATGGTTGTTGCAACCACACCTGTAACAAATGGTTTTGTTTCCATTGTCACTTTTGGGCTTAGAAATTCCTTTCCCCTTTTGGACTTTCCCGTGTGTCTTTTTGGTTCTCTTTCTTTTGCCCTTTCCTGAAATCTTTCCAGGATTCACATTTTGACTATGTGTCTTCGCATTTGCATGTACTTCAGGCAGTGGAGCAGTACCCAATGGGTGCTGATTTGAGTTCCATACTGTGAGCTCATGGTTCTTTTCTGCCTGTTTCAATGTCTGAATTAGCGAAGAATATTCTGTGAATTTTCTCTCACGGTATTGTTGAGTAATAATACGCTCTGATGGGAGCATTGTAGACAGTGTCTTTTCAATTTTCTCCTCATCATCAGGCGCTTTCTCACAAAACTGGAGTTTAGAGCAAATCTTATGAACAACATGATTATAGTCGTCTATGGTTTTGAAATCCTGTAGACGTAAGTGATTCCACTCATGCGTGGCCTCGGGGAGGACAATCGCTTTATGCTGTTCATATCTTTTTTTAAGAGATTTCCATAAGACCATTGGGTCCTCCTCAAATTGATATTCCATTTTCAAATCTGGATGAATATGATTTCTTATCACTTTCAAAGCAGAGAATTTGGACATATTTGAGGGGGTAGAGGTCCCTTCAACCGTCTCATCTATACATCTGTATAGTCCTTGAGTCGACAGAATCACTTTGACATCCATCGCCCAGGCAGGGAAATTGGAACCATCAAGAGCGAGAATCTCAAACTCTTTGGTTGCCATCTCACCTACATTTGTAATTGCCAAATATTTTGAGAAATCATGGCAAAATTATGCAAAAATGATGTGAATTCAAAAGAAATGAACTCGAAAAATGAATTTTCTCAATAAATTGCTTATTTTTATGGCTGTCGCATGATTTAAATAACTCAATATTCGAAGTTTCAAAATTTGATGATCATATTCGGGCATCACTATTAATAGTGTAGATCCTTCGGTGGTGTTGAATACCACTTTAATATATGATCAATTTTTGATAAGTGAATAGAGAAATTTGACTAGCGTGTGCCATAATAAAATTCTGAGTTCGAGGAATATTCGCTATGCTGAGGCATGCGTAAATTCATATGATCCCAAACTACAAAGAATTTATTCAATTTAGAGAATATTTTTGCATTGAATTGAAATGAAAGTAAGGCAATGGAATTTAATTTGCAAAAGACTTGTAAAGTAAAGAGCATGGAAATGCTAAAATGCTGATAAAGGGCATAATTTGTAATAAAAGTAAATAACAGGGGGCTGTAAATGAACTTTTATTATAGCAGAAAACTGCGGAATGTAAATATGCCAAAGCCTGAGGGCTTAAATGCAAAATTGCAATTCTTGAAAAAGATAAACATTATTGGGCGGTGGGCCGAGACAATCTCGATTTCGGCCCACCGCCGCTTTCGGCCCAGGGGGTCGGGCGGGGGAGTGAGCGCTGGCGCCGGCCTGGTGGGCCAGTTGGGCCGGCCCAGTGCGGCCCATGGCGCCGCGGCCTTAAACGCTGGCTCGGGCGGGCGGCTAGGGTTGAGACCCTAGCGCGCCGCCGCCGCCTGCCAGGCCAGCGCCGCCGCTCGCGCCGTCGCCGCGCCCGCGCCGTCGCCGTCGCCTGCGTCGTCGCCGCCGCGCCAGCCAGGTCCGCCGCCGTGCCAACTCCTCCGCCCCCTCCTGCACCTCTAGCCCTGTCTCCATCTCTGTTCATGCCTCCCCCTCACCTGAGGGTGGGGAACGGTGAACCTCGCCGCCGGCGCTGCTCTCGGCCGGCACATGGCCGGTCGAGATGAAATTGGTGAGCCGAGGCGAGTATTGGCCACCGCAGCTGCGGTCGAGCGGCCCAGGAACCGAGGAGAAGCCTGTGGTGGAGGAGGTGGTGGAAGCGTCGCTCCGATGGAGGTGAAGCCGGGTGGAGCCGCCATGGTAGCACTGGTGGAGCCCTCCCCTGTACTGAGGTAGAAGGGTGGGGCACCACGGCGTGCAGCCCTGGTGCGGAACTCTGTCTCCGCCTGGCGTGTCGCTGGTGGCGTCGCTGGAGTGTATTCCGGCGAGCGCACTGGTGATTGTACCGGAGAGGACGACGACGAGGAGATGTCGATGACCGGGCGTGGTGAAGGCAGAGCAAATCCAGGCCTCGCATGGGCGGTCCAACCATGCTCAGTACAGAAGTGGGGATCCGCCACTGGGATGCGGCCCGCCGAGCAGCAGTGGCATGGTGGCGAAGGTGGTCCACGGTAGGCTTCAAGCCTGAGCCCTCCTGTGGGAGGTGCTGGTGGAGGAGTGGCCTGGCGAGCTGCAGCGTTGCGGCGCGCTTGATAGCGAGCCGAGCGCCGGGCAATGCGACGCCAGGAACGGGAAGCCGAGCGGCGTCCACTAGCTCTGAGGAGCTGGAGCAGCTGTTGTCGCATGAGGCGACGAAGAGCAGGGATACGAAGGTGGCGAGGGAGACCAATTTCAGCATCACGAAGAGGTAAGCGTCGAGGCATCTTACCCAAGGATGAGGCCTTTTCCTGCTCAGCTTGTAGAGCGTGCTTGATAACGTGTTGAAAGTAGAATAACAAGATAGATAGGTGAATTGGTATTCTCATTGATCTCTTAGCACCCTTTTATAGGTGATTACAAATTCAGTTACAAGAACTGAATAGACACACAAATAATGGTCATGATCATTAGTAACTGCTGTAATTAGAACCATCATGAGCCTGCATGCCTTCCTTGTAGTGGGATGCTTAGTGGAGATTTAGTGTCTTGATGAGAGCAACTAAATTGCTTTGTAACATATTTCTCCACCAGAATGAGCCTTTTCTGATGTGGCTGGGCACCTTGCCATTGGCATAATGCTTCTCCCAGACTATGTGCACACAAGGTATGTCCACTTTGTTGAAGAACTTGTGTAGATTCTTGAGCAGCAGTGCTTTATTTTGTGCCCTCAAATTTAGAACTCCAAGTCCACCTTCTTTCTTTGGCCTGGACACCATTGTCCAAGCAGCTTTTGGCTGTGTTGAGGCATTGATGTCTGAACCTCTCTAGAGGCGGTGCTTTCTCAGCTTGTCAATCAGGTCCAGAATTGTCAGATGCATATCAAAGGCACAAAGGAAGAAGGTGGGCAGGGAAGTGAACACTGAGTTTGTGAGTTGTAGTCTTCCTGCCTATGAAAGGAAGGTGGAGATTCAAATGAGTCTTCTTTCACATCGTGTTACCAGGGGGAGAAAATCTTGTACTGATGGCTTGGTCAAGCCCAAGGGTAAGCCAAGGTAAGTAAATGGAAAAGAGCCTTTAGAGCAGCCAAGGACTGTTGCTAGCTCATCAAACTTCTCTGGTGTGAGGTTGATTGGCACCATCATTGACTTTGCATAGTTTACTCTAAGCCAAGTGGAGCTTGCAAAAGAGTGCAGCAAGTCTTTGAGGATCTCCAATTTCTGCTGGCAGCCTTCCATGATGATGAGTGTGTCATCTGCATACTGAATGGCTGGGAAGTTTGAAGAGAAGCATACAGGAATTGGTAGTTGTAGTAGGCCTTGATCTTTTGCTTTATTCAGGACTGATTGCAATAAGTCAACAGCCAGGACGAAGAGAAGGGGTGAAAGGGGGTCTCCTTGTCTTACTCCTTGGTGACAGTGAAAGGTTTTCCCTATTACTACACTGAGAAGGATTGCCGAAGTATCAGAGGAGAAAATAGATTTCATCCATGTGATCCACTTAGGACCAAAGCCCTTGTGTTCCATGATCTGCAACATTGCTGCATGCTCTATTTTGTCGAAGGCCTTCTCAAAATCAAGCTTCAGAACTATCAGTTCCTTCTTTGAGGTGTGGTAGAGGTGCAGATATTCAAATGCCCAGGCTAGGCAATGTTGGATAGTTCTGGATTTAATGAAGCCATACTGATTCTGGTGTATCAAGCTTTTGATGACCATTTGTAGCCTGTTGGCAAGCAGCTTGGTAAGGAGTTTTACTGATGAGTTCAGAAGGGATATGGGTCTAAAGTCGTTGACAGTTGCTGCAGGGTATCAGAGTAATGAAAGATCCATTGATGCTCTGCAAGCAAGAAGGAATCAAAATCTTCAATTTGCAGCTTTTGTAGTCCTCTTTGTACAGCTTATTTCACAATGTCGACTTCGAAAAAGGACTAACGCCTGACTCGGTAGAAAGAAGGAACTGAAGTATCAGCAAAATTCAACGTAGATTATGTCACCATCATTTGATAGTGGAAGTATCATTTTTTTTCGTTACACACCTTCCAGTGTTAGAGATTAATGCGAGTACTCACATCCATTGGATTGAAAAATGTTAGTTCAACATTTTTGGTCCAATATTTTTTCATAAAAATGTTGGCTAACTTTTTAAATATTGATTCAAAATTTATGATCCAATATTTTTCCATTAAAATGTTGGCTCAACTTTTTTATAAATATGTTGGACTCAATTCTTTTTAAACAATGTTGGTTCAACATTTATAATCCAACAATGTTTTCAGTTGCAATGTTGAATGTTCCGTCATTCTAGGTTCGATGTAGACTCAGAAGAGCTTTATAGTCGAGGTCCTTAACCATCTTCCACTAGACACATAGGAGTAGCCCATGCAAATGCCATTTGAAGGTTTGCTAGAACGACACTTATGCCAACATCTCAGGGATGCGATACTAAGCAATTTATTTTTGCCTGCTTTATCATGCTCTCTCAGCAGGTTCTTTTGATTTTACCTATTTGCCTTGACGAAACCAGGATCCTTTGGTGGATTGTAGGTATTATGCCTGAATGATTTAACTGTGCTTTTCTATATGTTATTAGTTCCTGCAAAGCTCTTCATCCACTCTAATTGGACAGTATATCCATGCATGTATGTGGCAGTTAATCCCAAGTATTGCAGTCATTTTACTTTCATCAAATCCGTCTGATTTTTACTAGAGGATGTGACTATTTATACGGCAGAGAGAGTAGTAACACTAATAATGTATAGGCTATTAGCTTCATGTAAGTGTTGGATGAACGGATGTAACTTAAATCTTGTCCGAATTAATGGCCCTAGCTAGCCTCTCTGATTCCTGAAAGACGATTATAAAACATGCATTTTGAAGTTTATAAGATGCTTAAGACTTCAAAATGAATAATGCAAACTAATAATAATGTCTTCAGAGATATGTTCATTTTTTTTCTTGACGTGAAGTCATTATTTATGTTTGTGCTTTGAAAGGCACATAACATATTGGTGCTGGGCACCAAGTCCATGCAGTTTCTCCAGCGTTTATATCATTGCCGAAAGTTGCCACGCTCATGTCGATGAACTTAACATATACTCCCAGAGAGTTCATTATTGGCTAGGTTCAACGTCTGCAGCAGTGGCATGTCATAGCCTAAACTCCCCGGTATGTCACCAGTAAGCTGGTTACTGTGTAGGTCCAAATATTGCAGAGTATGACAGCGGGCAAGGCCTACTGGGATGGAGCCATTCAGGAGGTTGTTTGAGGCGCCGAGCTGCTCGAACTGGCCTCCGGCGCACAACCATTGTGGTATCTGGCCGGTGAGGTTGTTGTCTTCGACATAAACATAAGATAAGCCCAACGAGTGTTTTCCGAGTTCTTGTGGGAGGGTACCTGTAAGCCTGTTACTAGACAAAGACAATATCCTTAGCAAAGGCAACAGGCCAATGCTCACTGGTATCTTCCCGGAGAAGTTGTTGTTGAAAAGGAGCAAATATGTGAGATTCCTCAAGTGCCCGAAGACTTCTGGAATGATTCCTGTAAGATTGTTGTCCGAGACGTCGATCATGCGCAAGCTCATCGCAGCAAAGCCATCAACCACCACATCACCGGTGAGGTTGTTGCTAGACACATCCAACCATTTCAGCTTCTTGAGGCCCCAAATTCTTGGAGGTATGGTTCCTGTAAATGAGTTGTACGCGAGGTTCAATACCTCTAACTCCGGCATCTTCACCAGGTATCTCGGGAAATCACCGACGAGGCTACAATTTTCCAGCACGAGCAAGACTAGGTTTGTCAGGTTCTCGAACGATGCCGGCAACTCACCTGCATCGAACGGGCTGTTCTTCGTCAGCCCTAGCTCCTGAAGGCTCGTCAGTTTGCCAAGCTCCGCTGGGATAGTGCCAGCAAGGCTGTTCTCTTGTAGCATGAGAGACCGCAGGTTCTGGAGCTTGGACATAGATTTTGGGATACTCCCTGAGAGGTGGTTCCAGCCCAGCGCGAGATGCTGAAGGTCCCGAAGCCTGGACAGAGATGCTGGTATGGTGCCGTTGAAATTGTTGAAGGTGAGGTCTAGAGTACTCATGTTCGCACCGAGGCCATTCCCGATGTCACCGGGGAGCTCCCCGCCGATGTCATTCCAGGACATGTTGAGATACCGGAGCGAGTGGCAGTGGTAGAGCGCCGTCGGGAACACGCCGGTGATGCTGTTGCTGGAGACGTCAAGGTGCGTAAGGCTGGAGAGGCCGCCGACGGCGTCAGGGATGGCACCGATGATGTTGGCGCTGGCAAGCGCCAGCTTGATGACGCTCCCAGCCGAGTCGCAACCGACGTACGGCCAGCGGCAGTGCGCGCCGGCGGCCGAGGCGTCGGCGCTCCACGCCGCGAGCGCGGGCGGGTCGCCCCACGCCCGCTTGATCTGAAGGAGGAGCCCCGCCTCATCAGGTAGGGACTCCACGGCCACGCGGTGGTGCAGGAGGCAGGCCACTAGTAGGAGCAGGACGCAACTGGGACTCGCGCGGTGAGGTGTTGCCATGGCTTGCACTGCTGTGGTGGAAAGCAAGGGGGGCGTTGGGTTCGTACTTGAACCGGTGAGCACAGAAAAAATCTTTATCATCCTTGATTGAGTCCGCGCCTCGGGCTCGGCCAGCAGAAATTTATGCTTGAGTTACATTCAGGCGTGATGATTTTTCCACGTAGCCGTCAGCCTGTCACCGGAGACTTAAACTCAGTGATCGTTCCGGTCAAGAACGGCAATTTCCGATGGAGCCGGCCTCCTGTTCCGTACGTTTCCCGCGACGTCGCGCGTTTCCTGGCTGCTAGGATGGTACGACTGCGATGGAGCTGAATTTTGACAGGCTTTGTTTTTCTTCGAGATATTGATCGATTAGCTGTCCTATTCTGCCAAGCATCTCCTGCTAATTTTTTTAGATTGTTGAAAGGATTGCACACCAATTTGATCGACGTTGGGCCCCGATTTGAGCTGCAGCTCTACAAGGTGGATGCACGCCTCCCATCAGTTATGGTCAACAATGTTTGAGGCTCTCATCAGCAGAATAATTTCTGCTAGCTGGTGTTAGGTCGATCTTCACCACCACGGCCCAAAGGCCGTGATGGGCTCGGTCCACGCACCCTGATCGGGGGAGCCCAACCTAGCATTGGTTGGTGGGCCCCCGTTGCACAGTGCTATAAAGATGGGGTGGGGGCTAGGGCGCTCATCACGAGGTTGACCGCGCCGCCAGCCACCACCCCAAAACCCTACCGATCGAGGGAGCACTGGAGCAGCGGGAAGCTCCACCTCGACCGCCGCCGACGTCCGGGTGGGTGCGGCGCACACGGTGCCACCGCCCCGACCTCAACCGCATCGTCCCCTCCGCTCCTGCGCCACCTCAACCCGCGGCCGCCCCTGCGACCGCCACCGCCGCCATGGCTGCCGACCCCGTCGCCACCACCAATGGTCTGTGCATCCCCATTTCTCTTTCTAAATGTATTTGTTCTAGATCTAAGTGTTGTACACGTGTTAGCCATGTTCATTATCCTATTGTTCAAGTTTTACCCGTGAGTATTCTACTACTAGTTGATCCTACAAGTTTATCAATGGTATCAGTTAGCCTAATCTAGTAGTAGATTAGTTCTCTGGGTAGGTTCTACACTCGTTTTATTCAAGTTTTTACTCTCTGTTAGTTAGACAGGGGGAAGAGAGTGTAGAAAAATGAAAGAAAATGGAAGAAATTGATGAAAATCGATTAAATTCGAAGGAAAAGAAAGAAAAATCAAAAAAGTGGATCTCAGATCCAAAACCCCGACGAAAACCCTAACCCTAACCCTAGATCTACAAGAAGGGGCGCGGTGTAGGGGGAGGACCTACCTCTTGGTCTTCTCCGCCGCCGGCCATCACCGCCGAGCGCGGGAAAGGACGCCGGAGGGAAACACCTCGACGGCGGCGCGCTCAACCTTGAGGCGAACGCGCTCGCCGGCGAAGGGGCTCACCCCGGCGCCAAAGCTTGAAGGAGGGAGGGGGAGCGCGCTGGCCTTGCGCCGGCGGCGCTCGTCCTCACCACGACCGGCAAAGGCCGGCCATGGTGGGCCGCGAGCCCCCTCACCTCTCTCTCTGGATCTCACTGTGTGGGTCTTGGGGAGGGAGAGGAGAGGAGCTAGGGGAAGGGGAAGAAGAGGAGCGCTGCGGCCATGGCCGGCGGCGCTCGTCCCCGCCGTCGCCGGCGAAGAAGCCGAGCGCCGCCGGCCATGGCCGCAGCCGCGCTGCGTGCGCCGCCGGGCCGGGAGCGGAGAAGGCGGGGGGAGAAAAGGAAAGTGAGGCTAGGGTTGCGGGGAGCCGGCGCGCGCGCGTTATATACGTGCGACGCGTGCGGGGAGCCGTCGATCTCAGATCGACGGATCCGACGGCCGAGAGCGGCCGGCGCTCACGCGGGCTGGAAGCGGCCCGTGAGGGAGGAGAAGCTGGGCCAGATTGGCGGCCCAGCCGTTGGTTGCTAGGCTAAAGCCCACGCGGCCGGAGCGCGAGCGAGCTGGGCCGCGAAAGCGCGGCTGGGCTGGACTGCGAAGGGTAAAACGCGCACGCGCAAATGAGTTCAGGGGCCAAAATCAGACTTCTACCGCGAAAGTGTATTTTGGGCTGACCTGACGGCTGGGCTGCTGCTGGGCCGCTGCTGGGCCAATTTCGCGCAAAGGCGCGGCAGCGCGCGCGCGGGCCACTGGGCCGGTTCTTTTCGCGGGCCAAATTCGTTGCTGCGCATAGTATCTTTTTTCAATTAAGTTTATTTATTTTCAGAAGCTATATTTGGTTGTTTTTTGTGTTTATATGCATGTTTTCAAGTATAAATCTCTGTTTAATTTTTTGCACATAGTAATTAATTTTACAGAGAGTAGAATGCTTCTGAAAATTAATTTTTCTCATGATATTTGATGTTTTTCCGCTGCGTAATTATTCTCTAGTTAAATTGAACCAAAGGGATATTTAATTAGAGAAGTAGAAATATTTTATATTCAGTTTTATGATATTGTTATTTTCTAGCCAAAGCTGATAATTACAATATTATAAATATTCTTGTTCAAGTTATTATACATTTATTCTATTTTCTGCCCAAAGGTGATATAGAATTGATGTAGAAAGCATGTTGTATGTGTTGATTTTGACCAAAGTTAAATTAATACATGCAATAATTATTTTTATTATCATTCTCACCAATTTTATGTCAAAATTTCAGGCCCAAATTCTTCAAGCTATGTGTCTGATATCCCTATCCTAGTTGGAAGCAACTATGGAGAATGGCGCACGCAGTTCAACCTGGCAGTGGTGATGACAGATATTGACACTGCCATGAACTACCCATATCCGGTACTGCCTGAGGCACCAGTGCGTGGAGCAAATGAATCTGATGAGGCATTCGCGGCACGAGAGCGTGACCACGCGCCCGTTAGAGCACTTTATGATCTCGAGAAGAGAAAGTGGGATATTTCCAACAAGAAATGTCTGCTGATTATGCGGACAAAGATGGCAGAGGCCATAAGGAACTCTATCCCAGAGAAGAATGCAGAAGGTGTTGCTCACACTGCACCTGAGTATATGGCACTAGTGGAGGCCCAGTTCACTGGATCGTCTAAGACTTATGCCAGGACGCTGATAGATCAGTTTCTAAACACGAAATATACGGGTGGGGGTGTGAGAGAGCACATCCTGAAGCTGAGCAACCTACATGGGAAGTTGGCTGCATTGGACATGAAACTACCTGAAGATTTTCTTGTCCATACAGTTTTTCGCTCACTTCCAGCTGCATTCTCCAACTTGGAGATCACTTATAATTCCCTAGAGGAAAAATGGGATATGCAGAAACTCATAGGCCGCTGTGTGCAAGATGAGGACAGAATGATTGCACAGAATGGTGGACAAATCAACTATGTCCACCATCAGCAGAAGAAGAAGAATTTTCCCAACAAGAACTTCAACAAGAACTTTAAGCCTAAGAACCAGTGGGAAAGTGGCCCTTCAAATGCTCCCAGCAAAGAAAAGGGCAAGGCACCAGTGCAGGGATTAAGTATGAGCCGGATGCTGCAAAGAGGAGAAAGAGGAGTTAAAGTTGCAAACGGCGTTGAAGCTGAAGTGGAGGCGATAGGAGAACTCCCCATCAAGTTGAAAGACGGCTTCACGCTTCAGCTGCACGACGTTCTTTACGTTCCCTCTTTGAGCAGAAACTTAATTTCAGTTTCATGTTTAGCAGACGATGGTTTTGAGTGTCTTTTCGACAGTGAACAATGTTTAATTATGTTAAATAAAGTTTGTGTGGGTCTTGCCTTCCGACAAGACAAACTTTATAAGTTGTCTGTTTATGATGATTTGTTTATGATGATTTGTATGCATGTGAAGATGTGTATGCAAGTACTAAGATTGTGCATGAGATTGAAAATGTATCCTCGTCTACAAAAGTAACCAAGAAGCGGAAAAGAATTGATAACGTTTCATCGAAATTATGGCACTGTCGTCTAGGCCACATTTCGAGGGTGAGAATGGAACGTCTAGTTAAAGGATCAATTCTTCCACCGCTACAATTCTCAGACTTAGAACAATGTATTGATTGCATCAAAGGCAAATACGTTAAGCAAGTAAACAAAGTAGCAAAACGAAGCACGGGAATCTTAGACATAATACACACAGACATCTGTGGTCCGTTTCCCGTTGCATCAGTGGATGGTTTTGACTCGTTCATCACATTCACAGACGATTACTCCCGTTATGGCTATATTTATCCAATAAAACAAAAGTCAGAAGCGTTGGATAAATTTAAGATATTCAAAGCTGAGGTCGAGAATCAGCTTAATAAGAAAATAAAATTAGTAAGATCAGACCGTGGGGGGGAGTACTACGGTCGACACACCCCGTATGGCCAAATTCCAGGACCTTTTGCAAGGTACCTTCAGGAAAATGGCATAGTTGCCCAGTACAGTGCACCGGGTGACCCACAGCAAAATGGAGTAGCTGAAAGGAGAAACCGTACCTTGATGGATATGGTTAGAAGCATGATAAGCTATTCCACTTTACCAGTTAATTTGTGGATGGAGGCTTTAAAGACCGCCATTCACATCCTAAACAAAGTGCCTAGCAAAGCAGTCCCTACGACACCTTATGAACTTTGGACGGATAGAGAACCCTCTCTCAGATATATGCGTGTATGGGGCTGCCCCGCTGAGGCTAAGATTTTTAACCCAAATATTGGGAAGCTAGATCCCAAGACAGTCAGTTGCTATTTCATTGGCTATACTGAAAAGACAAAAGGGTATCGTTTCTATTTGTCCTAACAGACACACAAAGTTTATGGAAACGAGACATGCAGTTTTTCTAGAGAATGAGATGATCAAGGTCGATCTCCACCACCACGGCCCAAAGGCCGTGATGGGCTCGGTCCACGCACCCTGATCGGGGGAGCCCAACCTAGCATTGGTTGGTGGGCCCCCGTTGCACAGTGCTATAAAGATGGGGTGGGGGCTAGGGCGCTCATCACGAGGTTGACCGCGCCGCCAGCCACCACCCCAAAACCCTACCGATCGAGGGAGCACTGGAGCAGCGGGAAGCTCCACCTCGACCGCCGCCGACGTCCGGGTGGGTGCGGCGCACACGGTGCCACCGCCCCGACCTCAACCGCATCGTCCCCTCCGCTCCTGCGCCACCTCAACCCGCGGCCGCCCCTGCGACCGCCACCGCCGCCATGGCTGCCGACCCCGTCGCCACCACCAATGGTCTGTGCATCCCCATTTCTCTTTCTAAATGTATTTGTTCTAGATCTAAGTGTTGTACACGTGTTAGCCATGTTCATTATCCTATTGTTCAAGTTTTACCCGTGAGTATTCTACTACTAGTGTTGTACACGTGTTAGCCATGTTCATTATCCTATTGTTCAAGTTTTACCCGTGAGTATTCTACTACTAGTTGATCCTCCAAGTTTATCAGCTAGTACTAACATGTTGCTCTTGTCGGACGGATCAAACTATGAACCCGTGGAACGAAGCGAAGCGAAGAGTGAGTTTGTGTGGCAAGTTTATATCAACACTGCCAAGAACCAAAAGACTCTTGGCGTGTGAATTTAATTGAACGCGCATGGTTCGCTTGATAACCTCTCTTGTGTCGCCCGCGTAAGGCCGGCGGCAGTGCGTGCCAGCGTTGGAAGTGGCGACGAGCATGCGCCAGGCAGCACGAGCAGGAGGGAAGCGCATGCTTGGTGCGGTATTTCTTGGCCGCCGTGGCGTTTGGGTGATATTTCAATCGGGATGGAGCCGTTCAAGCGGTTGCTCGAGGCATCGAGGTATTCTAACCGGCCTCCAGCACACAGCCCCTCTGGGATCTGGCCGGTGATCTCGTTGTTATCAACATGAATCTCATATAACCACGGTGAGCGCTTTCCGAGTTCTGATGGCAGTGTACCCGTAATTCTATTACTAGACAAAGACAATATCTCCACTGATGGCAGATGACCAATGCTCACTGGTATCTCACCGGAGAAGTTGTTATGGGAAAGATGCAAATATGTAAGGTAACTCAAGTGCCCAAAGACCTCTGGAATCATTCCAGTAAGCTTGTTCTCCGAGACATTTATCGTGACCAAGCTCATCGCAGCAATTACCACGTCACCAGAGAGCATCCCCAGAGGTATAGTTCCTGTGAATGAGTTATGCCCGATGTCACCGAGGAGCTCCCCGCTGATAAAGTTTCTAGACAGGCTGAGGTACTGGAGTGAGCGGCAGCGGTAGAGCGCCATCGGGAACACGCCGGTGATGTTGTTGTTGGAGACGTCGAGGTGCGTAAAGCGCCCGGCCGACTCGCACCAAACGTACGGCCAGCGGCAATGTGCGCTGCCACCGGCGGCGGCGGCGCTCCATGCCGCGAGCGCCGGCGGGTCGCCCCACGCGCGCTTGATCTCCAGGAGTAGCGCCGCCTCGCCTTCCGGCCGGGGCTGCGCTGCCGCGCGGCGCGGTGTTGCCATTTCTTGGGCTGCGGTGGAGGCTGGAAGAGTGATGTGTTCTACTCAGGCTAGCACAAGTAGAGAAGGTTTGGGATCGGTCATTTTCAGCTTTGCGAGGCTGATGGTATGTCACCGGAGACTGAAACACTATAAGTTATCACTTGCGTCCTCTGTTTTGAATTATTTGTCACTTTAAGTTTGTCCTAAGTAGAACATATTGTATGCTGGATTAATGAAACTAGCTAACTAAAGTGACAATACGTTATAGACACCCCTGATATTATGTCCAAAATATCACAACTTTATATACCATTTTAGTAAGTCAGCTTTAACGTAACGCTTTGGTAGCAACTTTTATGAGACAAGTTTCTAAAGTTTGTGCTTGACTCCGCCAGTCGATGAAGGAAATTTGACAATTGGGGTCACATTTTGGTCGGGATAATTTTTTTTTTCCAAAGCGCACAAGATTGAAACACGGCGACTAGCCAGTGGAAGACCTGAGGGGTCAAGATACGGTCGAATGGAGGCCATGGTGCGTACCAGCTAACTTCCACTGGCAGTTCAGACCTGCCTTTTGAGTTGGATATGATATAAAGTAGGGCACATGCTATGACATAAGATCTGAGATCATCTAATTTGCAAACATGTGGTGATATTGCTTCCAAGGAGTGATGGGTTTAAGAGGTTCTCAAGAAGAGAGAGTCAGAGTGGAAAACCAAAAGAAATTGAGATGTTGGGACCTAGTAGTGATTACTTCGGAGTCTGATTTGCCACTGTTAAGATGACGAAGGAAGTGACAGTTAGTCAGTTGCACAGCCGTAAGATGCGTGTAATTGATCAAGGCAAAGAAAAATTCACCAGATCGGAAAGAAAGGAATGCATTTGCTAAACTATGTCAGGTTAATGTAAGTTTACGTTCTTTTTCTCTACAAAAGGTTGTTCTCCAATCCCGGCAACAATCGGCAAAAACATTACATGTGCAGGCAGAATTTTGCCTAGCCGAGCAAGCAAATCTCTTCCATAATGAAACGAAGGCCGGGTAGCCTGCTCAACAACAACAACAACAACATATCCATGTCCAACACAAGGAACCGAAGAATGAAGACCAGCATCCTTATTTGCATGCATCAGGACTATACTATACTAACAGGCTGGCAGTGCCTCCATGCCTATGGCCATCAATATCTGCTACCATTCAGTTCATATAATGGCAATGCCTTCTCCAATGCTCTATTCCTGTTGTAGTGCTTCCCTTTTCTTCTTTAACAAGAGGATGCATATTACTGGATGGGTGCCGACTGCTTGAACCTCTGCTACTGCAACGTACGGCTACCGCCTGATTCCTGGAAGCTGTCACAAAGCTTGGAGAAACCTATAGCTCATCCATGCTGAAGCTATTTATTTATTTACTTTTACAGATCCAGCGGGAGAGGTTAGTCACCGGCCTGCAGGTTCAGTACCGGCTGCGGATTAGTTAACAGATCGTGCCAGAGAGTTTGTTATTGGCCAGGTTCAGCCTCTGCAGCAGTGGCATGCCATAGTCCAGGTTTGCTGGTATCTCACTAGATAACTGATTGTTCTCTGCACTGAAGTACTCAAGCGCAACAGCTACCGTCGGAATTCTACCAACAAACCGGTTATTCCCTATGTCTAGCATCTCAAGTTTGTGGGACATCGTGGTAGGGAGACTTCCAGTGAGCTGGTTATTCCTTAGGATGACCCACTTAAGTTGGCCCGCTGTCCACAAAGCCATTGGCACCTCGCCAGATAGCTGGTTACTATCTAGGTACAGTGCATGTAGAGTGGCACAGTTAGCGAGGCTTACTGGGATGGATCCATTAAGGCGCTTGTTGGCCGCAGTGAACCATTGGAGCTGGTTACTATCTAGGTACAGTGCATGTAGAGGAGCAGTGCTGCCTCGCGTAACGGCCGGGGATGCGCCGCCGCGTGGCGCAGGATGCAGCAGGCTAGCACGAGCAGGACGAGGTACGGTGTTGCCATTTCTTGGGCTGCGGTGGAAACGGGAAGAGTGCTGTGTTTTTTATTTATCTGTGTCCTTGACGGGGGCTGTAAGGATCGATCGTTTTCACCTTGCTTGACTCATGGTCGTGGTCAGTCTCAAAAAAAAAAAAGACTCATGTGGTCATGGTCTGTCACTAGAGACTGAAACACAAGTGCTCTGTTTTATATTATTTATCACTTTAACTTTGTGCAAAGTCGAACCTATATAATGTAACTTAATTTGACTAAATTTACATAAAATATATATTAATATACACGATGCATATTTATCACTTTAACTTTATGCTTGACTCCGCTAGTCGAGATGAAGAAAATTTCACGATTGGGGTCACATTTTGGTGGGGATAAGTTTTTTAAAATGGACACAAGACTGAAACACGGCGACTAGACCAGTGGGAGATCACCTGACGAGTGACGACCATGGTGTGTGTGTACCAGCTATAACTTGCACCAACCCGTGTGTCCGCACGAGCT
Source organism: Urochloa ruziziensis (assembly GCA_015476505.1). Classification (NCBI taxonomy): domain Eukaryota; kingdom Viridiplantae; phylum Streptophyta; class Magnoliopsida; order Poales; family Poaceae; genus Urochloa; species Urochloa ruziziensis. Next base: position 10,843,649 of record CM027124.1, read on the forward strand.
GAGGTAGTAGCTTGGGTATCATAAATATTATAAGTTATATTTCAAATCAGCTTGAACAATTAGTTTTTTAGTGTTTTTGTATGTGTTGGTTTCTCAATACTTTTGGCATCATATGAAGAATGACATATTTTTGATCATAACGTATATATAATTTAAATAATAAATAATATATCAATGATCATTGATTATTATTGTTGGTGGGGCAGGATAAATACACATTCAAGACCATGGTGCATGTTTTATTTGCTTGAAAATTGCTATTGCTAATAAGTTCAATTGCTTTTGTTTTTTGTTCTGAGAACAATGACACTAAAAAGAAAATCACTTTGTTTGACATATTATCCTTGGTATAATTTAAATCCCATTGTAGCCGATGTCAAGAAAATCGAGTACATGGGCATGTGGGAGGTTGCTTCTGGAGCTCAACCGTGTAGATATCTATAGTCAAAATTATAATTGTTAGTTCATTTTTATAAATGAATAATTAGTAGGGTCCTAATTAGTACTACCTCCGTTTCAAATTATAGGTCGTTTTGACTTTTTTAGGTTCATTATCTTTGTTATGCACGTAGATAAACATTATGTCTAGATTCATAGCAAAATTTATGAATCTAGAAAAGCTAAAACGACCTATAATTTAGAATGGAGGAAGTAACATGCTTTAATATAGATGTTTAGATTGGTCTGTGCTCTACTTGTCTCACCGATTATTTCATGTTCTATTGAAACATTGTGCGGTTGTTGTTTGGTGCTGGTTTGTGATCCTTTCCTTCCTCGGCAGTGTTACACATAAATGACACAAATAGATTTGGCCGTCAAACTGAATGACATATCGCCATAGCATCTTGATATTTTTATCCCATGTAAATAGTGAGCCCTTGAAGAGGAAGACGGTAATAGTATCTTCTTTCCAATATGTCCATCTCGTGTGATGCTGTTTTCATCAGGATGTCTTTTGCTCCAGTTTTTCCTATATTGCTCAATAGATGTGATAAAGGGCATGCAATTTAAATCAACATAATGGTAAAATAATAAAGTATGTGAAGGATTTAAGTGTAACGGTAAATGAAAAAGGTATATATCACAGGATATGACTCCCTCAAATGTTGCATCTTTCTGTTCTATGTCTGTAGAGCATCGCATGCCGTGCCTGCTTGCCATCTCCACAACAGTTTGATAACCTGTTTTCTTTTGCAGATTGGTGAAAGAACTGCTACTATTTTCAAGCACCCTCTTTCCTGTGCCAAATCGAGATTCAAAGCGAATAATTACTTTTGCTAATAGAGATGACTACATTTATTTCAGGTCCATATTTCACTATTTAGTTTGATGTAGAGCACTACTTGCATGTGTGCTTTGTGCTCTGCTTCATCAGACTATGCAAATGACTGACAGAGCTTTTGCTATTTTATAATGAAAGGCATCATGTCTACGAGAAACCAGGTGGCCCAAAATCGATCGACCTGAAGGAGGTTGGCCCCCGATTTGAGCTGCGGCTGTACCAGGTGACAAACACATCTCTATCCAGTCATCGCCAACAATGTTTGAGGATTTCATCGGCATAATGTTTTTTTGCTTGTGCTAACATGTTTCTCTTGTCTGACAGACCAAACTAGGTACCGTGGAACAAAACGAAGCGCAAGTATGTGCAGCGACTTTACATCAACACTGCCAAGAAGCAAAAGACCCTTGGCGTGTGAATTGAGTTGACAGTGGTTTGATTGTTAACCTAGAAGGCTCCTCAGTACAACAATTTCCTGTTTTGGCCCTTCACCGTTTACTGTAATAGTAACATCAATGCGTAGGATAATGTGTCCTCTATTGCTACCCCAATTTGGGGTCCTGGTAGTTATAGCATCCAGTGAAATTTTCAAGATAGAGTTTGAGTTATTGGGTGAGATATATGAAATGTTCCTGGAATCATTCTTAGTCGGTATTGATAGTTGGGCTTACATAATGTCCTTGTTTTGTTGAACTGCCTGACCAACGATATCATCTACGGTCCAACTATACACTGTCGCCGAATCTCTCACATTAACAAGTTCGCCTAGTCATCCTTTCCAGTTTCCACTGCCGTTCCGTCGCCGCTCCTACCTCGTCGGCCATTGTAATTTCATAATTTGTAACTACGTTTTCTCCTTTTGCTTCCACCTGGCTCGTTGGCCTCGGCCATTGCAACCGCCACTGAGGTATCTATGCTCTTTGCATCTTGTGTTTGCAAAATTCAGTGATATTTACATTTGTGAAATCAATCATCAATTGAATGTTGGGTTTGTAAATTTGTGAAACTAATCGCTTGTGTTCGTGATGAATTGATTGTTTAACACAAGTTCAAATATTGGATTGTTCCAACAATGTGAGGGACAATACCTCCAACTCCGACATCTTCGCTACATGGCCCGGAAAATCACCAACAAGGCTACAATTGTCCATCGAGAGACTAACTAGGTTGGTCAGGTTATTAAAAGACGCTGGTACCTGGCCTGCATCGAACGGATTGATTGATAGCTCTAGTATCTCTAAGCTCGTTAGTTCACCAAGCTCCACTGGAATAGAGCCGATGAAGAGGTTCTCGTCAAGCGCAAGACGTCGAAGGTTCTGCCGTTCTGGAGCCTAGACAGGGATACCGGAATGGTACCATTGATCTCGAGGAGGAGCTCTGCCTCGCCCACCAGTCGGGACTGCACATCCGTGCGGCGCAGGAGGCAGACGAGCAGCAGGAGGTGAAAAGAGCATGCACATGCTCGGCGCGGTATTGCCATGTCTTGACCGTGTGTGCGTGGTCAGGAAGCCAAGGGAGGTCTGGCCGTATTTCAATCGGTGAGCAGTAGGGCAGAAAAATGTACCTGTCGACCTCGACTCCGCCGGCTGAATAAGCAAAATTTGGTCATGGAACCAGTTGCAGTCGTCCGTGATAATTTTCACAACCGGTGGCCGGAGACTTGGCGGCTCATTCTTGGTCACTGAAGCACTACAATTTGCCATGATTTGTCGTTTGTACGAGCAGTTTGTTGGTATCCTAGATTAAAATAAAAAGCTGATGAAGGCTTCAAACTCTGGTATCTGAGATGAAGTTGGGAATTGGGATTCTCTAAAAATGTTGCATCATGGACCAGCCACCAACAGATGCGTCCAACTATTGCGAGCCAAAGAGGAACGGTGATAATCGAGCGGCGGAATACTGTGCCGGTCGTCGTTTGGGAGATTCGGAAGGAGAAGAACCATAAGAGCTAGTGTTTGAGCGGAAAGAGCACTCCGCCATGTCGCTCACAGTGCTTGGGTGTTGTTAGCCGGAGACAGGAACCTGGAAGCCCGTTTTTCTTCTCCAAAAAGAGGATGAACACAAGTGGCCCAATTTGCCGACTCGACTCGGTTTAGCTGTCTCTTGATCATTTCCCGTCATTTTGCTGGTCCTAACATGTTGATCCTCTTTTCTGACAGATCGATAACACTGCCAACAAGCAAAAGAGCCTTGGCGCATAAATTGAATTGGACGTGGTTTGGCCTGTCACCGTTTACAGTAATAGTAACATTAATGTAGTATAGAGGAGAAATATGTCCTGGAGTGCTTCCCCCAATTTGTTTTGGGTGGCTGTTATAGCATGCAGTGAAGTTTAGAAGATTATTTAGCGTTGAGATTTTTGAGGTGAGAATCATAGTTGTCTGTGGTTGTTAGAGCAACTCCAACCCACCCTCTATATTTAAGCCTTCATTTTGCTTTTTTAGATGGCCATCTAAAATTTAGGGGCTTCAAATTCTCTCCCCACTCCAACCGGCTCACCAAATTATGGCCCCCAAATCAGTCTGAAAACTAGGTCCCACCTGTCAGCCACACTCCCCTCCTCCCTCTCTCCCTCCCACACCCGTCCCCCCCCCCCCCTCCCGCCCGCCCGATCTCCCTGCTCCGTCGCCGGCGGTGTCCCCGAAGCCCGACGACGGGGTCTCACTGGAGCTCCACTGCAAGATCTATTCTTCGGCGCGGCGCCGTGGACGGAGCTCGGGCGGCCACGCGACGGCGGAGCGAGCTCGCCCGCCGCGCCCGCGTGCCTCTCCCCCGCGCCGCCGCGCCCGCGTGCGAAGGGCGCCGCCGTCGGGTCGAGAAGCTCACGCGCGTCCGCAGGGGAAGAGGGCAGCCACTGCGCGGGGGAGATGGCGGCGCGACGCGGGAGGGAGAGGAAGAGGGGAGGGGAGGAGGCGCTCCTCCGGCGGCGCCGGCCCGAGCGCGGGCCGGCGGCGCTAGGCGAGCGCGGGTGGGTGACCGGAACGGAGGGGGAAGAGAAAAAAAATAGGTGGGGCCACTGTCAGGTGGGATAGAGGGCCTCCGGATCTAGGGGCCCTGGGCCAACATTTAGAGGCATATAATATTTGAAATAAAAGAAATATATTGGCTTTGGACAAAAAAAAAAAGTGAGACGTTACACAAAATATATTGGTTGGTGCTCGGCAGCCAGCCCGTGCAGTTGCTTTCAACGCCATTGCGGAAAGTCGCTAGGTTCAGTTCCTACCGATGAACTTAAAATATCCTTCCATATAGTTCATTATTGGCCAGATTCAGTGTATGCAGTAGTGGCTTATCATAGCCTAAATTCTCCGGTATCTCACCAGTGAGCTGGTTACTATGTAGGTCTAGATATTGTAGAGTATGACAATGAGCAAGACCCACTGGGATGGAGCCGTTCAAGCGATTGCTTGAGGCGCCGAGATATTGTAACTGGCCTCCGGCGCACAGCCCCTCTGGGATCTGGCCGGCAATCTCGTTGTTATCAACAGAAATATAATATAAGCCCAATGAGTGCTTCCCGAGTCCTGACGGTAGCGTACCCATAAGCCTATTATTACACAAAGACAATGCCAACCGTGATGGTAGACGGTCAATGCTCACTGGTATGGGTGATCGGGTTTGGCGTTAAATCATACTGAGAAGGCCCCCGCGTCGCACCTCTCGGGGCGGCTCGGGCGGAGCCCGACTCCACCGCCCCGACCCCTCCCCACCCCCATCTCTGGCGGCCGTCGTCGCCGTCGGCGCGCGGCGGCGGCGGGCCGAAACCGGTACCCCTGCGTCCCTCCTTCCCCTTCCTCCCCCGGTCACCACTCTCTCAAACCCTAACCCTAGGTCGTGCATCCCTTGGTCGCCCCCCTACCGCCGACCGCCGGCGTGCCCGTCGTCGCCGGTTTCGACACCTCCCCGGCCTGCACACCTCGTCCATGGCTTCCGCTGCCCCATGGGCATCGTCGCCGGTCGCCGGCCGTCACTTCGGGGGTGGCTGAGGCTCTCCTCGGCGGCGCCGGCCGCCGCCCGGTCGCCCCCTCCTCCCCGCCCACGGATTTGGCCCCATCCGCCGGCTTCTCCCCATGGCCGGCCGCCGCCGCCGTCGGGGCCTCGGGGCTCGAATTTGGGCCCGAGCCGCCGCCGTCGGGACCGGGATGCGGCTGTCTCTCCTCTCTTTGCCGGTCGTCACCACCGTCGAGTTCTTCGTGCCGCCGGTGCTGCCGCCCTCACCGGTTCGGGCCGCTGCCGCTAGATCTGGGCCTAGGCTCGCCGTCGCCAGATCTGGGCCCAGGTCCATCGCCAGCAGATCTGGGCCCAGGCCCTGCCGAAGCAAGCTGGGCTACGGGGTTGGCGGTGCTGTCCGCTGCCCTCCGGCGGCAGCGTGAGCCGGGTACAATGGGCCCCGTGCTACTGGGGTGGGGTGGTCGCTTGCATCTGTTGTCTACCTATGCTCCTTTGACTCGTCATCACTATGATCGCCGGAGCCGTGACTACCTCGACGGATACACACTGGCGGACGCTTTGCCGCCCCTTCTATGCTTGTTCGACTGTTGCTTTGTCGTCGTGTTGCTTGCGGATACTTTGCCGCCCCTCCTACGCTCGTCTGGCGGATGCTTAGCCGCCCTGCTACCCTTGATTGTGCGGATGCTTTGCCGCAATTGTTGTGCTGTTTGCTGGTCGTATTTGGCGGATACTTTTGCTATCGTGATGCTCCCTCTCATGGTTGATGCCTTTAGGATGTGGTGTTATTGTCTCTGACGGATGCTTTGCCGTCGTGTTGCATGTTGGTCGTCTTTGACGGATGCTTTGTCGTTGTGGCGCTGCTGCTCCTGGTGGATGCTTAGCCACCCTCATGTCGGTTGGTAGTCTCGGTCTTCGGCTCCAGTGGTGTTGTTCCTCGGGTAGGCTCAATGTTGTTAAGGTCGTCTCAAATATTGTTAAGATCATCGCTTCCAGTGCCTGTGATTGCCCCTCTTCGTCGTTGTCACCATGGTTCGCTCGCTGCCTTTTCCATCGTTTGGTTCTCTAGCCTTAGTGGTCTGCGGTGTTGTGTTGGCTTTGGAGGCCTTTGGCGAAAGCCGTGGCCGGTGTTCGCCGGTGCTGACAATGGCTGCGTCTTTGACGTAGTTACCTCGTTGGAGGCGTTGTTGTGGCCACCAAAGCCATTTGGTTTTGCCAGGTGAAGACTTGGACCGCTCATTCGTGGGCGGTCAGACGATGGCGGCGTCGACGTCGCTTCCTTCGTGAAGGCATTGTTTTGCAGGACCCTCGACCTCTGCCCGCTGGTTCAGCGTATCAATCAGTGATGTGCGGGTGTTCATGGTGCCTATCTTCATCGCAGGACTCGGTCGTGTTAGATCTTTGTTAGGTGGGCCAGGCTCTTCTGGTTTGTTATCTGTGTTGTCTTTTCTTTTCTTGTTTGCTGTGTTGTAACTCTGCGCTTTAGGGACTCTCCTAAAGTTGCTTTATTGTAATTCTCTCTTCCGCTTAATGAAAAATGTGCTACGCATATCTAAAAAAAATGCTCACTGGGATCTCACCATAAAAGTTGTTATTGGCAAGGAGCAAATACGTAAGGTTTCTCAAGCGGCCAAAGACTTCTGCAATCATTCATGTAAGGTTGTTATTCGAGATCCCGATCATGTTCAAGCTCATCGCAGCAAAGTCCTCAATCACCACGTCACCAGTGAGGTTGTTGCTAGACACATCTAACAATTGCAGCTTCTTGAGGCTCCAAATCTCTGAAGGTATGGTTGGACACGGATGTTCTGAGACCCGTGTCCTATGACACCCCAGAAAGGGTGGCCACGATGGCTCCAAGATTCGGTCGCTTAAACACATCAATTGATGATGTGGAGACGGTAAACCGGACATTTACAGCGTGGCCCAGTTTAACACGAAAAACAGACAATGAGCGATGGCGCGTCGGGTACCTCCGTTCACACGCGCAGGCACCGAAGGCAGGCCATCCATTCCCGGTTGGCCTCCCTTGCAAGCCAAGCAACAGCTTAACCCTCCCGCGGAAAAGCCAACGGCCCCGCACCCTGTGCCTACCACATTCGAATCCTGAGCCCCCGCCATTGCTTGCATCGAACCTCTGCTCTAACAGAGGCGTGATTTCACTGGATGCGATGGAATCGGCAGATGCGATGGTAGAAGCGGCGGAGGCTTCTATGTTTGTTGATGCGACGCCCACCAACAAAGGATTGGAAGATGAGAGGGAAGGGGAAGAAGCAACGCCCAATCCCGGAGGAAGCACGGGCACCCACGAAGCCTCAGTGGGTTCCTTGAGTACCGCTCACAGAACCGTTCAAGCAACCACACTTCGTCCAGTCTTTGGGAACACAAGAACCGCAATTCGTCGACGCAGAGGGTAAGATCTATAACCTAGCCGAAAAATTAATCATGCTTACCGTCTCAGTTGAATAGGAAGCATGTAGAGTTGCACTGTTGGAAATTATTTACCCACAATATGTGTATATTCATAATATACGAAACATATTAGATGAAATGTATGTAATTCAGAGCTCTTATGTGTTCAGAATAGGTGAAGTGAACCAGAAACGTGAAACTGAATGGTGAACCAACTTACACTAGGATTTGCAATCCAAAAAAGCCACTGTCATTTAGCTAGATACTGCCTATTTGAAGTAAAGAAGCGAAACAGCAGTGACATGGGTCGTCAAACAGGGTACCACCCTGAATTTCGTATGTCGTAGTCCATGGAAACGCTATGTTCACAGTGTCACCGTGGTGTACAAATCAAGTGTGTGCAACAAATGTAGCAAAATACTTGTTGTACTGTAAATGAAATTTAAATTATTTGGAAAGATAAAAAAATGTAGCGTAAATTCCCCAAACGCTGAACAATGGCTGAATGTGCAGCGTTTCTGTTCATCCAATGAGCAGGTGAAATTAAGGTGTAATTCAAATATTCTGTACTCAGGAAACAACCCAGAAGCGGACCTGATTACAGAAATGCTCCTAATGAAGAAACTGCACTACTGAAAGCTATACGAACAGCAGAAGAAAGAGCAGGAGAGGCAATTTTCTTCCCTTACAAAGGAACAATCTTCAACAGTAGGGAGGAAGCGAAGGAAATGTACAACCTGTATTCTTGGGAAAAGGGTTTTGGTGTCAGATTCACACGAGCAAGGAAAAATGATGAAAAATACATGACAAAGACAGACATTGTGTGTTCATGCCAGGTAAAAATTGCCATACACCTCTTATGTGTCCATGAAAGTAGTCTTAATTCACACCATATTTGTAACATTGTGGTTAAATGTTGTTGAAATAGACAGCTTATGCAAACTAAGTTAGCAAGATGTAAATAAGCAGCACCACTAGCACAATGGGACATGTGTAATGTTTATGTATTTAAAATATCTGTGCAGGGATTCCAGACACCCCAAATGCTGCGTCCTCCAGAACCAACTGCATGGCAAGGATAAGGCTACTACGCAGGGGAGACCATGCATGGTATATTTCAGAAGTTAATGATTGTCACAACCACACGCTAACCGAAAGTTACGAAGAAAACCAGCAATGGAAGTCACACGGTTTTATAGACCCTGCTACTAAGGATTTCATAAAGAAGTTGAGGGAAAACAATGTGAGCTTAGGGAGAGTGTGCAACATTTTAGGGCTGTCAGATACAACTCAAATCCCAGGTATTAGAAAGGATTCAGTACGTGCACTTTGCGCAAAGTTATCACAAGAAAAATTGAGGGATGATATTGGAAAGACCTTGAAACTACTTGAAGAAATGAAACAGCAAGATCCTGGTTTTGAGGTGAAGTTCAGAGTAGACACCGAAAGGGCAAATTAATTCCATGTTGTGGTGCACAGGGAAGAACAGAGCAGACTATGCCAAGTATGGTGACGCAATCACATTCGATACAACTTACAGAACGAATCTGTATAGCCTGCCATTCGGAATATTTGTGGGAATCAACAATGAATTCCAATCAACTATTTTTGGAGGTGTACTCTTGACAACTGAAAAAACTTCAGACTTTGAGTGGGCTTTCACCACATTTGTTGAGATAATGGGAGGCAAGGCACCGAAAACAATACTGACAGGTACATATCATTGAACCCACCAAATTTCTATAAATTCCATGTACATTCCTCAAATACATTTATTAGATTCATAGGCTGCTATACATATGCGAACAGAGCCACACTAATTGCAAGTATGACACAATTGCAGACCAATGCGCAGCCATGACAAGAGCAATCAGAATCAAATTGAAGGACACAACACACAGGTGGTGCCGATGGCATGTGCTGAAGGATGCAAAAACACACCTGGGATTTGCATACTCCAAACACTGCTCCTTCAAGAAGGAATTCAATGATCTTGTGACATATGAAAGGGATGTTGCTTCCTTCGAGAAAAGATGGAAAGCATTGCAGACGAAGTACAAGCTTACAAATAATACATACCTAAAGAGGCTGTATAGATACAGGCACCGGTGGGCAACACCATACTTCATGGATGTATTCTGCGGTGGCATGACAAGCACACAGCGCAGCGAAAGTGCTAACCACATGGTGAAGGCACTTATACAAAAGGCAGCACCAATGCACCTTTTTGTGAGCAAGTTTAGAGAACTCCAGGCTGATCGCAAGTATGAGGAAGGAAAGGCATCATTCGTAACAAACCAGGTAATGGAAAGAAGCTGTACACTAACGCATTCCCCAATTTGTACTTCACAATGTGGACATAATTAATAAATAGATTTGTTACATAGGCATAAACCTTTAAGTCTTCAGCAACATACGTAAATGTCTGAATAATTATAGAATTATAAATACAAATTGGCCAAATTTCAATTGAATGAGTAGGACTGCCTGAGGAAATGAGTTTGCAATTAGCAGGCATCACTTATTGCTCCCTCCTGTTCCATTGCAAGTAATGTATAATTACTGTGTAAGGTCTGCAATTATGTTAAGTGCTGAGCAGTTTATGAAGTCCTGTATGTATACATGAGTTGTGTTAATTTCCTTGCATTGTGGTAATCATAAAACATACTGACACATCACTCGATTATATACGGAATGTAGTGAACTACATTCTGTATTGAAGACGTATTGGTAAGATTTTAAGCAATGGATAAAGCATAGTTAAAAAATAGGTTATGTTGACTAACACTGCTTGGTCACCCCTAAAAGTTGCACTTTTTCTTGTCAGAAAAATAGAAAACTGAGAACCAACGAACCACTTGAGGAGCATGCTAATGCAGTTTACACGCGAGGGATGTACGAGAGATTCAACTATAACATGCACCAAGCCGGAAAATTCAAAATAAAGGAGAAGAAATCAGAAACTGAATGGATACTGGTTCATAACAAGATGAAAGATGAGGAGGAAGCATTCAAATTTCACGTCATGCTGGAGGACAGTGAATACATCAAGTGCAGCTGTGGCTTGTTTGAACACATGGGCATGATTTGCCGCCACGCAATAAAGGTACAAATTTTTAAGTTTCATGGTACTACCATACAGAGAATTTGGTATGCACATCGTTTCTAACTGAAATAACTAAACTCACAGGTGTTGCTCAATCTAGACAAAGCTGAAATACCTACAAGGAACATCGTCGGTAGATGGACAAAGGCATGGGAGGGCAGCAACCCACAGAACCAGGTACATGCGATGGACATATGCACCGAAGAATGATAAAAGAAGGATGATTATCAACAAGGCATTGCAGCTCGCAAACAAACGCTCAAGGCTCAGCAACTACGAATTCGAACAGGCAATGCAGGTGCTGACAACAGTGGAGCGAAACAATGAAAGAGAAGGAGAAAATAACAGGCAACCACAGCAGCACGTACCTTTGAGCATGGATCAGATTCCTACAGCATGCCCACGAAGTACATATAAAGGCGGAAGGCCAGCTAACACAGCTCTGAAGTCATGGGTGCCAAGCACCAAAAAGAAAACCATAACTTCATCACCAGAAGCAACAGATGTCCTATGTGATTGGCCATATGAAGAGAATCCCCCTACAAGAAAGAAGCGTTCCATCTCCGAAGTAGGCAGAGGGTAGACAGCATAACTCAGCACGAATTTGTTGTCACCAAATTTATGCTAAGTTCTGCACATCGAGTGCATCAAAGTATTGTGAACAAACAATTAATTCGACAAACAGTTCAATTAAGTGTCCTAATTTGAACCTCAATACATAAATTGTACGAAACTTTATGGCACCATCTACAAAAATATTTGGATGTATGTAATTGAACAACTGCTTAAAGATTACAGTAACAAGAAGCTATATGGTGCATATAGCTTAGGTGGGTTTAATTGAATCAACCATCATCGATGGTACACCAAGTAGTTTAGCACATTGCAAACAAAGCAAGGGCCCCAGCACTGAACCATTACGCTTCAGTGCATGCCTCCAGAGTTGAGCCCTTTAAAAACAGGTTTGTATGAATATAATCACATTTAAACTATGGAGCAAAAAGAATTAAATAGAAGTTGCCTCACAGGACTGCATCACTTAAAATACAATACCAACTAATGTAGTACGTGCATAAATATGCAATTTATCCGTACAATACCAGGTTCGAGAGCTTACTAGCTGCCCTCACATTACATAAATACAGAGCATACATCATAGAGGTCATACCCTTAAGCATTTCTGGCACACTACCTTACTAGCAACCTATATACAACGAAACATCACCTTACTATCTCATAAGGCTCACCATAAGTCACACTAATTATGTATAGACTTATATGCAAGGAAGCAACAGCACGGGCGGCACCCCCAATTCATCAAAAGACACAGGTCCCATCCAAAATGCACCACACCTGTGAAATTGAACCGCAGCACACTAATTTGTTCCTCATAAGCCTACTCCTCAGGAACGACAAACAAGCGAACCACCAAGTCACCAGCAACCATGGTCATACAGAAAACCACTGACTGACCAGTGTAGAAACCAAAGTCCCGAACAACACGCTTCCAACCTTTATTAATCCGTGCATTCTGATCCTGCTTCATGTACCTCCTAATGCACCCACGAACACCATTAGGATCATTACCAAGGTAGAACACAGCAGGTACAGGTGTATCCTCCGGAAAGTGCTTTGACATTGTAACACCGAAGGTCTGATAGAAAGAAAAATGCAGCAATAATCTTAATGTTAGGAGACAGCACGCAAAAACATGATAATCTGAAATAGTTAACCAAAAACATGCATATAAAACTGTGCTTACAAAGCTGCAGCTCTCAATGTGCGAGTAGATAAACTTCACACCATACATAGGGAAATCATGAGGATAATTAGCCCAAACAGAAGACAAAGTCTGCAGCATGGGTCCTGTCATTGCCAAGAAGGGAGCCAGCAACCAATCCATACCACGAAGATGTTCCGGAACTGCCAAAAAAATTTATAATCTCAACTCAAGCAACAACGACATTTGCGTTAGAAATAACAAACCAGAAAATGTCGTCAGAAAAACTACCTTCAACGCCAGCACCAGCAGCTTCCTGACCCTCCTCATCATCAATGCCGGCATCGTCACTGTCACTGTCTCCAGAGTCTTCATCATCACTCAGTGGAACCTGGTCACCCCTCATAAACCCAGCATAAGCAACATCTCTATTCCAACCAGCAGGGCGTTGATGCCACGGCTTCTCATTGCCATTGAAACGGTACAAGCGCATATAGATGTTGTGTGGAGCAAGAAGAACAAATAAAGCAAGATCACCACGAACAATTCTCTCATTCACAACAAACTGTGACCAAGCAGACCCACCAAACCAAATCCTCCCCTCATGCCAATAAGCTGCAACATTATCAACGATACCGTTTTCACCCATCAACCGAAGCGCAGGATACATAGCATCCTTCAACACCCATGAAAAGGACATAGGACAGGGCTGCAAAACATACAACAAAACCTTGTGAAAAATACCATAATAACTAATACATGAGACAGCTAAGGAACTTCAGACAATGTTACTGTCAAACTGAAATATTGAAAAGATTAATAAATTTGAAACTATTTTCATGAAATAAAGAAAATGGCGGAGTCCTGATCAATTACACTTGCAACAGACCTATCAGAAACTGTAAACTCTTTACACGGACTGCAAAATTACAGAATAATTAATAAATCAGCACAATGAACTTACAATCATATCAATGAAATCACCACAGAATGTGAAGTGGAACGATCTTCCTTTTCCAATAATTTCAACCAGATTGTTATCAGGAACCACATGGTTCTGAGGGCCCTCTGCCTGCTTAACAAACAAATAATTTTCAGTGTTGAAACGCAGATCATTACAAGTGCAAGAGGCTTAACAAACAGCTACCTGCAATGCCTGGTTGTCGTGGTTCTCCTCTTCATCTTCGTCATGCTGGACGTGCTCAATGCGACCAGGAATTGCAGGCTGCAGCTTACTAATAATCCATGACATACCATCAATACGATTTAACAGAACCGCAAGAACATCAACCCTAAAACGCCAGCCCCGCGCTTCATCCCCTGCCACAGCATCCCTCAGCTACCAGACATGAAAAAAGATTTCTGAGGTTAGCCTCACAACAAGAAGAAGCAGTACAGTAAGCTGGCCGATGCATAACACCGAAATAAACTTCGAAACACACAAAATCATCTCATTATCTTGCACATTAGACAACCTACATATGGAATATAACATCTATATTCACGATACCTCACAACCAACCCATGTCAGCATATGGAAACCGTAAGCTAACTGATGCAAATAACATAGAACAAGTGCAACCCCTAAGATGACCACAAATATATCAGATTTAAAATAAAGAGAGGAAGAATCCGAAATCACCCAGCCTTCGAATGTTGCAGGAAGGCCTGCGACAGATCCAGAGCCTTGCACACCAGGAGCGTCCTGGTGACAGGCAACCCGAACCCAAGTCCTCAGCATACGAGCAGCAACCTCTCGCGGATCGACTCCACCCTCCACCCTCCGTCCGACCCTACGGCCACCTACGTCAGCAAGATCTCCGTCGACAACCTCGGGAACCTCCATCGGCTCCAAAGGCCTCTTCCCCTTCCCCGCAGCACTAACTGGGGCGGGGCCATTACCCGCTCCATCAGCACGGCCATTGCCATGAGCAGCAGTAGATCCGGCACCTTCCATTGTGAGCAACAGAGGATTTTCCTCTGCTTCACTCAGTCACTGAAAGAAGGTTGAGGTCTACCAATGGGTGTTCAGACTACCTCCCCTCACCCTCCCAACCCCCCAGTGAACAGTTCATAAGCGCCAAGAGGCCCGGGTACAATTTGTGGCCAAGCGATAGCCCTTTTGTAGGCAATAGAAACCGCGTGTGGGCCACAGACGCATTGAAAGCACACCTGCCCACCGCAGCAACACGGCGCCGGTGCCAGATGCCGCACAAAGCCGATCCAACGGCGCACATAATCGAACCACTGAAAATATGTATCCCCGGAAATAATAAACAAATGGCACCGAGACCGCGAAAAACACAGGCATTGCCCGCCAAACCGTCCCGCCATCACAAATCTGAAATATCGGAAGCATTTTGAAATGCTACGTTGCTTGAAACGCCGGGGGTTGAAGAAGGTTCTGACAGCTTCGTACTATGAACTGAGTAAAAAAAAATGTAATCGCATAAACACCAATCCTCTGAAACTCACATTGTGTATTTGCATTTACAAGAATAAGTACTTTGAAGCCGTACTAGACCATCTAATTTGGAGCTCAATTACCCACTAATACAAACCGGGCTACTGCATTATAAAAATTTAATTACTACAGTGAAACATAAAAACATGGTTACCTTTCTAATTATTAAGGACACTCTGAAAACTTACTTTCCATACTTACTTCCCATACCGTCATAGAACCAACACATGTATAGTAAAAATAGCGACAAAATGTTGTGTTTACTCAAATACAACAAGTGGATCCATTGTTACCAAATATTATGGACGCATTAATCCGACAACTGCGCCGCGAGTCCTGTTGTCGGACCGCAAGACTTTTTTTTCACGCTATACGTCGGAAGCCATGACTCTTTGTCACGCTATATTTATAAAAACACGTGTCTGTGGCACGTGCCTTTATGCTATGCTAGTACGACACCATTTCAGAAGCGGCACCTCGACTATGAGACGCGGCACCCACCAACTAACAAGCGGGGCGCACGAACACACAACGCAGGACCCACGAACTCACACAGCAAGACCCACCAACTTACAAGCGAGACCCACTTACTGAAAAACAAGACACAGGAACTGTAGCGGAACCACCAAATCTAGCAATATTATAAGAGGACAACAGGCCCAAATGCGTCTTTTAACCTTTATATTGCTTTGCGTAAAAAACTCTTAGAATTGAATGTGTTATGACAACGTCGCATCAAGGAGCAACCGGACCCAACAGGGCAGCGTGTCGTCACACTCTGCACCGTAATGAAAAAAATGCCGCGTCGTCACTTGTCCGAGAAGCAACGATCGGTGCCTGACCAGCTGACAGCCTCATCCACAACGAAACCGGAACCCTTTTCACACATGGGTCCTCCTCCCGGTCCGTGTCAGCTATACGTGACGGCCACGCCTAGCATCGATGAACCCAGTCCATATACGGACAGGCCAGCACCTGCAGCAGCACTTTCCCCAACCCACAGTACCATCCCCTACCTCCAGACACATCGAGCACAGCGGCGAAGGCGGAGAGGCGAGCACACCAAAACCTAGTACTCCAGCACATCCCGTACAGAGTTCCCAACTTGATAGAGACAAACAGACAGCGGTGAAGATCGACGGAAGCCCACAGCCACCACGCACGCGGAATCGGAGACGAACGATTCTTCATCAAAGGTAACGACGCAACGCATATGCCTTCAGCCTTGTTATCATGCTGATTGAGAGACAACTTAGCGTACCTAATAATGTGTTTGTGCAACAATTGAGGAGCACATAGGCAACTAGACCATTTGAAGCATCAAATTTGCAACAAACACAAGTGTTTCCATCACACCAGAGAATATAGCAGAGCAAAGCAGAGAATAACATGACCACTATGTACGCCACAAGTAGCAGAAAAGAAAGTGTCATACAACTGAACTGAGACAAATTGCAGCTGCAATTTGTCTCATTTTCTCCCTAGTCAAGATTACAAAGCAGGCTAATATTAGTACATAGCATTACCTGACAAACAATCCTACCACTTTGCAGAAAGATGGCATACCATTCTGCTGCAGCAGAGCAAGAAGAGGTTCAGTCAGCATTCAACACAGACAACATGAAGTTCTTGTCCATGGTTGACAGCACTGAAGAACTGGATGAACTACGAGAGAAGCTACTGCTATGTGTCATTGCAAAGCCAACAAGTAGGTTTGCAATTCCACCTCCAGTTGCACACGTTATGGAGGCAATTGAGAAAAATTATGGGCAAGCAGCACTACCCACACATATCACTACCTTCCTGCATGACTACATCCTGCACTTTGACAGCAAGGAAAAAAGAGACCTCATGCTGACACACAGCACCATTGACAGCCAAGTATCCACCCTATCATTGTGCAATTGGCAACCTGATTACAACAGCATAAAAGTATCCTGGGACTTCAAAGTAGAGATATTCATATACGGATTCCCCCCACATGCATGCCACCCAAAAATACTAGGCCCACTGCTTGATCCCTATTGTGACATACAAACTTACAACTTCAATGATAACAATGGGAGTTGCACCATCATAGCTTACACCACTAACCCACCAATGATTCCAAAGAATGGGTGGGTCTCTTTTCCCACAAGATACCCACACAAAACAGAGATAGACACCTTCCCAGTGTCAATCAACACATGCCCAATCCTTCCAGTACACCCGAAGAAACCTACCCCATGGGAAGAGGACGGCATGGCACTGCAGTACCAGCATTACAGCGCAGCATTGCTCTATGACGGTACAATTTCGACACTGCTAAACAAATGCATGAAAAATAATTGTACTCATATATGCCATTACACACATAATACAAATTAACACTTCCCATTTCCATGACTACAACTACCTAATAATGTATATATTTTTATGGTAATCATGCATGAACAGCATATGAGAACGGCGCTGATCCAGACATGCTATATGCCTCATTTGAAGAAACGAATCAAGGTATTTGCCATCGTCATAGACAGTTACAGTTGTTATATGGGTTTCACTTACAGTTCACTGCAACTTTGTGAAGCCGAAGACCGTATGTTGGGTAAAATACCAATCCATCATCATACCAATTCTACTGACTCAACCACGGACTATGATGGTAACATATACTTCAGCATGTAACACACAATCTGAACAGTCAACCCAATTTGTAACTCTATATTATCGTCTAATACAACTGTAATTTACAGGATACAGTACCAAAATTGACTACTACTCATCAAGCGACGACCTTTCAGACAGGGAACCAATGCACTGGAGAGGATCAAACATTTGAAGAATGATGCGAAGTGACATGACAGCGCCCCACTGCATCCACAGACTTCCAATAAATTATCTTACCATATTCTGTAATAGTTCGGTAACTGTAGTATAAGAAGCAGTATTGTAATAAAAACCTGACAATACTAGTAGATAGCAACTTTACATGTTCAATGTATAATTACCATGAACTAATGCGATGTTAAATTATGCATATATTTCTGTGTACTCCATCAGATCAATGACATAAACCTTATAAATTACCTGTAACAGTCCAACTGCGACTTTAACTAGCATTGTGCACACTCCGAATAACATGAAATAAATAATAAAATAATAATTGCAAAGCACCCCTTCACTGCAAAAAGGAAAACCCTTTCTGACTAAATACAAATGAAAGATTTAAAACCTTCGGCATATTCAATGAACGACACTATTAACAACAGTTTAAATAGAGATTAACTGTGGACTATATATATATCAATTTGTGAACACAATGGTGGAATGGCGCTACACCACATTATTTGTCGCTTTTATGTGCAAATACACATGAAATTTATATTTTTCATATCCATTTCGTAGAAAGCAATTTACCCCTAACCCACAGTTTACACTTCTATTTTCAACCTGAAAGTAAAGTATGTATACGATTTCGCACATGTACACGGAAAACCTATAAACCCTAAATACCCTAAACCCTAAAAACTAAAAACCCTAAACCCTCAACCCAGACTACCCTAAACCCTTAAACCCTAAACCCTAAACCCTAAACCCTAAACCCGAAACCCTAAACCCTAAACCCTAAACCCTAAAAAACCTTAAACCCTAAACCCTAAACCCTAAAAACCCTAAAACCCTAAACCCTAAAACCCTAAACCCTAAACCCCAAACCCCAAACCCTAAACCCCAAACCCTAAACCCTAAACCCTAAACCCTAAACCCTAAAACCCCTAAACCCTAAACCCTAAACCCTAAACCCTAAACCCTCAAAAACCCTAAAACCCTAAACACTAAAACCCCTAAACCCTAAAACCCTAAACCCTAAAACCCGAAACCCTGAAACCCTAAACCCTGAAACCCATAAACCCTAAAACCCTTAACCCTAAACCCCGAAACCCCAAACCCTAAACCCTAAACCCTAAACCCTTAAACCCAAAACCCTAAAGACCCTAAACCCTAAAAACCCTAGACCCTAAACCCTAAACCCTAAAAACGCTGAACCCTAAAAACCCTAAACCGTAAACCCTAAACCTTAAAAACCCTAAACCCTAAACCGTAATAACCCTAAACCCTAACCCTAAACCCTAAAAAACCCTAAACCCTAAACCCGAAATCCTAAACCGTAAACCCCTAAACCCTAAACCCTAAACCCGAAACCCTGAAAACCCTAAAGCACCTAAAACCCTTAAAACCCTAAAGTATAAACCCCTAAACCCTAAACCCTAACCGTAAAACCCAAAAAACAGTAAACCATAAACCCTAAAAAACCCTAAACCCTAAAATCCTAAACCGTAAACCCCTAAACCCTAAAACCGTAAACCCAAAACCCAAAAAACCCTAAACCCTAAAGCATAAAACCCGAAACCCTAAACCCTAAAACCGTAAACCCAAAACCCAAAAAACCCTAAACCCTAAAGCATAAAAACCCGAAACCCTAAACCCTAAAAACTGTAAACCTTAACCATATAAATCCGTAAACCATAAAGTAAAAAATAATAAATACAATGGAAGTCAAATGGAAAGCCATTCCACATATAAGCAATGACCTTCAATAATTCTATGTTTAGCCTACCCTACAACGGGAACATCCGTAATACTCGCACCTCATAAGTAAATTGCATACTCGAACTTAAATAACTTTTTAAAAACCAGAAAGAACAAATGAATAAAAAATAAAAATGCTTACAGCGCACACCAACACATCGTATTTGAAAACTATAGTACGAACATAAATGTGTACAATGGCAAAAACATATGAATAACATTTTTACTACATGACATGTATGTTTATTCCGTGCAGTGACCAATTTACATATGTACAAAAGACGTATATGTGTACACGTTGATATGATTTGTAAGTTGCTATTAGCACCAAATTATTGTAGTGACCAAATTTGACATACCTATTGATGTCTCCATCATGAAATGATTTATATGTTCTATTGATTTGTTCCGACTCTATGTTATCATATCTTTGTATGTGCGAACATGCGAGTATGTTAAGGGTTCGAGCACAGCACGTCGTGGTACTACAACAACGTGCAAGCAACAGTATAATATAACCTATAAACGTCATGATTACAAACAAATTAAAAAAATGAAGTAACTGCCAACACGGTGCACAAATTGGAAATGAGCTTGTCCACAAATCTTCCCGTCTAAACAAACTACCAATACCATGCGCGAAACGAAAGACTCTTCAATTTACGGTGCCATGCCCAATTGTTTCCCACAGAAGAATTGTACCAAAACTATTTGCGTCCGCCGCACCGACACAAATCGTACGTCATTAATACCCCCCCCCCCCCCCCACCCCCACCAGGACCAGGTCACTCTCTCTCTCTCTCTCTCTCTCTCTCTCTGCACACGTCAAAATTACATCTACAGTCACGTAACTTAATCATCAAACAGATACCAATATCCACATCCACCGACCTATGAAGCCTGCCAACTGCACCATAGCTTGGCGGCCAAGCCAACTTCAGAAGAAAGTCGGTTCGCATTAGCAGTACAAATACCACAACCAACGAGACCTCCACTTCAGAAACCACGGTACAAACACCTCCAACAGAGCACAGAGAAGCAGTGGTCAAGCCACAAGGCAACCCAAACCAGCAACCATGGCCAACCAAACTGAGCAGAATTATGAAAACAAGAGCATGGTATTACAACCACCAAAACCATGCACATCAGTTCTAGAAACAAATAACTTCATGGCCGTCACCATGAAGATGCTTACTGATGCAACAACACAAGACCTACACAGAGGTCGACTAGTAATTAGCAACAGCGAAGTGTTCACAGTATGACAACCAACCTGAGACTCCATAACAACCATGACTGAAACATCAAAAGATTGACAACATAAAAACTAACTTGATCTCACTTTTGCAGGTTCAGTTATGCGGTTTGCTGACCAAGGTGACACCAACATCAACATACACTGACTACACCTTCTACGACGGTACCGGTACAATACAAGCCCGCATCTGGTAAGTTATACTCTCCTAATTGAACCACGCTACAAGTAATTGATAACATATATATTACAAATGGCATGGTCATTTCTACATTTTTCTAACCTTTATTACATACACATTTTAGGCCAGAAGGATTGAAATATCAACATGATCTCAAACCACCAAGGTGAGTCCATACATGTTCTGGAAGCAGTACATGGCACTTACAAGTAGCCCTAATTGCAGCATTATTTTGACCCAACTTCCCGTGCAGACTACAAAAATACTACTTCATAGTTGGGGAACCATTGCTAGCAACACAAGGAGTAGCAGCACTTTACATGCTAAGCGCAAGGTTCATGCATCCTGTTATAAAAACTATAACATTGTCAGAAACTACACAACTGTGTTGTTACTTATCTTACATGTTCTCACTGCACTTCGAAACATGCAGGTTAATAACAGACCACAACGACATCACACATCACTTCTTCACGACAATCTACGAACACCTTCAGCTACAACAACTTGCAGGAAAAAAAACACAGCAGCGTACTCCCTCTACAGCATGTACTAAAGCCAAAGAACAGAAGGAAAGAATTCTGGAGTTCCTGTCAAGCACAGAGATGAGGTACATGGATAACACCCCAAATCATAACTACTTCTTCCCCCCCCCCCCCCCCCACCCCAAATAATATTTAAAGTCAACTGATACAATGTAAATTGACCTTTCTTCGGTACGACAGGGAAAACGAAGATGGGGCATCATTCAGTACCATAGTACAAACAGTTGACATGGACTCCAACACTGCCAGGTCATGCAGACCCAAATTAGGCTCAGTATATTGTACTCTAAAATCATATGCATAGACCAACAGTTTGTTTCAACTGCACAGATCAATTCTGAACAACCTACTGGAGGAGGGCAAGGTTTATAACACAATTGACTACGAGCACTTCAAGACCACTGCAGACTAACTACTCGTTTACAAGTAGTTAGTCTATAAAGAGTAGCCTGTGCATTACAAATCACAGACTAAGCAAATATCACAGCTTGTACTCAACTATTCAGAGTGGATTTTACCATTTCAGCTACGTAAATCAATAAGAAACGTACTACTTTTCTTAGGGGATTTAAACCTTTCATGTTGACATAAAATAATTATGTCAACTTTCTAAACTCCTTTTGCAATTTGAGTACGTGCATACGATGCATACATCATGTCGAAAAGCTCTGATTACACCATCGTAATCAATGCATCAAGTTTGCAACTGTCAAACAATTATTTCACAAGTAACCAAATCAGAAACAATACCTGATTCCTTACGTACCATTTTCCACAGTAAATACATGTACCTCAACCATACAGTATTATTCAAAAATAAATCAAAGTTGACAACATAATCCTTCTTCCAGTGACACATAACATAAACCCCAAGTGACCAATTCACACTCACATTTACTCAGTTTATGAACCAAACAGTTGTTCAAGGTGTATCAAAACTAAATCAAGATTTTACATTAAATAATCACAATGCACCGAAAATTGTACATAGGCTACATTGCAAACATAAACAGAGGTGAACATTATTTACATGTCCACGTGATACTGCGACCATAAGCAGGCACCAAACAGAAACGATCACTGTCTCACAACCTTCATAAAAACAAAACACAAAATTCACTGGTCTGCTTTCAGTTGTACGTAAATTAGTTCAGAATCAGATGGTGAAAATATGACTTACATGATTATTGAAGCAGCACTAATCAGTCCAATATAACTAAACCCTTGACAGCAACCTCACGACTGCGCACTAAAATGCCGTACCATTAATCTCAAAATTTCCAATGCCTCACAAATAATTGATGGGGCAAACACCTCAATATCATGCTGAAAACAGAAAACCCAGATTCAGTACACCAAACACACAACATATGTACCTCACTGCTGACAATACTTAGCATTAGTACCACATCACTTGAACCACGAATTCGAACTCCATCAAACATGAAGCAGAAATATAGACATGCAATCCCAGACCGATTAGACCTGCAATATCAGTACAATTATTTACCAACTATATATTCTTTGAAGGTAGACATCATAAACAATGTGAACAAGCCTTAATTTAATACCGTACAAACGGAGATTCAACATGCAGCAACTGTACACGGGGACGAATTTGACACCATTCAGGCAGCAGCTTTCCACCACTTGCCCCCTTAACTGCCAAAAAAATTTCCTTCCCCATGTTATCATGAAATTGCAGAATTTCATAATTTCCTCCAACCTTCATCAATGGGTCAAACACATACAATACATTAACATCAAATCTCCATGCATAGCAAAACCACCGTCCTTTCACAAAAGCAGGGAAAAACATCTGCGAAATACATACATTTCATGATTTAGCATCCACAGTTTTATTTGTATATATACTAATATTGTATATATAAAAATTTGAAACAAATATACACGATACACGCGTACTACAGTGCTCAAACAAATTACTAACCAATTTACACTTGTGCACTCCTTCAAGACCAACACGATCACCCAAGGCCCAGGACAGTATGTCAGCATTTCCACGACACACACGCTTCATAACAATTCCCTGCATCACCACAACACAAATGTCATGCACAGTACAATAGCCACTAACATGGGCCACCTACACCATCATAACTACACACAATCCCTTGTTCCCATATAACCTAATTTAAACATAAGTTATTTTATGTTTACCATATAATCAGAATCAACAATCTGCCTCCACGTACACTTATAATCTTCACCTTTACGTGTGGACTGATGTGCCATATGTCCCCGAACAATAGAATCAAATAAGAATGAATCAAGTTCAACCTCTCCTGCAATTTGCCGTACACATTTCTCAACAGTACCACAGTGCTGTGTCACAGCTAACTGAGTGGCAAAGTGACAACGACCGCCGCTACATTATCATAAACAAATTATTCATATCGCCATTTAGTAAAAACACATGCATAACAAACGGAAACCTAACGAACCACAACTCAGATCATGTGTAATTAAGTAATTCGAAGCATTTGTAGACTTACCTCAAGGACGAAGCAGCAACGTCCTCTCCAAACAAATCCACAAGCACTGACACAGCTTCATCACGGGTATACCTGAACTTGAATCCAACTTGAGGTGCATCAATGCCATCTGCACCGAACCACCTCGATAAATGTACACAATCGTCCCCACCACACATGGAATTCTTCATTGCTAGAGGAACCCAACTAACAGATACACATTCACCCTTACAAATCTCAACATAAGATTCTTGCAAACACTGCCTCTTCGCAGAGGAACTCATTCGTTCCCCAATATGTGAAGTTTGATTGACCTTTATCAGATCGCGTTTCCAACACGAACCAGTTGACAACTGAGCAGCTTCAAACATATGCGACGTACCAGTCGACATGATAACACCTACAACACATTTTTAAATTAATTACATTCCAAGCATTTAAAAAGCAGAAGCACTATATGAACAAAGAAACGATAAGTCCCAGATACGCGATACTCAACAGCATACCATTGAAACCAGAAGGTGAATCTGAACATTTTGAAATACTCTTTGCACGAACATAGGGCCCCACAATGGAGATGAACGCCAATCCAATCCTAGAAGCATTCTCTGCTCCAACATAACTACATACATTTTTGAAGAATGTATCTCCTTCCTGCCAATTCACACATTGAAATTATATGACAGTAACACCCAATGTCTAAAACTCTCAGATACAAAAACAAGCGAATAACAAGCATTACAACTATACGACCACTTTGGTCCAACAATTCATCAAGACAGTATAAGATAAATACCTCCACTGGGGCTTGTAACAGCTCAGCCAGCAACAAACTAGCTTCATTAATACTGTCATGTACCACGTTCCGCATTGCAGGAGCAAAATCCTCTAAACCTTGAGCCCAAGAATAACAAACCCTGCTTGCAGGAAGCAGCTACACCAACAAATAAGAAATACACCCATCAGTCCAATCATACTTAATGTTTATACACAATAACATCAACTATTCCAACCATACACAACACAGCTGGAATTTTTCAAACAGACTCTATTATATACTATGATCGTTCAAATATTTGACATGTCTCGAAAACCAAATAAGTATACATGCTCACCTTGCTTTTACCAAATTCACGGACATTATCCTCATTACTACTTTTCACACAGTCAGCACGAATCATAGAAATCATCCTGTCTGCACCAAACCACCGTACTCGCGGCAACAAACAATGGTCCACATTAAGAACACCTAAATCTACTGAATCAAGATATAGCACCTGCAAACATACAGTCCAACAATTTGTCAGCAATTAGGCCTAAAACATACCCATATTGACATGAATATAACAAATTATTATAGGCTAGTAAAACCTATCCATCAAATTACACACCTGAAGAAACAAACTACAACCAGTAATATTTGGAACTTTCATCTTCGAACTCAAATCCATTTTCACTTTTACAACAGCATCTAAAAGACGCCGGAGCACATATTCAGACCAGTCATACTCCTCGATTCTGTCTGCATCTTCCAGAGCGTCCCAATAATCAACACAAGCATGATCAAACCGAGCCCCAGGTGACAACACTGTTGACATGACATACACAACAAAAGCAACCTTGAATCTTGTACAATCAGCAGCACTCATAGTTGCCCCATAATCACGAACCACTACATCCTTGATGGCCTTGATACTACGATCCCTCGATTGATTCTCCCCAAACAAAACAGCCATAACCTTTGATACAACATGCTTTGAAGGACCACCATCGACACCAACAAAACTACCAGTACAAGGGATTCCAAAAACCCGGGCCACATCAAATTTGTCAAATTTCAACCTCACATCATCCGCAAGCACTAGGCTCTGTGCCAATGCATCAACTTGACACATCAACCAGATAATAAACCTACGATCAAACTTCCGAATCCCTGGAAAAAATAGTAGTCCTTCAAAACCTATTTCTTTAACTAAATACCTCTTCCTCGCATCAAGCCTCTGAATAACATCATGTACATGGCTAAATGAGCATCTGGCAGCCACACCACAAACTTTAATCATCTCCTTCCTTAGAAAATGCAAAGAGCATTGACCAGCCTACAACAGAAAGTCCGACAAATTGTTAATAACACTTCACCTTCTTCGCTACATGTACATAGTATACATATCTGAAAACATAAATATCAAATCAATTTTCGGACACAGAGTACTACAACAACTGTTCAATCCAGATGCAATCGACAACTCCAACGCGCAAAATCTTTACACAAACAAATTGCACAGGCGCATCCGATCTAGATCTAACCTCAGATGCAGATTCCTGAGCAGAGGATCCGACTAGAGTTACCGCCAACGCAGATCCAGGTCTACAGAAACGCCGACGACCCATTGAAACAAGGCAAAATCAACTTTATCTGCATCAACAACACACCGATTTAAAAAAAATCAGGGGACCTTCCCCCACATGCCGCCATGGCGATGAGCAAATCGTTTTACCTCAAACTGTCTCCGACTACTGGACGCCGCACTCGACGAACAATCGCAGCACCAAAGGAATCCCAGCTTCGTCCCAACGCCACAACTTGTAGGCACCTGTACCACCCGCCCCTTTCAACTATCTGACTGAGAACCACGAAGAAGCAACCACAGACTGCAGACACCCCGACACCCATTAAATGCGCCCACCAAGCAAACAAACATACCAAACCGCTACCAATGTGAAAACAGCAATGACGATAACAGCCGCTTTGTGGGTCTCCATTCATTAGCACTGCCACATCACACCCAACTTACTGCACCGCTAGCCACGTCAACCAACATTTGTAATCTCAACGTTCATCCCATCCGTCCGTTTCTGGGGTGTCATGTGACACAGGTCTCAGCACATCATTTCCGAGGTATGGTTCCTGTGAATGAGTTGTACGCGACAGACAATTCCTTCAACTCCGGCATCTTAACCAGGTAGCTCGGGAAATCGCCGACGAGGCTACAATTTGACACCCAGAGGCTGACTAGGTTAGTCAGGTTCTTGAAAGATGTTGGTAGCTGGCTTGCATCGAATGGGTTGCTTGGTTGAATCCGAGGTCTAGCGTGCAACGGTAGAGCGCTGTCGGGAACACGCCGGTGATTCCGTTGCTAGAGATGTCGAGGTGAGTGAGGCTGGAGAGGCCGCCAATGGCGTCGGGGATGGCGCCCGAGACGTTGACGTTGGTGATCGCGAGCTCGGTGAAGCGTCCAGCGGAGTCGCACCTCACATACGGCCAGCGGCAGTGCGCGCCGGCGGACGAGGCGGCGGCGACGCTCCATGCCGCGAGCGCCGGCGGGTCACTCCGCGGCGGTGGAGGCGGGAAGTTTGGTGTGTTGGGTTCGTCATTGACGTGCTGCTGTCTAAAGTTCAGAGGTTTGGGATCGGTCAATTTCAGCTTGCGAGACCGATGGTCTGTGACCACTGAAACACTATAATTTACCACACGTGTCCTCTGTATTAAATGGTCACTTTAATTTTTGTGCTAAACCAAACCTCTGTAACTTAAATCAAGTTTATAGGGAGTATGTTTATAGACGCAATACCAAACAAATACAATTTCAATACATAATTTATATTGGAATTAGTGAAACTATTTCGTTGATGTAGATGTTAGTTTCTTATAAACTTGATCAAATTAAATAAATTTGAGATATGACAAAACTAGAGTGACCAATAATTCGAAACAGAGAGAACGTTATATACACCAAAATAATTCGAAACAGAGAAAGAACGCTATGGTTGCAACTAGCAACTTTTAATTTTGATGAGGAAGTTTCTAAAGTTTGTGCTTGACTCTGCCAGTCGTCGATTGGGGGTCACATTTTGGTCGGGATAATCTTTTTTTCCCCAATGGGCAGACTCTTTTTTTTTGGAAAAATACAATGGGCAAACTGAAACACGGGGACTAGACCAGTGGGAGATCTCGACCGGCCATGGTGCGTGCCAGCTAACTTGCACTCGCAGTTTAAACCTGCCTTTTGAGTTGGATATCACATAGGGTACATGATATACCATTATGTGCCTGAATGAATTTCTATCTTAGTCTAAGATAAGATCTGAGATCATCTAATTTGCAAACATGCTCAATTAACATGCTCAGCAGTGGGAGTGATGGGTTTAGGAGATTCTCAAGAAAGTAAAGAGTGGAAAACCAAAGAAAATTGAGATGTTAGGATCTAGTACTGATTACTTCGGAGTCTGATTTGCCAATTAGTAGTACAACCGTAAGATGCGTGTAATTGATCGAGAAGGCAAAGGAAAATTCACCAGATCGGTAAGAAAGGAATGCATTTGCTAAACTATGTCAGGTTCATGTAAGTTTACCGGTTCTTTCTCTACAAATGGTTGTTCTCCAATCCCGGCTGCAATCGGCAAAAACATTACATGTGCAGGCAGAATTTTGCCTAGCCGAGCATGCAAAATCTCTTCCACAATGAAACGAAGGCCGGGCAGCCTGCTCAACAACAACAGCAGATCCATGTTCAACACAAGGAATCAAAGAATGAAGACCAGCATCCTTATTTGCATCAGGACTATACTATACTAACAGGCTGGCAGTGCCTCCATGCCCATGGACATCCATATCTGCTACCATTCCAGTTCACGATGGCAACGCCTTCCTCTCCAATGCTCTATTCCTGGCGTAGTGCTCCCCTGTTCTTCTTTAACAAGAGGATGCTCCAGCAAAGATGGCAATGCTCCATCTTTGTAAACTGCGTTACCCGATGGGTGCTGACTGTTTGAACCTCTGCTACTGCAACAACAGGGTGCTCATGTTTCCGTAAATTCCCCGAATATGTCAAGGCACCCGTCCCAGCGTCCCTCATCTCTTGTTTCCCAGTATCCGCCTTTGTAGCGGTATGTCCCATCCTCGGTGTCCTGCTCGAACCACCGGGGCTTCCAACCATTGTCTTGAAGTTTTGTGGACTGCAACAAGACAGACTACGATGAAACAGCATATTGGGCAAGTGATTTATGCAATTGGATAGACTTCTCTACAATTTACTAGGCAAGACCCGAACCCTGCCAAATTTTACAGAGAGAGGAGAGATGGATGGTACCATTCTTTGACGCCGTTCCAACCTCAACTTCTCAGCATTCGCCTTCTCATATTCGCCATTCTCTAGGTGGCGCTGATCTGGTCTCAATCGTGAATCAGTAGGTGGAAGCTTTTCCTATATCCAGGAATGGCCAACCAATTAGGACAAAAATCTTAATTATGAGGTACTTGTATGACAATCACATTCACATCCATACCTGCAAGCCTGGAGTTAATTCATTCAATGTGATCGCGAATGAAGACAGATTGTATCGTGTCGGATTAGGAGCAGGCTTGTTCTTTTCCCACAATAGCGAGGCACCTTTCAGTTGATCAGCACTTCTCACCTTGAAAGTATCAGAATTACTATAATACATGCTTTCATCCCACTTCCCAATTAAAAACGAAACTCTGTTCCCATCATTGTCCTCTACAAAGCCTTGTACCTGCGGACAAAGTGCATGCAAAAGATAAACATAAATGCAGAGTGTATGGAAGACACAAACATATAATACTAAAAGCAATTATGCACCAAAAATTAAAACAGTGAATAAAGAGGACTTAGATGTCAGATGCCAAAGAGGAGGGTACAAGTCAGATGTCAGTGCTTATAGTGCTTATAGTAGCACTTGAACTAAGTTGGAACTTAGATGTCAGATGCTAAAGAGGAGGGTACAAGTCTTCGTAACCTAAAAACACAAGTGTGCCTTTTTAAAAAAAATGTATAAAAGATGAAACGTATGTCTTTTCCTCAGTTTATTTGACAGATGTTAAGAACATGACAATCATGCAAACTCTTTGTATGCAAATGCTAACAGTACAAAAGGTAACAGGTGAACCACAGATTGGTCATAAGGTAACGTACTGAAGAGGAAAAGATGTGAGTTCCGGTTAACAGTAGTAATACTTGAGTTAACACTTAACGGTACAAAAGAAAGGAGCTAAGTGAAACATACTATGTGAGGATTCCTGTCAAGAAGCGATGGCTCTTTGAACTTAAGTTTACATGAATACTGACGATTCCCTTTTATGTGCATGGTTCCGTGGTGACTACAGTACAACTTCCCAAGAATGAGGTTGTGAATAGTCGTTGTAACCTGAAAAGCCATTAGTAGGTGAAAACAGAATTTAGTTATGAGAATAAATATATAATATCAATCAGAATTGTTTGCATTCCTAGTTGTGCTATACACCTTATTCCATTGGAAGATTTCACCATCGTCAAATTCCACAGTCAAAATGCCAACTGGTTCAACTTGAATTGACTGTCCCCAAAACTTGGATTTGACATTGCTGTCGCCCCAGAATTTCCAACCCTTGCCTTCACAGTGGCAGGCAATCAGCATTGGGTGATGACTAACCTATTGGTGGAAATGTTGAACAGCAACGTGATGAAATTAAAAGCCTCCAATGCGAAGTATCACATATTAAGATATGGATGATAAGTACAAGGTAAACAAAGGGACATAACTTTATTCGAAATCAATGACTTTGGATACAGATGTGTACCGGATTTGCATTATATGAACATAAAGAAAAAAAGATGATAAAAAACTTCATTTTCTTTGTAAATCTAAAAAAATATTCTCATTATTCCTTCCCTCAGAGACCAAGGTATCATCTCTTGAATAAGAAGAGCAAACTAACCTTTTCTGCAAAAAACCGAACTCCTCTATCAGGGTAATCAGCTTCGTAGGTCTCTCCTAACAATGGATTGAATGGTTTGCAGGGTCTTGCAACAGATGAAGCATAGCCAGAGACCGCAAAAGCAGCTACTTTGAGAATTCTCATGAGGCTGTTCCCCTAGATATCAAGTATATAAGATATAAATTAGAAAAATCCTTATAATATGCACAATATTAGAAGCATGCTATATGTTGATACACAGAACTGCAGCATTTCCCAAACTCACAAATGATACTGAATTACTGATACATCATAGCTGAACAAAACTAACATGTATCAAACTATAACACTGTGAAAACACCTTTCACTTTTGTTAGAATCAATAAACAGCCAAGCTTATTAGCAGAGTATACTGCATCAACAAGACTGATGATATACCATACAGCATAATTTCTATGGGTTCGGGCAGATATGACATATCTAATTTTAGCATGCCTCACAATCACATTTGCAGATCAGTTTTGTTGATTTGAACTGCAACATGGTACTGAACAAGAAAAGGGAAACAGATGAATGTCCTAGACATGCAATACCAAAGACATGAAACTATGAAAGTGATCTTACCATTTTTCCGTTTTGATAAGCTTGATCCAAGAGGTATGAATATTCCAAATCTTCAAAACACTTTTGAAGGGATGAGAGTGGTTCATTGAAGTAAACTGGAAGACAAACTCGTGTCAAATCCTTTCCAACACTATCTTTAATAATGGACCAGAGGCTGATCCCTTTCTCTTTCTCAGTAGGCTCTGGTAGTCTAGTCCTTCTTCTGACTTGTGGTAACCTGTCACTAGAATCTTGTGTCTGCGTGTCCACAACTTCCTGACCACTTAGCATGGTTGAAGATCTGATGTCTGATTCTATGAAGTAGTCCACAGAATCAAAGAATGTAGGTTCTTCTTCACAGATCAATTCACCTCCGTCATTCTTTTCACACTCATCAGATTCTGTGGTGCTATATTCTGGGAAAGAATAACCATTGTACCATTAACAAAATGCTATTTGTTAGGAAAAAATGGCAGGAGTTCAAAATTACTCAGGCTATTTGAAATACAAACATGACAAGATTGAAAGACAGACACAAGAAACAGATAAGTAGATCATGCAGCTGATCTACTGCTGGAAACAGCCCAGTCTTGCGTTCAAATCATACCGCTAAAATTTCCATGCCGAGAGCTAGAAAAGTCATTTCTTGTCAACGCCCCCTGTGTTATACTTGCATCTTTACCTTCCTGCACAAATATGTGTGTAATGCACTATGTAAAATTCCTGCAGGAAAAAGAGGAGAGTAACCATTCAAGGAGTAACCTTTGCAAAATTGCGTAACTATTTCAACGCGAGATCTACTCATCAGCAGGAATTTAAAAACCCACAAGCATACCAAGAACTATACTTTTATTTTTCACGCACTAAGGTGGTTCCTGCTACTTGTCAATTTTGTGCAAGTCATGAACATATTCAAAAAACGTATGCAGCTGGATCTTACCTCAAAATGGTGTCTGCAGGACCCAAACAAGCTTAAGTAATCCTCATAACGTCGCTTCAGGTGCTTCCGGTAGCTTGAGAACTCAGAAAGTACAATCTGTTCACATTCCTGTATAAGATTCTCATTCAGACCTTCCTGATACATTCGATCTCGAAGCCTTGCAGTTGAAATCGAAACATCGCACTGCACGAAAGTTACTCTCCCACTGAGTGACCCGAGAGAGTAAACACTTCTTGCCAGGATCAATGCCTCAATCCAGGCAACACGGTCATCTTTTGAATCCGTCTTCAAGTGAAGCGTCTTTGTGGGGGAAAATATGTAGAATCTCCTATCATCAGACTTACTCTCCCGAAATGCTGACACCTAGAAGCATAGAAACTCATTAGCTTCCATACTGGAAACTGGGTAGCCCTGCACATGTTTGTCTAGAGAACTTTCCATGTGCAACACTACCCACCAGGCATATGAAAAGCATATGCATACACAGATTAACATCCATAATATTTATATACAGCAGCTACAACTTCTATTAACAAGTAAGGCCCCAAAAAATGAGAGGAAAAGAAGAAAAACAGATTTAAGAACCTGGTAGGGTATTCCCCAAAAATTTCATCCAAATGAGTTTCCTCCCTTCAATTCCAACTTATGGTTCAGGGGGAAAGGCAACAAAAAGAAACCTACCAGTAGAAAATAAGGGGGAAAACAAGGATCCCAAGAAACCAAGAAAAATAGAGCCAAACTACAATCTACCTCAATCAAACAACCTATGCAGTAGTTGCAGATCCACAGACCCCCAATCTGACATACTAGACCACAGGCCCTCCATTTTATTCCCTCTCCTAGGCTCCCTCTCTCTATGTGGCCACTTGGATCGACTGTACATGCTTTAATTCTTGGGACCCATGGGCAAAGGCCATGAAAAGACCCAGTGATAGTACTAACACTGGGAGTTCAACAGCTAGTAAAAGCCTTGTGGAAAAGCAACCCCTGGAGCAGTACAAATCAATAATGCAAATTCCAAAAGTATCCCCCGAGGATATCCTATCCTGTAATCACATTAAATAATTCAACTTATCACATAGCATCTGTCAAGTACTCATCCATATGGATGAATCCTATCATACAGCAGTTTTGGGGTTAGAAAAGTTTGCACAGTAATAGGACAGCGACTAACTGATAAACTTGGTTGTCCTAATCGATCTTGATCAATAGAATGGCAACATAGCCCCTATCCTTTTCAGAAATGACAACAAGGTTAGGAATTTAGACAAAATCTGCGAAAGGATCAGGGCTTTACGTGCAAAGACGTGCCTGACCGAGTGACAGAGAAAGGTACGGCCCTTTTGAAAATACTGTCAGGAAAAAAAAAAGAAAAGAGGCCATTTGTTCGTTTATAGCAAACTGCTAGATTCTGCTAAATTTAGACAAGAGATGGTCTTAGGACTACTAATCAGGTGGTTAGTCAGTTGATTAATTAGCCATGCCGACTAATGTTAGCACCATTGCATGGATTAGAGGAGATGATGATTTGAGCAACAAAATGGACAGGTTTGAATGATTTGTCACGGCAATGCACAGACAAGGAGAAGGATGGAATGAATGCGAGTATCCTGACAAAGGAAAATAGAAAAGAGAGGTCACGTCACTTCGATCCAGCAATGTGACGATGTCTCCCACCTACCATTCCATCATCATGAGGCAGAACTCGACACGAGAATCTACCTTGCACCCCCCGCAAAAAGAACCCGGAAACCGATTAAATAAGATTTTTTTGGCTGCCCCAATTTTCAACACTTGATCCAGTGAGTTAATAATGCGTTCCAGCGAACATCGGCGCTGGCTGGATTCTGAATAAAAGCAACGGAATAAATTCCCCAGAACAGATTCAGAAATCCCACAATACGAGAAGAGAAGGAAAAAAAACTCACGAGTTCAACAGGAGTAATCGCGCGAAAGGTTAAAGTTAGTCTCGAATTGCATTCACCGGACGAGCACTCACAAATGTGGGGAGAAATTTGTTGAGAAACGAAGGGACGAAATCGAGAAACGGAATCTGCCCCGCCGGTAACCCGGATCACACGAACCGCACGAGAGGGGGGAAGTGCGAGGGCGAGCACGGACCTTGAGGCTTACGACGCCGGCGGGCTTCTCGGTGCGGCGCGCGCCGCCGATCCTGGAGCCGATCAGCCTGACCTCGCCGTCCTCCCCCGCCGCGCCGGCGCCGGTGCCGGCCCGAATCTTGGAGTAGGACAGAACGCCATCGCGAAGCGAGAACCAGCGCTCCCGCCACCCGCGGCCGTAGTTGGTCCACTTGTGCAGCACCCCCTCGACCGCCACCGCGGCGCCCGAGGCCGCCGCAGCGGCGGCGGCCGGGTCCGGCGTCAGCGGCCGCGTCGTCGGCGTGGCGTCCCCAGGCAGCGGCGGCGCCGCGGAGAGGCAGCACAACGCGCTGTGGTGGTGGTGGTGGAGCCCGTACCCGCGGCCGCTCCCGCCGCGACCGCTCATGCTCTGCGTCATCCCCGCTCCGGCGCTCGACGGCGGCGGCGACGGCGAGGAGGGGGAGGGAGGGAAGGGACGCGGGGGAGAGACGCGAGTTTCCGCCTCGGCCTCGCCCACGCTTTATTTTTAGCAGCGGTTGGTCGCTATTTATGTGTGGGGCCCACTTCCTCCTCTCGGTGCT
Source organism: Urochloa ruziziensis (assembly GCA_015476505.1). Lineage (NCBI taxonomy): Eukaryota > Viridiplantae > Streptophyta > Magnoliopsida > Poales > Poaceae > Urochloa > Urochloa ruziziensis. The sequence continues at coordinate 10,878,543 of CM027124.1, forward strand.
CTCCTTCTCCTGGTTACAAACAGACCGGGCTTTATTTGGGATCTTTTGTGGGTTTTTTTTCCCCCGGTTCTTTGTTTTGGCTAGGCCTTCTTTCTGTCTACAAAACTGCAGCAACCACCACATTCTCGTCCGTTAATCCACTAACTAATCCAGTCTGTCTTCTGGCTGATAAAAGGATTAGTTTGTCGTCTCATCTCATCTCTTTGTATATATGAAAAGATTAAGAATTGTCAATTCAACATCTGGTACCATAGATAGTGGTTTATATATATTATCATTAGATAATGCAGAGGTAGGTTGTGTGATTTGCTGCACATGTTTATTTGCAAAAATAGGTGGCAATGAGATATTTCTACAAGTCATTTTTACTATTGTTCCATTTAAAAAACAATTGTTCTAATACCTATGAAGTTTTTGTCAATAAATTAATATCAATTATCATGAGAACTTGCTAAATATAGGATAACCTAGTAACAGATATCTGATCTGTTTACATGTAAGATGTGTTTACCGAGACATCCTGTAGCTCTTTACACAATTTGTGGTTGTAAAGTGAGTTATTTCTAATATTATTGATATGTTTTCTTGGAACCGGAGTGCAAACCTCTATTAGAGGTACTTAGTAAGGTTGCATATATGTATTAAATAATTATTCCTTCCTTGTTTTCATTATGCTTTGCTATCATAAATGAACAATTGGGACCTTTAGCTGAACTTTTTTGGATATAGGTCCCAATAGCATCACAAATTTCACAACACAAAGTTTGTTGCTTTTTAGCTGGTGACACCCTTGAGCTACAAAAACCCATTTCTTAAAAAGCAGAAATTGATTCTAGCAAGGTCCTTATTTTGGGCAACAAGGACAAAAGGGTTATAGGTTCTTACTTAGATATTCAAATATTTTTTATGTATTATCTAATGTTAGTAGTTTTATGGTCACACAAGATTAGAGTTGATCGTTTGTCGGGTTGGGTCGGGTTTATTCGGGCCGCTGGGTTGGAACTTCTTGGCCCGCGTCCGACCCACCACATGTCTGGGTCGGGTTGGATTCTGATTTTTATGTGTAAAATTTGGATTGGGTCGGGTTTTGTCGGGTTCTGGTAAAAAAAAAAGTGGCCCGCGCCAACCCGTCACATGGTCGGTCGGGTCGGATTCTTTTCGAGGGGGTTGGTCGGGTTTTATCGGGCGGCCCATGATTAGGTCTATAACAAGACAGATCTATATATTGATTTTTCTTTTGGACAATCTTGGTTGTATAGTTAATTTATTTGGGAAAATATTTGGTTCATGGCGATCATGGTGCTATGGTTAATAGAACCTCTCAATTTGCTATTTTTCCTGTTTCTGGATCATGTACAGTTCAAATTTTCCTTTTTCTTGGAAAAGGTTATATTATACAATTTTTTTCTTACAATGTACTACTTCATTTGGCATCTTTTCCTGTCATACATTTTATACGGTATATATATTTTCATACAACTTGCAATAATTTAGAAATAGGTTCTTGCCTTCTTGGGGAATTGCAGAAATAATGCACAGAGAAGCAAAATTAGTAGGAGTAGAAGTTATATGTAAAGACATGAAACCCTGTTTACCAGATGTAGGAGCACATGATGATGTCATAGGGATCAGGAGTGGTTCACATGCTATGACTCGATTTAGTGGGCCTTAATGCATAGTTAAAGTGTACTGGCAGTGATTTTTTAAATAAAAGGATGTACTAGCTGGTAGACTAGTAGGCAGTAGCTAGCAGTGAGAGCAGCTTCGTTTGTGGTTGCAAGAAAGACAGTTGCTTCACTCCAGAAGTGTGCTACCTAGGACACTGGAGTGGTCACTTGCTAAACCATAAAAATATAATACATGGGAGCTCTAACGAAGTTGAAAGGGGGTATACAAGAAATGGAGGGAAATCAAAACTTGGAATTCAGAGAACTAATAGTATTGTAATCAATAAAGTTAGCAACGGCTTAGGATTATAAGAAATTCAAGAAATCATTTGGCATACGAAATGAGGTTGATGTTTCCCAAATAGGGTTAACTATGGAGTAGTTTTTTTATGGCATCCATACTAAAAAGAAAATCTATCTAGTTGTACTTCCTTGGAAGCCAAATATCAACTTTTGAAGGGCTTTAGTATAAATTATAAAACAAGGCAACAAACACCACACAGTTTCTAATAGTGTTCCTTAGGTGTTGTGAGAAAATGAAGTCTTTGATAGTTTTGCTTAGAAGATATCTTTTCGCTTTCCATTGGTCAAATCAAAATGTCAGGCCCACTAGCGGTGGCACGTGTGCGTGTCTGGTGTGCCCCCCTTGACCAGCAAGTCTCTCTTCTACCTGTGCTTAGCAAACTAGCTCTCACTGACAATGAGGACCTATGCATGGGGATCCCACTAGTCGGTGTCAGCTTAAGCTGTTGGTGATGGAGCAATTAGTACTGTACATGGAAAATGGACCGGTACACTTGGAATAGTTATACTACTCCACCTTTAGAAAAATCTAATAGTAGTGATGTGTTGTATAGTCCAACTTACAATCTTATGAGTGATTGGCTCATAAGAGAATAGTCTCCTTCTTTCATTACCCTCCATAACACAGCTTTTATGGACCAATCACCAATGTAACTGGCGTTAATTATATTTGAATTCACGATAACTGTATGTTGTTGCATTATGTTGCTTAATCGCATTTTTATTGTTGAACAACAATGCTAAACATCTACCATCTAGCAGTTCAAAACTCAAAGACGAGGAATATGCACTCAGCTTTTAGACTTGCTATATGTCATAAAGACTATAAAGATGCAACTAATTGTCTAGGAAAAATGCCTCCAAAATAGTACTGTATTAGATATTCCACGAACTGCACTACTGCAGGAGCCAAGGAGGCAGTTGAGGCGATGTGTCTTTGTCTCCATTCTCATCACTGATCACTTCCTCTGTTCAACCATTGTATGTCGGCCATGTTTAGATGTTTTGCGAAATTTTTTTCGAGTATGTCGGGCACACATTTGAATTATTAAATATAGACTAATTACAAAACTAATTACAGATTCTGTCAGTACATCGCAAGACGAACCTAATGAGTCTAATTAATCCGTCATTAGCACATGTTTACTGTAGCAATTTATTGTCTAATCACGGCCTAACTAGGCTCATTACATTCGTCTCGCGAAGTACACTCCATCCATATAATGGGTTATTTTTTTCGACTATATTTAATATGTAGTGCATATGAGGGAACATACTCGAAAAAAATTTCACGAAACATCTAAACAGGGCCGTACAATGCCTTCGGTTTATAAAAGAGCGTGTGAACGTAGCATTATGGCTGATTGGACGGCTGGAAGTACTGCCACGTCGCGTGGACACGAGATCTTATCGGCCGGTGTGTGGGCCCCACTCTTGACCAAGAAAGCGCGGCGTCCCCAGGCTCACCGTGCAGTTCAAAAGTGTTGAGAACAGTTCCACCAAAAACACAAAATGTTTTCATCATCTAAAGAACCGTGTCAGTTCATTTATTCTCTCCCCCTTTATCCAACACAAGCCAAGCAATATAAAATCTACTGATAAATCTCTCAAATTGTACCATTTTTAAAAAAATCCATTATTTTTTTGTTATTTGAGTCATGACGTTGTTTGTTTTAGAAAAAGAGAGTCCTGAAGTCTTGCATTAATTTAGCTATTGCACATAGAAGTAACGTTGTGGTAGTTGATGGGTGATCAAATATTTTCAAAAGAATATTACTGTACTGGAAACTTGGGGCCGTGCTACATATAAAAACTGTTCACTATATGTGATTGAATTGAATAATACAGTGTACAAATTATAAAGTGATTAATGCTCCACAGAAGATTAGTTTTTGTCTTTACCTTCTACAATACGAGAGAGAGAGAGAGAGTGATAAGTTCATTCTTATTTTATTTGGTCTTGGATCCAATCACAGTTAACAGTTTACATAATTAATTGGAGGATGGTATACCAACTGTTGAATTGATGAGCACGGAGTTAAGTAGGCCTTGGCCCACGTGTCAAGAACAAAAAAAAAAGTAGACGTAAATGGCAATTCTTCACTTGGTCTTAGCGTTGTTTGGAAGAGTTATGCCAAACAGTTTTTTTAGCGAAGAGTCTGTGAAATAAGCTAAGGAGTTGGGAGCTGAAAAAAATAGTTTCTCATGATCTCCCTTTTCACAAATTTTATCCTAAAGAATTATTTTCAGCCATATAATCATTTCTTTTAGAGAATCAATTCTCATAAAAAAATCAGGAGTGAGTAAAGCTCTATCAAATAAGCCCTTGTATTATTCTCTCTATTTGATGATGTATGCCTACGCTCTGAAGAGTATATGTTTCACAATGTGGCAAACAATTTGTCACTGTATATAATCCATTAACGAAATGTGTAATTATAAACGATCCACAAACTCTCGATTTTTGCATATATTTATAGGCGGCCAGGAGCTGATTTGAACCAACTTGGATCTACGTGAAAACATAAAGTGAGGTTTCATACATGTAATTTGTGAGGGCTAATAGTGTATATCTAAGGGCCCCTTTGGTTTACAGGATTTCCAAACGAAAACTAGAGGAATCGTAAATCATATGGAAGGGGCACTATATAGCACTTTTGGCTTGTAGGAAAGGACCGTAGGAAAATTTAAGGAACCTTTTCTGTCCTCCAGCTTTCAACAGGAAAAACGTAGGGAAAAAACAATTCATGCTGACCTCTTTTTTTGTTGGCTCGTGTAGGATCCTCCGTTTTTCATATGAATTCTAGTGGCCATCCAAATGCAAACATAAGAAAAATTCCTCTGCTTTAGAATCCTGCGTGTTCCATATGAATTCCTTTCCTATCCTATGCTTTTGGATTCTTACGTTCCAAGGAGCCCTAAATGGGAATTCCAAATTTAATGTGTTCCCCTCTCTCATTGAAAAACAAAAGTGAGGGGAGTGTAAAATGGGGTCCGCTGGGGAGACAATGCGTGGGTGGCTGTGTTGGAGGCGTATCATGTCACCTTGGATCGACGCACCAGATGTTCCCTCCGCCCCCGTCAGCTCGCAGCACCACGGCGCTTCGAGCCGAGCGATAAAGCCCCGCCGTGGTACGGACTCCATCATTTTATTCGAATTTGTTGCATATTTATTTTTTCCCCTAGAATCCGAAGACTTTTCATAAATTTTCCTCCCGTCTAGTATGTAGTGTATTGGTGATAATACCTGAGCGTGACCCAGGTATGCTCATTTTTTTTCCTTTTCTAAAGCACTACTAGCATATATCGAGGTGAATGATCATAACGTGGGATTATTAGAATATAAAGATGCTGCTGTTAGTTACTAGAGTCATTAGGGAATCCCTCTAGAATTGAGAAGAAAATGGTTTCCATCTTATGAAATTCTTCTTTCGCCTCTACATATTCCTTTGGGTCCCGACCATCCGAGAATATCTAACACTACCTGAAGATCTGTTTGCCAAAGCTTATTTCTCGGCCTCTCCACACATTAAGCTGCCAAAAGTGAAGATTCTGCCTCAGAAGTCAGAACCAGCAAAGATATATTCTTCACCACCTTTTTCCAATAAAATGGATTCGGCGTCACCACAGTCCACAGAAGACACAACGCGCCAAACAGGGCCTTCAGCTTTCCAGCTTCTTGTTTTTTTTTTTAAAGATCCTCAAATCCTCACACTCGTGGACTGGCGGTACGGATGGCGCAGGTCTCAACCCGTGCAATCCTCTCGATGCACACCAAGGTCATTTTAGTTCCCACCCGAAATATTTTCATCCATCATATTAAAGGAGAATCTTTGATGCATGAAGTATTAAATGTAAATGAAAAAGGTGAAAAGTTATATGGATAGACTGTAAATCGCGAGACGAATCTAATAAGTCTACTTAATCCATGATTTGCAACAGTAGTGCTACAATAATCATCCGCTAATTATGGATCAATTACCATCTAATTACCATCGTTAGATTCGTCTCGAAATTTCCAACCTATCCATATAACTTTCCACTTTTTTGTCTACATTTACTACTTCTAAATTGATAAAATCAAAACCCGAAATCTTTTCACAAAATGTTTTCGCGAACTAAACCCGGGCCAAGGCGTCGGCAACGGGCTACGCATTCCAGTAGTTTAATTAATCTCTCTCTGTCAGTAGTCTCACGAGTGCATCAGCGTATGATGACGCATGGAAGTGCAGGATTAGAGTGCAAGATATATGTATGTATATCCTGCAGCAGCAGCCGAGCGTGCACGTGAGCACGGACGGTAGCGCCGCTCGAGGCTTTGGAGCTTTTCCAGTGGTTTCCGCCGCAAGGCGCGGGCTTGTCCGGCCGGCGGCGGCGTGGAATCCTCTCGTCTCAAGGCTCGCCGTCTCCGGTGGGTTTCTTTAACTCTTTGCTTCCATGCCTAAGATTGGGTGAAACTTCGGCACTTGTCAGTATCTGAATTTCAGATACAGCTTCTCACGACCCTCAACACGTGGCATGTTCTTTAAGTACAGCCTGATTAGAACAAAGCACAAACCTACCTCTAAACAGCATGATTAACAGGCACAGACCATCCTCTGCTGTACGGTTCAACCACCACTTCGACCAGTAGCGTCGCTTTAACTTGAGGTCATGCTCATCCTAATCCCCTGAGTAATCAATCAAATCATCCAACACCACCGATCACCGACCGGTCCTGTCAACAACGCTTTCGCACGGAATGGCCAATTGATAGCGTACAGAGGGTCTCAAGGCAAACATGGTCAGACAGGGGCGAAACATCACAGCTAATCAGTGGGGCCGGTTCGGTCTAACAGCATTACTAATAGCAACCCACAAGAAACACGCAGGTCACCCACCCAACCTGGAATGTCTGTCACCGCAAAGTACCAGTAGGGAGATGACGGATAACAGTTCGGGCCAGTCAGCGTCTGTGTCTAATAACACCAGGATGGATACATTTTTCGCAGGCAGATTGGATCAGGGCTCCTGTCGGGGAAGCTGGTGAGGGGCCGGCAGGGCGCGTGAAGATGATCACCCTCCACGTGCTTCCCTCCTGGTGGCGTCGTGGAGGATGTCGATGTCCACGCCATCCTGTGGGAGCAGCACGTACCGCACCACCGAGCCCCTGATGAAGCAGTTCCGCACCGATAGCTGATAGCAAGAAAATGAAGGGCTTTAACAACATGATAAACATCAACAATTTTCAGAACTATTTGCTACACTTGGCTAGTGTTCCTAAGCATATGATCGACATCAATAATTTTCAGTACTACTGCTACACTTGACTTGTAGACCATTGGATGTTTCCAAGAGATTGGTTGGTCAATCACAAAGGGAAGCAGCATTCCGTGTAAAAGGGTGCATTCAACAAACAGCACCACAAAAATTATGTCTCAAACAATAGGTTGCCTGCTACCCACAGGACATGGTATAGGATAGGGATATTTAAGTGTTGCCTTGCTTTGGAAATACTTCAGGCATATGCTACAGATGATAGGCACACTCAGCAATACTGTACAATACACGTCTACACAAAGGAATATAATCCCCAGTACAGACACACCTGCAGAAATACAAGAGCCGAATTCTGTGTCCCACAAGCCAACATATAAAGAATAGCACCCTACTTCCCTACAGCTGTGCCAACTGATAGATCCAACATAGCAGACCTAGTAGCATGTCAAAACTCAAAAGGAGAAGCCAACACATATCTAGTTCACAATATGATATATCGAGCAGCAGCCCACATGAACATAGTTCTCATATAACATTATGCAGTTTCATCAGTAGCTTGCAATGAAATGAACTGGCTGACAAAATTAAAATGCAGGGCAGGCACTAATAAGAGCTGAACTATCATAATCGTTTCACTCATGCAACTATTAAGTGAACATATTTTATACTACATCCATCCTTAAATATATTACATATATGTGCATAAGACTTCATCACTAAATCACTCAACACTGAGTTTATAAACAAGATATGTCCAGTGAACTTGAATGTTCCATTTTCTTCCATGTGCTGCATTTATATGGTGTTAACCTGTATGTCTGGAAGGTGGACACCATCCCTTACCCATCCACTAAGTTACAACAGTAAAATTTCAAGGTAAGACAGCGACAGAGTCAAGAACAATTACCAGTGCAAGGCTACGACAATAATGCTATATTACTGCAAAGTGATTAGATCAACCCACAAGTTACATGAGACAAGGAAAAGCCAGATGTGTCAACCTCCAAATGTTAATCTTTCTTCCTTTTTTTGAGACCTTAATATTGCTTCTATTACCATGAGGAACAGAAAGGTAGTCTATATATTGTCCTGGTGACTTGTCTATCTATTATCTATATCTTGTAGGGGAGTTAACATGTGCAGACATTAGTAAAAACTTGCAAGAACATATTAGCATGTTTACATGTCTATTGACAAAGGGTTGATAGATAATGAATCAAGCGAATAACCTTAAGGATGAATTCAAAAGTTTTAAAAACCATGACTAGACGAGCAACTGACATGCCCCCACAGCCTTCCATCTATCTATCATTCTATCTAAACATCATTAAACAGAACTGAGTTCATCACAGATGGGAGTAAGGCATTGACATTGGATCTATCATATTTATTTCACTTATGCAACTTCTGGATGATAATTTTGGAACAGAACCTCTATATACAAACTAAGAGTTCCGTAAATTTACAACACAAAGTTCATCACGAAACAAGTTAGACATATGCTAGACTAAAGGGTTAATTGGATACACGCCACCGTTATTTTTCATTTTTTGACCCACGTCACTACTCATTCGATTATAGGAACCAGGCCATTACAATTTCCCCGTTATTTGAACCGCGCCATTCTCTACGTCTTTTTGGCCATTGGGCCCACGCGCAGGCTGACGTATTTACGTATAGACTAAAATGCCCTCGTACATCTCTCCGATCTACACCCACTGACACACGGGACCCACACGTCATCCCCTCCCATCCTGCTCTTCCCCTTCCTCCGACCATCCTCTGCCTCAAGTCACGCGCCTCCCACCTCGAGCGCCGCCCGCCATGCCCTCCGCCGCCACCATGAGAACGCTCCAGACCTCCCTCCGCTCGCTCCCCTCCCCGCTGCCCCCGCGCCGCCGCCTGCTGCTCCCTCCCTCCGCGTCCGCCTCCTTCCCCCGCGCAGCGGCCCCCACGGCACACCCCCACGCGGGCCTCCAACGCGCCACAGCCCGCCGTCCTCGACCCGGCCGCGGTGGCGGCCGAGCCCGAGTTGCGTGGGGCCAAGGCGCAACCCGTGGCGGCGGTGAGCGGGAAGGAGTTGGGGGACCTCGTGGACAAGGATAAGGCCCGGGTCGTGCCGGTCGCCGCCGCGGCGGTGGTGGCGTGGAGTTGCCGAATTGAAGCATGTAGACGAGGTCCTCGTTGGCGTCGGCGGCGGCACAAGCGGAGGCGAAGGACGGGTGCAGCGGCGGCAGCGCTGTGCCAGTTGCGGCAGATGCGACGGAGCGCGCGGTGGGAGGCCGTGGGCAAGGCAGTCAACGACGACGTCGCCAGGGATGCCGTGGAATTGTGGATCCGGTCGACGTGCGGCTCCTAGGCGCCGGCAGCAGCAAGGCTCAACCCGCCAGCCATGGCGGAGGCACAGGGAAGCTCCAGGTTCGTTGCGGAGTGGAAGGGAAGGGCCGGAGGAAGGAGATGACACGTGGGACCCGAGCGTCAATGAGTGAAGACCAAAGATACACGAGGGCATTTTCGTCTACAGGCAAATACAACGGCCTGTGCGTGGGTCCAATGGCCAAAAAGACGTAGAGAATGGCGCGGTTCAAATAACGGGAAAATTGTAAGGCCTGGTTCCTATAATCGAATGAGTAGTGGCATGGGTCAAAAACTGAAAAATAACGGTGGTGTGTATCCAATTAACCCTAGACTAAATCACTCTACATATGAGAAAATGAAGGTCCTGTACACAATGCAAAGGTTAATTATATATGAATTCTTCCATAGATAAATTCAGGTTGCTGTTATGTATGCGTGGACACTGAACACCTTAGAATTGCCCAAGAAGAGTTCTGGCATTAAATAAATGTAAGTCTTCTACAACTCAGCAGCAAAGCTATGCAATAAACTAAGGTTGCCACAAGAATGCAAGATTAGAAATATGAAGTTCTTATACAGAATAAAAAAGTTAAGTAGATATGAATTCTTCCAATGACAAATATGTCGTTTTTTTCAAATCACCCAAGCACTTTCTGAAGTTCTGTATGTCTGGACGCTGAAAATCACCAAATTACCCAAGCACTTTCAAACAGTAAATCTTTTGGTAAGTCTGCTAACTCAAGTGCATAACTATGCAATTATTAGTGTAAGGTTGCCACAAGAATGCTAAAGTAACAGCCACAAATCCCTTCCGCCCTTTATTTGTACAACATAGGAACCCTATACCACAGTACCTAAGATGCTGGAAAAGTGTAAGAAACTGCTACTGCTACGGCCTTCCCCTGCAGTTCTCAATTCCCCTTAAGTTGATAATGGATGGCATAACCAACCAAGGAAAGAGCAGCAGTCAAGTAGGCTACAAACTCTAACCGATAAAATCAAGCTGAAGGGCATGAACCTGAACTGGCATCGTATCAACTAGACACAGCAGCAGGGCATACCATGTGAGGATACTTGTCCTGGTCAACAAATAACTCGAGCATTCTCGGGTTTGATGTTAAGGTATTGCCGTATTGGTCAGCTGAGTGGAGCGTCAAGCAAATCAAGAGGTCGTTTGCATGCCCCAACAACCTTCCATCTATTTATCTAAACATTGTTATTTGTTCATTGTACATAGAATAGAAGCAGTGCAATTGGATCCACCATATTTATTTCACTTATGCATCTTCTGGACTATGATTTAGGAACAGAACATTTACATACAAAATAGAGTTTTGTAAATTTACAATACAAAGCTCGTCACAAAACCAGTAAGGCATATGCTAGGGGCTCATGAAGACTAAAATCACTCAAGATATGAGAATATGAAGTTGTGAAGGTTTTGTACACAATGCAAAAGCCAATTATATATGGATTCTTCCATGGATAAATTCGTGGACACTGAACACAACTATATTACCCAAACATTGAATTCTGAAGTCAATATTAGTAAGTCGTCTACAAGTCAACAGCACAATTATGCAATTAAAGTAATCTGCTACAAGGATGCTAGCATAGAAATATGAAGGTTCACAATAAAGCAGTCAGTTAGATATGAATTCTTAAAAAATGGGGCGTACCCAGTGCCGTAGGCTCCCGCACTATGCGGGGTCTGGGGGCAGATTGTTTAGCGCGCAGCCTTTCCTGCACATAAATGTGCAGAGGCTGGGGCTTGAACCCTGGACCTTCCGGTCACAGGCGGTGAAGCTCTACCACTGCACTAAAGGCCGCCCCTTTTAGATATGAATTCTTCCATGGACAAATTTGCGGTGTTGTTCTGTACTTGCGGACTCTGGGCATGTTTGGATTGTGCCCCATCTTGCCCTACCAAAAATTGGTTATGATCAAATTGCGGGCAACACCAAATTATTGGCAAAGTTGTATTTGGATTGTAGCATTGCCAAATTTTGCCAAACTTATTCAATTTCATAGTATGACATGTGGGGTCCACATGTCATTATTTTATTTCGGATCGAAACATAGCGAAGTGAGATCTTGTTTTGTAGGTTTAGTTGCAGGTAATATTAATATGCAAATAGATTGTAAGTTTGTTAAGCCGTTAGAGAGATATTAGAGCCTAAATACGGTTAACCATTCATTCTCGAACTTCATGTAGCCAAGCTCCTGCTGCCACGTCGTAGATTCTGCTGGCATTGTGATGGCGTTGGCAGCCAATTCATGGGCGAACGTTTTGCCCGCCCAAATCTCGCCCAGCAAAACAATAGAGGTTCCATTGGCGTAAGTTGGCATGCCAACCTTTGGCGTTCAATCAAATGATGGCCAAATGTTAAGGGCTTGCCAAAAAAATTGGTCTGGCTAGCATTGGTAACCAACCAAACGTGCCCTCTGGACACCATCAAGTTACCCAAACACTAAGTTCTGAACAGTAAATCAAGGTAAGTTTGCTTCAGTCAAGTGCACAACTATGCAATTAGTGTAAGGTTGCCACAAAAAATGCTACACCACCAGCAACACATCCCTTCTGATCTATATTTGTACAACATAGGAAGCTTCCACCACACTACCCAAGATGCTGGAAAAGATGAATTAACTCCTACAGCTACTGCCTTCCTGCAGTTCCCAGTTCCACTCATTGTTCAGCGTGGCAACTGGCAATCCACATTAAATTGAACAAGACCAAAGTCGATATAAAACAAGGATGGCATAAACAACCAATGAAATAGCAGTAATCAAGTAGCCTACAAACTCTAACTGATAAAACTATGCTGAAGGGCATGAATTATGTAGTGACATCACCACACCAGATATAAATTCTTCCATGGACAGATTTGCGGTGTTGTTCTGTGTGTGCGGACACTGGACAACCATCATACTACCCAAGACTGAGTTCTGAATGGTCAATCTTTAAGGTCTGACAGTCGTGAGCACAATTATGCAATTAGTGTGAGACTGTGAGGTGGCCACAAAGTGCTAGATTACCAGCAACACATCCCTTCTGACATTTATTTGTACAGCATACCCAAGATGCTGGATAAGTGAAAGTAACTGCTACTGCCACAGCCTTTCCTACAGTCCCCCAGTTCCCACACCCTGTTCGGTTGCACAGGGGTTGGCAGAGATTGGCACAGAATCGACAGGAATATAGCTGAATTCCATGCCAATCCCTGCCAATATCTAACAATGATGGCATAAACGACCAAGGCAAGAGCAGCAATCATGTAACCTACAAACACTAGCCGATAAAACTAAGCTGGAGGGCATGAATTCAGTAGCGACACAAGCATCAACTAGCCACGGCAACGGGGCATACCATGTGGGGATACTTGTCCTGGTCAACGACTCGAGTGTTCTCGAGCTTGATGTTGAGGTACTGGTCGACCGAGTGGAGCGTCCCGCGGATCGCCAGGTCGTTCTTGAGCTCCACCGTCACCTCCTTCCCCACGAGCTCCTTGAAGTAAGAGAAGAACAACTGCAAAAAGAAGGAAGGGGCATCTGTAAGGGCACACGAGACACCAGGAACAGAGAGACGATCTGTGCAGCAATAGAGGAATCACCATGGCTGCGGCTCGAGAACTCCCGCTGCTGCCGGCTTAGCTGACCCCTGGGGAAAAAAATTACAGACAAGGCAACAAAATTAGCACCCAAATTTTACAAGGGGGCAAGCAAACGCTGCTCGAACTCCCCAACTTCTCTCCCTCGGTAGTTTTTTGACGAGGCAAACCAATCGCAAACTAATCCGCGTAAAATCGTCAGATCTCGTAGGAAACAGACACGGAGGTTTCAGCTAAATCCTAATTGTTTGGATTCGATTCCTCGTGCTAGCAAAACGAATACATCCATGGCAAGCTAGGACTTCCTTACCAGAGACGGAACGGCGAGCCTGGATGGATCCCTGCGCCGCCGGATGCAGGAAGAGGCTGGCGAGGGCGAGGGCGAGGGTTTCGGATGCGGGCGGCGGGCCTCTCTACGACGGGGAGCGAACGGGCCTTTTCGGCGGCGGTGAGTGGGAAAGGCGAGGAGGGAGGGGTTAGGGCTCGGGAGAGAGAAGGGAGGTTTTTTTCCAGCTCAGCGGACGGTTCCGTCCGGGTGTTCATTAGACTGCAAGTGGGACCCACTCGCCAGGTTAATGAGGCTGGGGGCATTTTTCAGTGTAATTCAAGGGAATTTATTCTTTTCTTTAGCATTATAATAATATGATTGATAATCCATCGGGTCTGTATATACTTAAAACTTGATTTTAGTATATTAAAAAGTTTGTGAAACCATATTTTTAGTTTTCTCTGGTGACCTACCTGACTACTCTCTCTGTTTTAAAATGTAGGTCGTTTGACTTTTTAACCCTAAGTTTGACTACTTATCTTATTTAAAAGTTTGTGCAAAATATTATATTTGATGTGTCTTTCTTATAAAGAAAAAGATGTTTAAAAATGAATTAAATTTGACTATATTTGTACACATTTTTTGGTCTTCAAACGAACCACATTTTAAATGAGTATTTACTTGCATGCCATCCCTAGAAGGCACTAAAAATACTTCCAAAAACCAGTTTTTAGGATCACAATAAAAAAACATTCCCTAAAAATCAACTCCAAAATAATTTATTATAATCTACTCACGTATATTTCTTTTGGGCCTGTCTATGGGCCAATCGGACATTCTTAGCCCATCTAGCACCCTGATCTTTAATACCTACCGAATTCCGATGGCCTGATCCAACAACGGCGGCGCACTCGTCTTCACCGTCCGTCCATCTACCGTTCTCAACACTCCTTTCTTTTTTCTTTTCTTTTCTTTTTTGAGTTTCGCTCCACTCAACACTCCTTTCAGAGCCTACTGTCGGCTCATGTTTCATCAATAGGTTTATTGCTAATTTTGAATTAACCAATCTCAAACAGCAAGCAACAAGAAGGGTTCAGCTGGACGCACCAAGGTGGATCCCACCACCTCAAGGCGTGCTGGAGATCAACATTGACGCAACTATCTCCAAGAATATAACACAAGGCAATGGCTGTAGCAAGGGACGGTGCTGGTCTTTTCTTGGGAGCATCTGCTCTAGTTGTGGATGGGATTGGTGATCCGAAGGTGATGGAAGCGATAGCCTGCCGAGAGGTACTAGCTTTGGCTTTGGCTTGCGAATCGCATGCGACAGCATCAATGTGGTCGTCAGAAACATGAAGGGTGCTGACAAGGGAGCTTACGGGCAGATCATACATACAAGAGATCAAACGCCAGGGCAAGGGCCTTTGGTTCTGCTGAGGTTGTTCACGAAGGCAGAGCATCCAATGTAGATGCTCCGTACACGGGACGAGGACACGGACAACAGCAAGCAAAGCAACTATACTTTTATTTATCACAAGTGGGCATAACAAGCATGATAATCTAAGATGACGAAGCAAGGCGGACAGCACATAACGATGGATCTAACATCTTTAATCAAAATTTACACCTCAGCACTTCTTCAATTACCATCCAACGGTTCTCAGGTACACGATACATAAAGACAGTTCATCACTTCCTGGGTAAAATGAAACCTCATGACCCAACGCAATTCTCGAGTACCGCAAGATCCACCAATCAACAAGTCATCTATATTTGAGATTAACTCGGTATGAATTGAATGTCCATCCGTTCTCGAACAAAGCTCAAATTCCTCAGCAAAATGCATACAGAACTTAACGCGATGGAACGGTGGCAAGTACTGAAGTACACCAAGAACCAACAAAATACTAGGAGCCTACAAAGAGAACGCCGGGTGCTTCCTTCGTTCCAGGAGCGCGGGGGGGGGGGGGGGGGGGGGGGGGGGGGGGGGGCTTTTAAAAAACAAACACCGAGCTCTTCCTTTCCTAGCTGCAATTAGTGTCCGGGAGAAGGGCTGGAAGCTGGATCAAACTGACTGGCACATGGCAACCAATAGCGCTGTCCTAGAATCTGAAATCTGGATCAACGTCCATTGCCCATCCGAATTTCGCAAGAAGTGATTTGTTGAAAATCTGCAAGTAAAATCAGTATTAAGTAGGGAAAAGGTTCGGTAATTGTATAGCTTCTTAATAGGGAACTTAGTGAAGAATAAATTATTCTCAAGGCTATACCTTCTCGATAGGTACTTCATGGCGTTTGCACCATGCCACAGTAATTCTAGGATCAAGATAGTTGATCTTTGACGTTCCAAGTGCAACTGTCTTCAGATCCTCTTTTGTCTTCTTATCCATCTCCATCTTCTCAATCTTGCTTTCAACTGTTGCAATCTTCTTTTCAATCCTGCAAGTGGATTTTGTGAAATGCCTACCTGCTCTTCATTTAGATATACAAAAAAAGGGGTGCTTGAGGTCTTACGCTTCAGGGGCCAAATTCCTCTTTGGCTTCCCATCTTTATCATTGCCCAGAGGCTTTCCTTTCTTCGCTTTGCTCAAGTCAGCTTTTAACTCATCTCTCTGGGCCTGGAGTAAGAAAAAAATTACAGAAAAGATTTCAAGAAAAAGGAATGGTAGAAGCATGAGTTGATAACTTGCAGTAGAAAGCCAACCTTTAGATCATCAATCTTTTCATTCAGTCTGGTCATCTGGGAGTCATGTGATTTCGACACACTACGTTGATGGTTACAGATAATGGCAACCTGAGAACATGACAAATGAATGTCCAGTGTCATGAAGAGTGATGATACAGGTATTACTTTCTTTATTAACGTATCATACCTCTTTGTTTGCTCGCTGATATACAGCGATTTTCTCGAGAAGAGTTCCATCTTCTGTTTCCTTGTGCAACTGCAATAATAGCAAAAACACATTGTTTAGCTCATGGTATATCATCATAACATAAAATGGGTAGTCACATGAAAATAACATATCCACACAATTAACAGGATATTAAACATCAGACAAGTGTTAAAAACTGAAGAAAGTAATAGAATAGATATCCCTAAATTGCCTTGCACAAAACAAAATCCAACATTTACATCATACATCTCTAAGTGTCTATGCAAAGCCTAAATAGTTTGAAAGAATAGGGAAACCAGATAGAGTTCAAATTGGCTTCAACTTACAATGCCATCCAATGTAATCGAAGCGTTATATGTACGGAACACTTTTGCAGTAAGCCCAGGCATTAGGTCCTTCAGGTGAGCGTTTAGCTTACTTGTATCGAGCTGGTCAAAGAGATCTTCTTCCGGTGTCTTACCTACAAGACCAGAAGTATTAGGGCAGAGATTGTGGAGATTTAAAACAAATAAAAAAGAAGTGAAAATGGTAGAGAGATACCAGCACGGAAACCCTCAATTGCCTTGTACACGAGCTCTTCAACCTCTACGGTGTTAAAATATCTTATAGAATCTTTACCCAGAAAGTCAAACTGTATAGCCCAATATTCACACAACATTAGAACTAGTCATATAATCATATTGGGAACACATGCTTAATATTGAAGAACAATACCTGGATCTTATTTGGGGGCAAACAAGTAACATTGCCAACTTTCAGCGTACAGCAACCAACGGTTTCAGCTTCATCTTCATCCTGAGAATGATTAATTAAAAATAGTATAAATAACATAAACTCATGTTGACATACTTCAATGAAAGGAAAAGCCAAATAGTAAAGCACAAAATTATGGCAGAAAGATGTATGCAAGAAAACTCATGTTGGCATAATTTAATGAAACTAAAATAGTAACTAATGAAACAAATGTAAAATTGCAGTGGCCAAAGCACATCAGCTAACCCTTCGTAAAGCAGCCCTGACGCAAATTCTTATTTTTACAATAGTTTGTTGATGCAGATGAGATATTGCATAAAATCAAGCGTACATCTCTAAGCTGAATAAAAGAGAAGCTATGCACAAATTTCATGTGTATAAGAAACCAAATTACCAACAGAGACATCACAAAATACATGTTCACACTATAGAATGAAAAGAGCATCACTGATGACAAATGAAACACAGGTTCCAATAGGGTAATACCTTTTCATTGCCTGCCCTAAGGGCTAGTTTATCTATAAGGTATGTTGCCACAGCAATTTGCCTCCTTGCCACATCTTTGTTTCTGAAATCCTTCGTGTAGTTCTGACGAATAGTGTGTATGTGATCCTGGCAATGACACCCAAAAGGATATGTAAAAATAGATTCAAAACATACTTGGGACTAAACGGCTTTGTTGTTGTTCAATCTGTTGCAGATTTAAAACCTCCATACATACAAAATCAAACTTCCTCACCTTTAATTTTCTGGACTTCTCATATTTCTCTTTGTCACTTTGCCCCTTAAGTGAGCTACTTGCTGCCAGGAAAACATACTTGAAGTCTTTTTGGCTAATTGGATCATTCCAAAAGGCCAACCATGTAACAGTATTGTCATGTTTGACTTCTTTCCATCTGCAGAACACATGACCAATAAAAAACTGCTTGCAAGCAAACTATTGGCAAACATAGTTCATACACAAAAGATTAGGGAAAACGGTACCTTTCTCCAGGTATCGGGCACTCAGGGACTGGAGCCCCTCTTCCGATATTTATTGTAATATCGCTTGGCTTAATGCGTCGCTTCAGTTTCCCCATCTGAAACAATTTAACAAAGAGCCTAAACAAGAAAGCGCTCACTTGAAACAGAAAACATGGTATTTGCATGTTACTATATCAGCACCTTTGGATGTTCTCCACGTCCTCTGAATAACCCAGGTGGTTCTACTCTGAAATTGCCGACCTGATACAAATAAACAGTTTAGTCAAGTAGAAATGGTTGGCAAAATGCTCTTGATATTGTAGAGCAAATAAGATAACAAGTCAAAAGCAACAGTTAACTATCACTAAGGAAACTGATACATTAGCGCACCATTCTTCATATCTGGTGCAAGAATCTTAGCATAGTCAACTAAACTATTCCTGACTAATAAAAACAAGTCTTGATCTAATAAACAAAAGATGATAACTACCTGTAAATTAAGAAGGTTATCAAACCAGTGTATAAAAAAGTTACCTTCTCCTTAACACCATCTACAACTGCCCACATGTACTTCTCCTCTTGCTTCAATTTCTCTTCCCGCAATGCTTTTTTCTCCTGTAGATAGCAGTGATTTAATCACAATGTGTCATTAATGTGACATATTTGCATAATAAGTCAGGAGTGCAGCTACCAAATTCACAGGCAGTTACCTCTGCTGTCATCTGCTTCTTCTTCTCCTTCTCTCTGAGGTGCCATTCATATATCGGGGTGAAATCACAAAGTTCGAATTTCTTGATAATATGGCCTCTACCAAGGACTTGTTGCCAGTCAGCGAAAAAGTTATCAATGAATGTTTGCCTGCCTGCGTAGTCTGTGTCTTTCATCACAGCAAACATAGTTGCAACCTGCAACATAGAGATACAGAGGAGCAAATAAGAGAGGACGCATTTCCATATCTACATCTTGTTGCTACATATCAAAATCAAAAGATGGAAATAAAACAAGAAAGATCATTTATCACCTCTTCTTGTTCTGGTGTAAGATCAACAGGTTTCCCATTGTAAAGCATTTTGACACCATGAGGCTTGTACGGGGGAGGGAAAATAACACCATTGTGCTCCAAGGTAGTCCATTTTTGTCCATCACCAGATCCAGGAGGGACCTTCATAGTCTTTGAGAACTGAGAATTTTTCATTGTCTTCTTTGTTTTGACTTTCCCTTTTATTTTCTTGATGCCCTTCTTCACAGAAGCAGGACTCTTCTTGACGACATTCTTTGCAGAAGATGGCTTGCCTTTCGAAGACTCACCGATTTTCAGCCTTTGTGCAAGAGGGATGTTATCATTGTCATCTGCCTTGGTTTCTCTTTTAACACTTGCTGAAGTAGAAACATTTGAAGGTTTTGCCTTCTTAAGAGCTAAACTTGTTTTATTACTGTTATCTAGAGGCCGTTTACCCAAATTCCGTGGGCCGCTTGCATCATTATTCAACCCCTTGCTGGAAGAAGCCGATTTTAGGTTTCCACTTCCAGAAACTTTGGAAAACCTGGCAGCCAATGGCTTCTCGTCCTCTGAATCTTCAGAGACATTACCTCCACGTTTTGGGGCAGCATTAGTGGGCAACCTGCTTGCCAATGGTTTCTCATCATCTGAATCTTCATCAGGCTGCTCAACTTTTGCTACAGTTTTCTGCAAAACAGGCTTACTCACGCTGCTGGAAGACACTTTGGATGAGTTGATCTTGCGACTCAACGGCACATCATCATCTGAAGAATCATCTGCTTTCGCATCGACTCTTTTCAACTTCTTCTCCTCAACCTTCTTCCTTAACCCAATTGGCACATCATCATCTGAATCATCAGAGTTGTCATCTCTCACAAGAGGTCTTTTCAGTTTACTCTTATCGGTGCTGTTACTCTGCGAACCATGTCCTGCTGAACTGTTTGGCTGGCCAGACCCAGAATGCCGATGGTTCGGGCTAAACGACGGCGGCTTCATATGCACCGGCCTTGACATGCCGGCGCTCACCCCATTCTTCTGCTGGTTCTGAGCCACAGGCTTCGGGCTCCTGACACCGCCCCCGGACGATCCCTCCTGCTTGGAGGGGGTGGGTCTGCTGCTCTTCACGGAATTGCTCGACCTCTTGAACGAAATCGGACCGTCGTCGTCGTCATTGTCAAACAGAACAGGGCTGTTGGTGTTGACAACAGCCATCGCTCCCCCGCGGTGGCCTTCCACCACCGGATTACGAGGACCAAGTCAGTCAGCCACGCCTGCAGAAGGGCAAACACGGTTTATCCATGTTAGCAAACCAATCAACGAGAAGAAGATGCCATTGCACCAGTGCACTAACTTAGATGAAACAGAGGAAGCTATCAGAAACCCACAAATTCAGTTCATCTCCGTAGACCTAAAACCGCCCCGGAATTGAATTAGTTTTGCCAACATGCCCTGACATGCCAAAATCGACGAGGCAACCTCCTTACACCACCAAATTTCGATTAGAAAACACACAATCGACTCACACACCCCCAATTTGGATTAGAAAACATTGCCCCCTCCCCTGATTGACGCCACACTAAGATGCTCAGCTCCCACGAGACCAACACAACACAACCAACGCCCTCAAACACCGTCCCCCACCAGATCGGCGCGGTGCTACGAGGATACCGCCCTCCAAGACCACCTGGACGTCACGGCCCTCCCCCGATCCACCGCCCGCGCACCCGCGCCGTCCCCGAGCACCGCGGCGGCGGCGCGTGGGGAGAAGGGGGGAACAGCCGAACAGAGAAGGACGGGGGATGCAGAGAGACAAGTCGAGGGACGCACCGGCCGAGGCGCGCGGCGGCGACGGCGGCGCAGGACAGGTCCCCCTCTCCGGCGGCAGGCGTACGGATCCCGGCGGCGGCGGCGGTCGGAGGCGAGCTAGGGTTAGGGCGCGCCGCTTGCTTATCTATCACCTCTCGTCTCGTCTCGGACGCTGCTCGGCTTCGCCCCCGCTCGCTCGTATTTCTATCCCCACCTCCGCGCCGCGCCGCGCCGAGCCTTCGCCCTCGTGTTTTTTCCCACACCCTTCCCTTCCTTTCGTTGCTCTCTCCCAGCGGCTTTGTTCCGACCCGGGGACTCCCACGGCAGAGACAGGGAGGGGCGGACGGGCCCACCCTGCAGCGACACAGGCATCCAGACGTGAAGACGCGGACTGGGCCCGCAGGCAGTGAGACGGGGGCGGGAGAAATCGGTGGAGGGCAAACTCGGTATATGAGGCGTCGGGCCCGCAGGCAGTGACACGGCGGGGTCGTACGCGTTGCGTGGCGTGCGTGCGTGGCTGGGCTGGCGCACGGCTCGCGAGCCGCGACCTCTTTGGTGCACCGGAGTGGGTCCCGCAGGTGCGGGCCCGCATGTCAGCGGGCTGCGTCGCGTGGCGGTTGTGGATTAGGATATGCGGCGGGTGCGAGGGGGACACCCGACGGGTTTGCGTGGAAAGCAATCTGGATTCTGGTTCTGGTTCTGGATGCGAGTTGCGAGCCTGGGGAATTACGCCTCTCCGTCTCAGGAAAATACGTTTCCGGAATTGGTAAGCGTGTGGTGGCGATGTGCGTCATCGCCGTTGCGTGTTCCGTAAAGTGCTCGAGTCGTAAGTGGTATTATTATCACTTCATCGGATTAGCCCTTTTAGCTTTCATTCATGAGAAGCCATGTTATTAGCGGAGCTTTTGTCACGAAACAAGGATCCTTTTTTTAGAAACACACTATGGAACCCTTTTTTTTTTTTGTCACGACGAAACAGTGGTGATGCTGATGCATCTTGACGTTGGAAAAGTCACCATGGCTGTCGTTATCGCTGTCATGGTATGGCCATACGATGCGAGTGTTACCCAAGTCGTGTGTGCGATAATACGAAAGCCTCTCAATTGTAGACGAGTAATTCCGTGTTTGATTTTTGGATGGGGGGCAACATGTATACCCATACTAGTAGACTATAATTATGAGGTTTTTAAGAATGGCGAAGTTTATATGTGCCCAAGAAAGTTGTTTCAACATGTTATGTTCTTCAGGGCGTGTTCAATTCCACAAACTTTGCAAAAAGTTTTCATCTAGAAAACTGTGTCAGTTTATTTATTCTCTCTGTATACGCGGCCCAATACAAAAGGTTTTAACCACTTCTTACCTTTTCACATAAATTAACAGGCCTGCTCTCACGAGGAAAGGGGCTCAAGGTGTTCTCATTTGGACGGAGGAGAACGTGCACGCTTGATGAACAATCAAAATGAGAAGATTGCCGGCTCAAGTTATCCCTTCCTTTACTTGTGACTAACAAAAGTAAGTAAAGTAAACAAAGCATCGACAGCCCAACCGTGGATAACATGATTAAAATATAGCTAATGTCTAAAAAATCATAGGGTAAGTTAGCTTATATATACACCCACTGTCTCAAATATAAAGGTGTTAAGTTTTGTACTGTTCAAACCTTCTTTGTTTCAATCGATTTTACGAAAAAAAATATATTAATATCTACAATGTCAAATACATTTCAAGATGGATTTAATAGGACTAATTTAATATTGTATAAGTTTGACTCATAACAAAACACAAACTAACTCGCACACAACTCATGTCTTCAAGGATTTGTCTCGTTTAGTTTCTCAATTGCATGACTACATAAATACAAGCAGGGAAAAAAATTATAAACAACGAGACAAAAGACAGTGATGTATGAGTCAAATCGCCCCAAAAATTACCATTTATCCCAAAGTAAGAACGAGACAAAAGACAGCGATGCCCACCAATCGATAAGCTCTTTAGAATTCAGATGGATTATCCACAATCTTTTTTAATCTTATTGTGCAGCATGCACACGTCACACTCATCGTCGCCCCCCTCGGTGTTATCGAAACCTCGGCGCATGGATCGACGAACCCCATGGAGCTCCACTGATAAGCAGGGTTCAAATTACCAATCTGCCCACTCCCTTTCTATTCAAATCAGCAATGGACACAAATAGGCCAAAATGGCAAAAACTGTTTCAATTTGCTCAAAAAAGAAATAAGCTAGGAGCTTTAGATGATAAATATGCCATTTGTTTTAACAAATAAAAGGGTACTCCCTCCATACTCGTATTAGATGATGTTTAGGACAACGACACGGTCACCAAAATGTAACTTTGACTTCTTATTTTTACAAAAATATTTATTAAAAAATAATATATGTATACTTTTCTAAAAATACTTATCAAGACAAATCTATTCATATGGTTTTCACATTTTCAAACTCAACGACTTAAAAGTTATTCGTGATTTATATTCCCAATGTTTGACTAAAACCTTGTCCTAAACATCATCTAATACGAGTATGGAGGGAGTATGTGTGTTTCCTACAACTCTTGTTATTATGTTTACATGCAGTAGGTATTCACTTTTAGGATATAAACCATAAAGAGACATGCGATGTACGGACTGTAAGTTTTACTTTGGCCTCTAGCAGCTGAGATGAAGTAAAAGCGTGCATTTATGCGCATAAATAATCCATATCTACCAAGTTTTGAGCAATACCCGGATGAGTACATGGTGAAATTTCGAAACTTTTTTTTTTTTCTGTTTGTTAGAATTTCATGAACGCAATGGAGGGCAGACTGGTCATTTCAGAATGAATTAAATAATTCCTGCTACCCCTGATGAGCACCGCTTCTTCTCTCTTGTTCTGTTGTTCACTCCCCATCTTCGCTCACAGTCTTCCTCCGCTCCGATCCCAACTCCCATGGCGCTCTCAATCTCCACGCCCACCACCTCCTCCCTCCTCCCGCCCTCCAGTCAGGTACTGCAATCTTTCTCCCTCTCTCCTCTTCTCTCCAACAAGCTCTCCCATTTGCGCAATTCGGCCAATCACCGCCGCCGCCAATTTGGTCCACGCCTCCGTTTCACCAGTTCTTGGCCATCGCTTCAGGTGGGCAGGTGGAATCCATTGGCGAGGTCGGCTAAGCCCGTGTCTTTCAGCCTCCGGAGCTCGCCTCTGGCGGCGCCGGCCGCCGCCGGCAACGCGCCCACTTCCCCCGTCGACGGTACTGCTCCTGGCCCCCCTCTTATTCCGCCGCGTCTCGTGATGCGTAGCCTTATTGATTCTTGATTCGCTCTGTTCGGGTGCAGAGATCGTCACTGAGCTCGACGCGGTGGCCGGCTTCAGCGAGATCGTGCCGGACACCGTCGTATTCGATGATTTCGAGAGGTAACCGTTGCTCCTGCTTCTGTCTTCTTGTCCCATTGGATTTGGGGCGGGTTGACCGAGGCTTGCGCATCGTGCTGCTGTGAACACTTGCAGGTTCGCACCCACGGCGGCCACGGTGAGCTCCTCTCTGCTGCTTGGAATCGCTGGCCTCCCAAATACCAAGTTCAAGGTGAGGAGCTGCTGAGCTGCTGCAATTGAAATGTTCAGTTATTCAGATAATCATTGCCGGCACGGTAACTGTTCTAGCTATTTGGTTGTTGTAGAGTGCGATAGATACTGCACTAGCAGATGGTGAGTGCAACGCATTGGAGAAGCCTGAGGACAGGATGTCCTGTTACCTCACCAAGGTTTGCATACTGTGTCTGGTTTCACTATTATTACTGTGATTGGTAGCTAGGCAATGTTGGGTTCTGTTAACCAGAGTAGCTGAACTGAGAAGAAATTTGGCAGGCCCTGGCAAATGTTGGTGCTGAACTGGCTCATCAAGTCCCTGGACGCGTTTCGACTGAGATAGATGCTCGGTTGGCCTACGATACCCAGGGCATTATCCAGAGGGTATGCGCTTCTATTTTTTTTTCTGTCCGTGTTGCTTGAATGTAATATGATGCATATCCACCATTAATAATTATATGGACCTTTTGTAAGCATTACAGGTTGTGTGGAAGGTTATGTACAACAATCTGTTATTACAAAGTGATTAAGAAGTTCCTTCTGGCAATGCTTATATATCAGCTTTCTTGGCATCTGACCTGGTTAACAACCTGCAACCTGACACTCCAATGTACACAAACATAGTGACGACAAGACTATTTTGTTCCAGCATATTCTTTTATGTACCAATGTCAGTGCTTTTCATATGCAAATATGATCAATCATAGCTCAGTACAATCCAGATAAAAAAAGAGAAATATTGTGGCATGACTTCCATGAGCCGAGTAGATGAAAGGTAGTGCAGAAGTGGGGACACCTCAGCTGTATGATACTAGTAACATAGCTCACAGATATCTAAATAACTTAGTAACACCTCTTGGTTATACCTTGAATCAATAGTTTTTTTTCCTGGACGAAGTCTTATCTGGTCTGATAGGCTAGATCTGGCAAGGAACAAAACAACGACTACTTGTTAGCTTGATATACAATGGTACAGTACAATATGGACTTGTGACAGATTAATGGGACTATGTTGGGAAAACAATTCTTTCAATATTTCGAATATATGCTTTTAGCTCTTTAGTGACCTTTGAACAAACTTTAGAACCATGCCAGTTCCATACATTTTATTCACATTCTCATTACTGTAAGAATTGACTTTAGTCATGATGTTACTATCTAACTGAAATGCCAATTCATTGTTTAAAGTAATTGTCCCTAAACCTCAGTATGAAGATAAGTAGCATGTTAAAATATTTGTTATCTAAGTAATTGCATTCAAATTTTGGTCTTTTGTATGTCCATGTTGCTGATGCTTGTGACTAAGCGCAGCCCTTGGATATCCTTTGCGTGTGCTTCTTCTTCTTTTTAGGAAAAAAGACATCTGTGCTTCTCTGTCACAGTTTCATAAAAACTGGTATATTTCTATGTAGGTGCATGAACTGTTGAATCTATACAATCAACATGATGTCTCAACTGACCGCCTGCTATTCAAAATTCCTGCAACATGGCAAGTAAGTGCACTGCTCTGTAAGTTCTGCCAGATTGTACCTGCTGTCTCCATAAATTTTCACTTCCAACTTGTTTACCATTAGGGCATAGAGGCCTCAAGGTTGCTTGAATCTGAAGGAATTCAAACACATTTAACATTTGTGTACAGGTAACAGACAAAACATTTATACCATTTGCTCCTGATGCTATTGCTTAATAGTCATAGCAGGGAACTGTATGGTTGTTTTATTCCCACTTCACAGCATTTTTATGTTGTGATATTTTGGTGCTTAGTGTTATTCCCTTTTCTTAAGTGGAGCAGAAGCTACCGACAATCTGCTTATATTATTATATTATGCTTTTACATTAGTACATGGAGAGATATTCTGTTGAGTCTGTCTGCTGGATAATAATTGTTTGTCAGGCTTACTAGTGATCTGTAAGAATGAGTTTCCCAGGGGACCTGCATTACGACTGCACTTGTTTAGCGTTGCCTTACTTATTTATGTAAGATGAAACATAACTTGGAGCTTATGTACACCTGTATTTTTGTGTTTGACCATTCTTGCTCAGTTTCGCACAAGCAGCGGCGGCAGCACAAGCTGGTGCATCTGTTGTACAGATATTTGTGGGGCGGTTGCGGGTAAATTTATTAAGCCATTTTTTTACCATGCCCTTATGCTAAAACAAGTATATTGTGCTAACCACAAACCACCCAGGATTGGGCAAGGAATCACTCTGGTGACCCAGAGATTGATGAAGCTTTGAAGAAGGGAGAAGATGCTGGCCTTGCTTTGGTTAGCCTCAATTTTTTATTTTAAGTTATTGCTGCATATTTATATTAATATGTAAGCCAATGTCTGGAAACAGGATCTGCAACTTCACCGACTAGGAAAGTCTTGGTAGTTGGTACCTGTTATGGCTTTTTAGTTATGTGTTTGCTGCCATATTAAGTTAAAGAAATCACAATTGCACTTCAAACTAGGGACAAGTACACTAAAAATACTTAAGTTAAAAACCAAAGAAAGAAGATCCAAAGTTCTTGTACTTGTACTCAACTGTCAGCAAGTAATTCTGAGTTATCTTTGAATTGATTTTACCACTTGTCTTTTTTTATCATTCAATTATTTGATTGCTTTTATTTGATTCCTAATATCAGCAGATAACACAGTGTGAATGTGTAATTATTAAGATTAATGTAAATGGATAGCTAATGACGTTAATTAAGCCATTAAGGTAATCATCTATAATGGGTTAGTACTTACAAATTAGCAACAGTACATTTGCTACTTGAGAACTTATGTAGGCCTTTAGATGCCAGTTTGCTTTCTCCGTGTTTGTTCACGGCTTACATTTTCTGCTACTAAACTAGAGTTTATAACTCCATATATATATGGGTTATAATGCAGGCGAAGAAAGTATATGCCTACATTCACAGAAATGGGTACAAAACAAAGTTGATGGCTGCTGCCATTCGGAACAAGCAGGATGTATTTAGTCTTCTGGGGTAATTTCCTATTACTTATTTTGGTTGGATATTAGATACAAATTCACAAATCATTAACGTTAACATGGGAATTAATGTTTCTTAAATGCAGGATTGATTACATCATTGCACCTCTGAAGATATTGCAGTCTCTTGAAGAATCTGTCACTGATCCTGATGTGAAGTACAGTTATGTCCCAAGGTTGACTCCTGCTATTGGCAAGACGTATGACTTCACTGAAGAGGAGGTTCGGGCACTTATGGATCTTGTTTGAAATTTTCACACATCTGAACTGTTTAATTGGGAAACAACTTAATGATGATCAGTAATCAACTAATTATGCATTGTTACCCTTCTAGAATTCTACCTTATTGTTCCCTCTATTAGTCATTGTGAGATGTTGTATTCAAATGGATATTATTCTTCAGTAGGCATATGCATTTCTAGTAGACCAGTAGTAAAAGGTAGCAGAGAGCTGGATGAACAGACTGGGAAACTATCCGTAGGATCCTTTTATACACCAAATGTAGCTTGGAGGTCGAGTCCTGTTTACATATCGCACTTAAAAAAGGTGTGATGTCGGGGATTACAGCAGGCATAAGTATGATTCAACAAACAAGCTGAACTGCCTCTAAAGGAAAATAAAAGTCACTGATAAATAAAGCAAAGAAAAGGAAAAACGAACTGACCATCCTCTGCTTTTGGTTTTAAGTCTGTACATTGATTGATTATCCTCGTTTCTGGTTAATGATGTATGCAGCTTGTGAAGTGGGACCAGTTGAGTCTCGCAGCTGCCATGGGGCCCGCCGCTGAAGAGCTACTTGCTTCTGGATTGGAGGGATATGCGAACCAAGCACGCCGTGTGGAGGAGCTCTTTGGGAAGATCTGGCCACCTCCGAATGTTTAAAAACACCTTGCTCTGCCACTGTTTTCAGTTCCAACGGAGTAATAACAACAGGCAAGGGCGGTGCCGACCCTCCTGCTTCGGGAACACTTCTATTGCCTGTCACCCGTTCTCCAATGTGATTACCTAGCAGTCTAAAAAAATGCGGTGTAAAGAAACATCTTTGTTTATTTTGGATATGATACGGCATGCCCCCAGTGTTGCATTAGCCTGAGAATGTGTATTATGTTTTTTTGCGATTCAAATGATGTGCTGGACAGATCAGAACTTGTTACAACTGATGGCATTCCATGCAAATGTCCAGGCACTAGTGCTGGTGGCAAGAGTTTCATGGTTTAAGTTGCAATGCGGGTTCCTTAGAAGAATCCTATATTCCACATCACTTGAGTTCCTATTTCCAGAGCAGCTAGACAACTGCCTCAGTCTTAAAAACTTATCAGATAAACCATACGAATACTGTGTCACGCGGCAAATGTGAATTTGAAATTTTTTAGGGCACCAGGGCATATTCAACAAGGTTTGGGAATCCTCGCCTTCGCCTAGCCCGCTTAATCGGATATTAGGAGCTAGGCTGCACCCAATCAACCACCTAATGAATCTGTGATCATGCGTCACGCAGAACGCATGTACTCACATAGTCACACATGATGGGTGTTTTTTTACTTCGCGCTGATATGTTTGTGTCAAGTAATTATTAGGTGTGTGTCTATGTAGGTTAAAATCAGGTGTAAGTGTAACCGACTGACTCTGGTCAAAGTTTTGTAGAGCAAGGTTAGCCGGGCAAGGCCGGTGGTTCACGCTGATGCAGTGGATGGATTTGTTAAGCGATGAACCGGTGAGCGGAGCAGAGAAAAAATTATCAAAAATTACTTTCAAAAAAAAAGAAAA
Organism: Urochloa ruziziensis; assembly: GCA_015476505.1. Taxonomy (NCBI): domain Eukaryota; kingdom Viridiplantae; phylum Streptophyta; class Magnoliopsida; order Poales; family Poaceae; genus Urochloa; species Urochloa ruziziensis. The sequence continues at coordinate 10,907,756 of CM027124.1, forward strand.
AAATTATCAAAATTAACCTTTCAGTTACTCATATTTGGACACCCAACTATCCTTGCTCTTCACGTTTCCTTCCTCTCGAGTATGAATTTTTTTGAGCTTAGATATGCATAATGTTGAAAAAAAATATGGTTCTATTGTACAATTTTATATCTTTACGATTTAGATAATAAGGGCTCTAATTCCAAGATTCCAGTTAATAGAACATGTGTTTCTATGATTTTTATATTTACGTTCTATGATTGCGATCTTACCTGGAAACCTCCGGTTCAATTTGAAATCTACAATTTTGACAAACTTAGATACTTGTCCTCCCAATTTACAAACTTCAGCTCTTTCTTAGTGGTTTTGCAAACACCCCCTCCTCTTTATTAGAAAGAAAAGCCACTGTACATACTTATGCTCCATCTGGTTCCAAATATAAGTTGTTCTAGGATTGAGGCACGGTCTCCACACATATGACAGTTTGAATTGGCTTTTTTGAAATATACATTTTAAATAATGAAATTATATATTATGAAAGTATTTTCCATGATAAAGTTGTTCTTTGTCGGTAATTTGTTACAACCTTATATTACTTGGATATGGCCCTAGTCGAGATTTTTCCTAGCTTCAAGAGTATGGAAACATTACATTTTATTTTTTGATACACATTATAGAGAGGTTACTTTGGAGCGACTCTAAGTAGATTCGCTCTTTGGACTGGCTACATAGTATTACATGGCGTATGGCGTTGATCCGAGTCTATGTTGAACTAGTATGTCTCTCTGTAGTCATGTATGTGACCGGCGACTTATACTATAGGATGTATGCTATGTCATTATTTCCTAATGCAAGTCATGGTAGCTACTAGCTACATTGATTAAGAATGACCATAGAAGGATCTTTGCAAAATTTTAACCACTAGATGTACTCACATGGAAAACCCTAAACACATGCCTTGCTCTACCTTTTGGCACATCAATTAATTTGTATCCATAAAACAATATCATCCCTTTTTTATGTTTTGCTACAATTACTAGTTATCATTAGCCATAAATAAAAGATGCATTCGAGATTTCCTTTTGATCATTCGTGTTATCTTTTCAAAATGCCGCCTCTTTTGAAAGAAAAGCAAATACAGTTGGTATAACTCAATTTGAAACAAATACATACTTCCTCAGTTCTAAATTATAGGTCGTTTTGGCTTTTTTAGGTTAATAGATTTTGCTATGAATCTGGACATAGGCCCTGTTTGGCATAGCTCTTGCTCCACAAAGATCAGCTCCACTCCTAAACTCTAGCTGGAGCAAACTCTACATGGAGCAAGAGCTGACCGAAATGGGTGTTTGGCTAACAAGCTGCTCCAAACTCCAAAAATTGAGATTTTGAGGGTAGATTGCCATTTTTGCCCCCACTCGTGGGTCCCACATGTCATCCACCCTAACATCTCTATTTTTATCTCTTCATCCTTGCACAAGGGGCGACGCGCGAGCAAGGCAGGGCACGGCGCCGCCGGCGAGGAGGACAGGGGCGGCGGACTGGGCGCCAGCATGGAAGCGAGGGACGGCGGAGATGGGCACGGCACCGCCGCGCGGGGAGGACAGGGGGCGGCGGACTGGGCGCCACCGGCGAGGAGGGTCTGGGGCGGCGGACTGGGCACGACGGGGAGGCAGGGGCGGCGGCAGCTGGGCAGGCACCGGCGGCGGGGAGGATAGGGGCGGCGACAACCCCTATTGGTCGGATTATTGGGAGCTGTCCACACTTAGATCTAGGTTCACCTTTGAACTATAGCGATATATTTCAACATGACAACCCAACGTGTATATGTAACCGACTTTACCATAAACGTATACATTGTATACGTAATAGAATCTTGTACCATGAACGTACGCTGTATATATCGTAGTTGCCAACTCCGCAAATACGGTTCTTCAAAGTGGTTGGCTACCACGCTTAATCTTGGCATCTAGATAGTCACATAGACGGTCCAAATCACATCCTATTCTATCTCTTGGCACAACAATTAATTCAAACCCAAGCCTTAGCATTCGTTATTTTCAAATTTTCACCCTACTATATCTTCAGCCGTAAATAAAGGCACGTCTGGAACTTCCTTTTACTCGTACTCTCATGTTTGATTTTGTGATTCTCTGCTACTAGTTGTACATTTGCTTTTCTCTTTTGTCTCCTCCCTGTCCCCTCTTTTCCGCTTTTTATACCTCATCACAAAACCCCGCACCACGAGAGAGGCCAAAACCCCCTGCTCCCAAAAGGGCAACGACGCAGGACGAGAGGGGAGTTGGTAGGGAGCAAAGTGCACGCCGCAGAGCGCAGGAGGGAGAGCCACAGATGGCGGCGGCGGTGATGGCGGCCGTCGTGGTGCTCGCGGCCGTCGCGGCGGCGGCCACGGTGGCCACGCCGGCGGAGGTGCGGTGGGAGGTGTCGTACCTCACGCTGGAGCCCCTCGGCCGCGCGCAGAAGGCGCGTACTTGTTACTATCGGCCCTCTCCCTGTCTCTGTTCTTGTTCTCTCTGCTGTCTGAAAGATTTCGATTTCGACCGGAAGAAAAGGGTTTGATTTCTCTGGAATTTTTCCGTGGTTTTCGCTGTCTTTTTCCTACCCCTTTTGGGTTCATGAAATCTTCCGGAAAAATTCCGTTTTTTTAGATGTTTTGGGGTTTTGGCGTTTGTTCGTTCGATCAGCGTGTGCTTGTCTTAAAAATACTGCCTTTATTTTCGCTTCTCCGCACGAGCAGTTTCCATCGCGCGATCTTGTCGTGCTCTCTTCGTCCAGGATTTCTTGTCCCAAAGGATCCTTAACGGCTGCGCTCCTCCGAAAATAAATCTGCCGTCGATGGTGCAAGAACTGTTTCATAGGCGTGATATGTGTTCTTCTGTTCTTGCAATCTTGAAGAAACGACTTTTTCTCTCGATTTTCTGTTTGGTTTTGGTGACGCATGCCCGAAATATTTCTTGCCCTGATAGTCTGATACCCTGTGTGCTCGCGTAAAAAAATATCTTTTGCGATTCATTTCCAAGCCTCCAAGTTGCAACCCTTTTATTTTTTTGCAAACAATCAAGATGAGATCTCTTGTACTCTGTTTTTGACACATTTTTTTCTAAACATATTTTGTTGTTGTTGTGTGAGTTGGGGGCTGGAGATGCAAAATTCTGAGGGCGCATATTGAAACAATCTGTTGTTTTATCAGGTGATTGCGATAAACAACCAGTTCCCAGGCCCTCTCCTGAACGTGACGACGAACCAGAACGTGAGGGTGAACGTCCAAAACAACCTGGATGAGCCCCTCCTCATCACCTGGTACTTACCCCTACCATACCTCTCTGATCAGTCATTTTGATGCAGCAGATCTCAACTAATCCTATCGTATACTACATACAGAAAAAATAATTTCTTGGAATTTTAATATGCCACACACATGCATTTTTTTTTCTTACCGGATTAAAAAATTGCAGCAGTAAATTATGCGTAAATTGTGTTTATAGCCATATCTACAGTTTCCATCTGTGATGGATTTGTGGGTGAACCTTGAGCTGCACTTCCATTTCTGCAGTGCCTTTTGACCTTCCTATCAGGGATATACGGTGCCTTGCGAATTTTAAGCATGATGGAATTATGATGTTATATGCCTTGCGCATTTGAGACATTTATGGGCTTAATTGATCATAACTTAGACATATCTGGGCAGGCATATCATGTTCTTTCAGCAGATTTTCTCAGGTGCATGCAACTGTGCGTGATTTTCGGGCATCATTGCATTTACAACCTCATAATCCATACCAAAATGTCATTGCTTTAAACAAGTAACTAGTGACTGAAACAATTCAACAATTTTGTTATGTTTGCATATCTGTGTTCTTGAATTACAACTGCCCAGATAAAATGTGCAGGACATCGTGTATTCATGCTGGGTTCTTTGATATTAGCACTGTGAAACAACTTTTCATAAGTTTAATCATGCTTTAGAACAAGATTAAAATGCTTAATACATGAGGGTTGCCTTTTCAAATTCTTAACTTTTGTGACTGAACTATCATTGGCGCCTATTTTCTTCTCCTTCTGTGACAACTGAACTGGTGTGCTCACTCTTTAATTTTCCATTGCAATGGCAGGGACGGAATCCAGATGAGGATGAACTCGTGGCAGGATGGCGTCTCCGGCACCAACTGCCCCATCCCTCCCGGATGGAACTGGACCTACCAGTTCCAGCTCAAGGACCAGATCGGCAGTTTCTTCTACTTCCCGTCGCTCGGCCTCCAGCGAGCTGCCGGCGGGTACGGCCCCATCACCGTCAACAACCGTGCCACTGTGCCAGTCCCGTTCGGCCAGCCCGATGGTGACATCACCCTGTTCATTGGGGATTGGTACACCAACAGCCACATTGTAAGGACTTTGTAACCGTGTCAATGCAATTTAGGCAGTATAGTGTTTCAGAGGTAGCAAAGGGAAAGAATGAACTTTCTTGATCTTTGGCACAATGATTTTTTGATTATGCTGGCACATTGTGAATTTACACAGAAATACAGCATATATATGCCCAGTTATTCCCTGCAGGATATTAGGTGAAACATTAATGTTCATATGGGAATCAAATCTCATTTTTCTTAACTTACCTCACAACAAATAAGTCATGTAGAACACAGTATTTCAATGAAAATAGAATTGTACAATACTGTACTTGGTACTTGATGAGGGATTTATTTAGTCTCCATTTAATTTGAGAACTCTGCCTTATGTAGGAATTGAGGAACATGCTAGATGATGGCAAGGATCTAGGGGTACCAGATGCAATTCTGATCAATGGAAGGGGACCTTACAGATATGACACTGCACTGGTTCCTGATGACCTTCAGTATGAAACTGTTGGAGTTGAGCCAGGTTGATCACACTTTTGTTTGCTCATTTGCATCTCTACATGTGCAATATTTGTAAACTACAACATATATGCATGATGGATGCTAGTACTTATCTTTTTTATTTTAAGAAGTGGTAGTATTATGAGGTTCTAGATTTTTTTCAGTCCTTAATGTCAATTGGAAATCAGCATGCATTTAGGAAATCTCTAGATTGTTATGAGATGCATCTTAAATCGACCATTTTTTTATCAGCATTACTGTTTAATTCACGAGTCATGAAGTCTGAAGCTCTGAATATTTGTAACAGGCAAGACATATCGCTTCCGTGTCCATAATGTTGGCATCTCAACTAGCCTCAACTTCAGGATCCAGAATCACAACATGCTTCTGGTAGAGGCTGAAGGAACCTACACCAATCAGCAGAACTACACCAACCTGGACATCCATGTGGGACAGTCCTGCTCTTTCTTGGTGACCATGGACCAGAATGCAAGCACTGAATACTACATTGTAGCGAGCCCAAGGTTTGTAAGCAATCCTCAGTGGAGCCAGGTCACTGGTGTAGCCCTCCTGCAGTACTCAAATTCCAAAGGAAAAGCTTCAGGCCCCCTCCCTGATGCTCCAAATGATTACTATGACAAGTACTACTCCATCAACCAGGCAAAGTCCATCAGGTCAGCACATATGACATTCACAAAGAGTACATTAATTCTGAGCATATCTGATTCTTGTGCTATATTTGGAGATTGTAGCTCGTTTGACTGCATTTGATAGTCATATGTTCTCTGTTAAGAGCCATTGCTATTGTCCTTTCAGAATGAACACGAGTGCTGGTGCTGCCCGTCAAAATCCGCAGGGATCATTCCATTATGGTTCAATCAACATCACTCATACTTTTGTCCTCATGAATGAGGTGCCCTTGCGCATCAATGGAAATCGCCGAAGGACGATCAACAGGATCTCATACTCTCCTCCTGAGACACCACTGAGGCTTGCTGATCTCCACAACCTCTCTGGAGTCTACACAACTGATTTCCCTGCAATGCCAAGCGACATGCCAGCAAAGATAGCTTCATCTGCACTGAACGCGTCCTACAAGGGCTTCCTCGAGATCATCTTCCAGAACAATGACACTGATGTTCAGACGTACCATCTGGATGGTTACTCATTCTTTGTTGTAGGGTATGTGCTGAACCATCACAATCTTCAGTTTCATCAAGTGTTGAACATCTGAAAGGAACACCATCTTGTTGTGAATTTCAGGATGGATTATGGCTTGTGGACACCAGACAGGAGGAATGACTACAACAGGTGGGATGCCATCTCTCGCTGCACCACACAGGTATACAACTTCTTGAAGACCATCTGTACATTGCACAGCTGCACCCTTGGTCATTTTAAACAACGCAATTTCTGGTATTTGTAATGGCAAAACAGGTCTTCCCTGGAGGCTGGACTGCAGTCCTAGTCTCGCTTGACAATGTCGGTCTTTGGAATCTGCGTGCCGAGAAGCTGGATAACTGGTACAGAGGGCAGGAGGTCTATGTGAAGGTTGCTGATCCGCTGGGCTACAACATCACTGAAATGATCATGCCGGATAATGTACTGTACTGCGGTCTACTGAAGGACAGGCAAAAGTACGCCTCAACTGAATGTCTTTTCTCCTCTGATTCAGTGATACGTTTTGCTATTCTTGACTCACATCCTTCTCTGAAAACCTTGCAGGCCACAGATTCATGAATCAAACAGCAAATCATCAGCACAAGCTGAAGCTGGATGGAGCAACAGGCTCCTTGCTACCGTGATGCTGGTTGTCGCAGCTGTGATCTTCAGTTGAATTTGTCAATTTTTTGGGTTAGATTTTGCCTGAGGCAGAAATAGAACATTTACATTAAAAGTTCAGCATAGGGAAATTTGTGGAGATAGGATCTGGTGGTGATTCCTAAGTTGTTAGATGTTGAACAACTAGAAAAGCTGTTTCTGACAAAGCCAGGAATTTGATACTGGAAATGAGAATTCAACAGTTTACCTAATGTGTGTTATGATTGATTGTATTGCTGCTGCAAGTAGAATGTTTGGGTAGAGAGGCTTCCAGTTCACGCCTCATTGCTTCAGCGGCTTTTGCACATTATGTGATAATAAAAGACACAAGCAACTGTCATTGTTTTTGCTTTACAAAAATATTTGAATCTGAACTTAATTTTGACATGCAAGTAATCTCCAACAAAATACATTGCATCATACGTTAATAATGCCAAACTCACAGTGATGCAGTATCGTGATTGTACATGAAATATTCTGCACCGATTAGTTTGTGTCAGTAAAGTTGACAGAGGTATAGCGTGCGTGAATAAGCACTCAGTGTTATTGTAGCTTCATCATGATCCAAATGTCAGTAGACAAGACCACACTCAACACATGAGAATAGCAAACCACACTAGCCGAACATTTGGAAGAGCTCGTCTGAGCAATTGGTACCCACCCATTCAGTGATATTGCCAACAATCTAAAGAGAATGTACTGTCACTTGCCTAAACATGTTATTTCAAATGCCGCCGATCCATTCATCATACAGTAATTCCTTCTATGCAATCCTTTGGGATACCACTGATAAGTGATAACAATTCAGTGGATCAGTACACTGTTACATGTAAAAGTGCATGCCATCTGCTCGCAACACATGTGTCTCATTGGCATGTCCTTCAGAAGAAAAGCGTCATATCAAAACTGTGGTTGAGAAAACACCATAGCAATACGTGCTTGAGTCTACAACCTTCTTGGGAGATACTCAGCCTCTGTTTTCTGAATTGCAACCCAAAGTCCATTCAGTAAAATACCATGCTGTTGCTGTTTTTCAGTGCAGAAAAATGCATCTAACGCACCATCCTACAAACATATCTACTCAATGGCGACTTGCTGCATCTGTGGATAAGATCAGTGCCAGGAGGTTCATCACTGATAATCCTTTGACTTAATTTTTCAGGGCTTGACCTTGGTAAAAACTTTACAACATCTACATAACACATTCTAAAGTCAGGTATCTACTAGCTTCCGGCAAATTGTCATCCCATCCCCAATAGGCACCTGCAGGTCTCACAAAAAAATAAAAATTCCATTCTTAATAAATGGCTGCCGATATTTGCAGTACTGGTACTGGTAGAAAAAAAAAGTGCAGGTGTTTCAAAGATCCTCAAGTTTGCAAGTAATAAACACATGCAATGCACCAAATACCAAACATGGTACAAGAGGAGGAAGAAAGAGACCATGCTGATATCGACACGCTTATCCTCCAAAACTTTCTTATTGAAGTTCCTTATACTAATTGTCTTTTGGTCATCAACCTAAAAAAAGGTGGAAGTTATGTGTTATGTGAACTGTAACCTGTAACATATTCATTATCTCAGTAGCATTCTAACATACCAGTGGATCAGCAACCCGTCCATACCAAAGGACATTGTCCATTACAATTAAACCACCAACTCTTACCTACAGCAGAACAAAATGAAAAGGTCAACACACAGAAAAGCAAATAATAAAATAAGCAATTTGGTGATTAAAAAAAGAGGAAAGATTCTACAGGAAAAAAGTAGAGCGCCAAATCTCGTGAGTTTTACATAACCAAGGAGACAAACCACAGTGGGGGGTTCCCCTGCTGTACATTTCAAAAAAAAGAAAAACAAGGAGACAAACGAAAATTTTAAATCTTACCAGCTTTAGTAGAAGCTCAAAGTACTCCTCGTACATTCTCTTATCAGCATCAACAAATGCAAAGTCATAACTAAAAAACAGTGAAAAAGGAAACATTTGTTAGAAACATCAGAGGTTAACACATAAGGTCAGGTGACAGATTCTAAATTGGTATACCTGGAAGCTTCACCACAATCAAGCAATGATCTTAGAGAATCCACAGCCAAAGCATGTTTCACATCAATCTAAGGAGTTTGGACACATCAGCATAGAAAATCTAAAATGCAAAACATTGTTACAATTGATTTAGGCATCTAATCACCAAAATGCTACATACTCAGCTTTAAGAGCATATAGATCAGTTAATATCTGTTAGGCTAGATTTCTGATAAAGATATATGTGAGTCTGCAATGTTATCAAAAATTATAATTTCATGAACTATATAGCATGCGACAGTCAAAGAAATCTAAAACAAAAATCAAATGATAAGAGCAATGGAACAGAACACAAAGAAGAGAAGTGAACTAGGAAAGACACTTTGCCTCCCTGCAAAAAGTTCTTTATACACGATCGCCATGGCTGTAAGAACTTTAAATTCACACCAATAACAAGATTGCCGGCCTAACTTAGGGTTTGACTATTGTGCCAGAAAAAATAGAAGTCCTGCACCGATTTAAAAATCATGTGCTCTTACTATAGAAGTTTGGAACCAAAGGATCAAGAAGCAAATAATAAAACAGAAGGATCACCTTGTGCGCAACACCAGCACGCTGATAGTATTTCTTCGCAACTTCTAGACATCTCTCATCCCTTTCACAAGCAATCAAGCGACCAGATTCAGGGAGTGCTAGTGCTACAGCTAATGATGAATACCCCTGTGAAAGATGAAAAGAACTTCTCAGATAAAGCTAACACATTTTATAAATCGGTAAGTCTATAGACTAAAACTGCTTCTGTACAAGACTTATAATACAATTTTCATTTCAACATGTGGCGATTAACACTATTGTTGCTTACAAGAGGAATGAAAACATTACAACACTGCCATTTACTTTTACTAGAAATACTTACCGCACTATATCATATTGGTTCATAGGGGGGACACTGCATATAGCCAGATGCCGGACCGACTGTTTCTTGCAAATAATTTATTTACTGACTCATTTATGGTTCTTTGTCACAGCCTCACAGGTATGTGATTCCATGTTTCTAATGATAGGACATCATACCAACAACCAGATGGAGAACTTTCTATGTGCAAAGTATACATATCCTCAACTTTCAAAAGTAGTACACCCTAGAAGGCCAAGAGTTAGCTTATGTAAGTATTAAAATCAATATAACATGATTTGGTTCCATGAAAGAAACAGAATTAGTGCTGCCTAGTTATTATATAGTGACTGGGAGTGGAAAGTAGGTAGACTCAAATTGCAAAGTACTCAGTTCATAATTTCACCATACAGTAAAGACGCCAACTTCAATGCAGCGCCGTGCCCCAAGAATCTGAACCAGCATTGCTAACAGCTGAGCCTGTGCAGGAGAAACCTATCAAGATGAGCGATCAGGTTACATACACATTGGACACAATTGATTTTGGTAAGAAAATTATCTGCAGAAACCACCATTGTATTGTATGCCCAGAAAAATAATGCATAAACTGTGAATTCATTCTTGTTATATTCCAAGCAAAAGATCAACACTCCTCAAGGGAATAGCATTGATTACAATAGTAGGCTTCACATTGCAAAGCAGGGTTATCTCTAATTCTCTATCAGGCCTAGCGTCCAAAAGCAGCACCTGAAGAACTAATTGAGTGTACACCCCTAAAAACAAAGTATAAGATAAGTGTGTTCCCTGCACAATCAGAATGTAATGTACATTCATGAACACTAAAGTTCAACCAAATGCCAGGCCTTATCATGGCACATTGGACAGACCAAACAAAGCATGCCCACCAACATTGAGGAACAGCAAGCACAATACTGAATTTGCAACAGAAGCAGATGGCGCATTCGAGGTTTCTAGTTTCGGCAATTGGAGGGACTAAGATATTACTGAATAACCATATATCCATATTAACTTCAGCATCATCAATGCAACGTAACAGGATCAGCATGGACAGTTGAGTTATGCTATATACTGTGCGACGCACCTGCATCTGGCTCCCCCTCATGGCCGCCGTCTCCTCGCGGAGTTCACGGAGAACCTGAAGCCATCAAGGACGAGGCAGTCAGAGCCCAGCAAATTTCCCTCCTCACAAAATCGCACTGCAATTTGGTTGAAACGAATGAAAATGGAAGACAGAGGGGGGAGAGGGCGGCGCACGGGGTGCTCGCGGACGTTGGCGAGGAGGTAGTCGTAGATTGGCGGCGTCATCCCCAGCTGCTTCCGCCCGCGCCGCGCCTTCTCCACTGCATCCGCCGCCGCGGCGGCGGCGGAGTGGTGCGAGCACAGGAGGCGTACGAGGCATGCCAGCGCGCCGCGGCGGCGTGAAGGGGACCAGGATGAAGCGGCGAGTGTGGCGGTGGAGTGTAGATTCAGGGGCCGGGGGACGCCGAGCCGCCGCGCGCCGACGGCCGCCGCCGGCGGACGAGGAGGAGGGAGAAGAAGGGCGGCGGCGAGGCGGGGCGACATGGCTGGTGTGGCCCACACGTCGGTGACCGTTCGTTGTGACGTTTCAGGCTTTCGCGGATAATGTGAACAACGGCTGCCCCTGGGACCCACATGTCAGTGGGACAGTGCTGCGCCTACAGTACCATCTTCCGGCAACTGTTCCATAGTGACGCATACAATTTTTCACGGATTAAAGCCCGATCAAGCTAGACTAGCTAATATCCAAGTTTATAGAATATATGCAGTATCTGATCTCGATGATGACCATTCCTTAGCATCGGATGCTTACAAAATGTGTTTCACAAATCATAGGTAACAAAACTTCTACAATATCTGTTTGTAATATGAAAATCAGGATTTGGACTCCAGCGGATCATATAACAGAAGATTCCCCGAATGCCTCTGTTTGAAGTGATTGGTTTGCTAACAGCATGAGTACATGATCTCGAATTTTTTATTTGAATATAATTCTTTAACGTAATTATAAAATAATATCTCATATCACAAAAAATTTCAAAAATATACCCCCTGTTGTCTACACAGTAGACTAAATTTAAATTCCGTCTTCCAATTGGACAAAATCTTCTACTGAGGAGACGAAATATATAAAATATATGAATCTGCATGACGAACTCTATAATCATTAGACGAATCTGCATGACGGAATCTATAATCAGTAGACGGAATTTAGATTTCATCTATCTATGGACGAAATTTAGATTTCTGGATGAAATTACGTTAAAAAATTGTATTCAAATTTTTACTGGGATATTGTTTTTTAATTACGTTAAAAAACTGTATTAAAATAAAATTTTGCATGATCTCTCTAGGTTGTTGTTAACTCAGAATTACGTTGTCAATTTATTGCCTTGAGTAATAATGTTGTAACTACATGCAAAATATGGCAAACCGATATACTATATGATTAAGCATCTTTAATGGTTATTCCATGCCCACACATCTAAGTCTAATATATATGTATAGAAGTGCATGCGAGTCGATCTTAGAACAACATGATCAGAATGACAAATTAATACATTTGAGCTAGCTACGTGTCAACTCATAAATAGTGGTTGGGGACATTTTTAGCTAGGTACATGGCGGACAATCTAGTCTTTCTACAAATTGTTAGTCACGAGATTATATATACTTCTTTCTCTTTTTTTGCGAGAAATATATACTTCTTTCATATATATGTTACTTTTTTTTTAGATCGCGTGTACTTTCGTAGAGGTTAGAAGTGATCTCAAAATGGTTAGTTGTATCGACTCGACGCGTAAGTCGTAACCATCTCAATTTTAACAAGAGATTCCGCTCTCATATTTTTTTGAAAAAAATAATCTCATGCACGCTAATCGATCTTGAAACAAACTGATCCGATAACAATACAGTATCTTCAGGCGACGAGTAAACTCACACAGTACATAACTATATCTGCTGGGAGGATTCAGCACCCCTGCTACTGTAGCAGTTTTTTTTGTTTTTTTCTGTTTCTTTTTACATACGAGTACCATTTTAATTTTGTCTCTATCTATATCGCGGGAGGATTGGTGGCCTCCCAGCGCCCCTCTATTGTATCAGTTTTTTTTCTTTTTCTTTTTACATACGAGCACTATTTTAATTTTGTCTCTAGAAAAAATAGGTATATCTATGTCACAAAAAGAGTGTGCCCATTTAGAGTTGGTGCATCCTCACCTGCCACGTGGTTCCAAACTTTCAACGTTACGCTTTGTGTGTTGCTTCTCGACATTGTCTTCAAAAGAAATAAGTACATCCATGTCGCTGAAAGAAAGCTAGCGAGCCCACTGAGAGTCGGTGCGTCCTCGCTTGCCACGTTGTTCCAAACTTCTAGCATTGCGTTATTATGCAATTGCTCGGTCGTCATGTATTAATATTTTATATTGTTGGCAAATGAAATCTTGATGCCCCTTGCACATTAGAGAGTTGTCGTTGCCTCCCCACGAAGTTGAAAAAACAGGACACAAACATTGTGTTCTTCAGGTACTCACTAATTTCTCTCTCACGTGTCAACTCGCCTTCTCTATCCTCTGTTCCCCTGCTCGAATCAGACGTGGTGCACTGTCGTGGAAGACGGCATCACCCTTCTCGTGCTCATCAACTTCACGTGTGAAGCCCACTGCCGCTGTTTTTTGGGAGGATGCGTTTGCTAAACTGTAGTTCTTTCTCTCAGGTTGTCCTCTCTGTTTTCTTTGTTGTCGCTAGCTAGCAGGCTACCAATGTCACAACGCATCCCTTTGGTCCTCAATTCCCAGAAACTCTAGCGCAACAATAGAAAAAGGCCCTCATAGGTGTGCACTTTGTGTCAACACGTCCACGCCCTCTATGGTCGAGAACATATGTGTTGCCGCCATCTGAACTTACAGAAGGGTCATGCCAGAATGAACCATCACTATCCATGATCGCTATTATGTGTGTACCTTCTGTGCACATTACTTACTACATTCAATAGTCTGAGATTCTTTCATGTATCTTGCAGCTGATCACGGAAACTAAATAATATAGAGAATACAAACCACTCATAGTAATGACAAGCGATTATATATATATATATATATATAATCTATAACACGCATGGCGTTTGCGCGCAATGCTTCCTAGTTTGCAGTGGCGGAGCTCGTGAAAATTCACGCCTAGGGCCGCTATTTAGGGGCAGAGCTACAGTACAGGTGGCAGGCGCGGTGAGCAATCCCTCGAACACGAATCACGCAGAGCTACAGTGTTCCAGATTTGGACATGGTGTTTGCTGCATTGCGGATTGGAGAAATCACAAGGAATTGAGGAATGGAGCACTCACCTGCTTCACCACTTGTCTGGCTCCTGCCTCCGGCACCGCGCACGGGCAGTCCGGCACCGGCGCACCGTATCGCTAAATGGCCGGACCGACGCTGCTACGCCCGCCCACTCGTCGCCTTGCTAGGCACCGACGTAGCAGTGTAGGGTGCAGCCAATAAAATCTGTCGGGACGGGGGCTATGCAGTGCGCGCCGCCGGCGCCGCTAGGATTTGGCAGTTCGGGGCGAGTGGCGCCCGAGGGAACGAGAGGAGAGGGCGAGCACTTGGGCTGGGAAATTTTCGTCGGGGCCTCGAAGGATTTCGATGAGAAAAGATACGAGGCCGCGTAGGGCATGGAGGGCGAGGGCGAGCTTGTATTGGTGGACTGCGCGACAGACAGTGGGATGGGCCATCGCTGATGCATGTTGTGCTGGGCACCTGGGCCACGCCAATGCAAGGGGCCAGTTCACAGAGGGACAAAATAGGCCACTGAAAATCAGAGGGGTAAGCAGTTTCTTGGGTCACGCCTAGGGCCACGGCCCTAGTGGCCCTAGTGGCAAATCCGCCACTGCTAGTTTGGCTAGGTGAGGAGAAGCTTTGGAAGCATTCGTATACTCTCATGTTCAACTTTTCATGCGCGCAGGTCCCGCCGAACGATCATGTGCGCAAGGGAATTTGTACATACTGTAGCAACTAACTAACCGAGTAACCAACGACAAGACACCTCTTCTTTATCTTTATATTTATCTATTTCTAAAGCAACTAGTGTATCTACCTGCTCCCTCCGTCCTATAAAGAATGCAATTCTGACATTTGAAAAAAATCTTATAAACAATGCAATTCTAGAAATTGAATCACAACTACCTTCCTAATTAGGTGGCTAGATTTGATTTGCATGTCAAAACTAACCACTTTAGGTAATAAATACGAGGGCAGAGAAGTCTTTTCACACCACCACTAACCTGTCTGAAAAAACTAGAATTACACTCTTTATGAGACGAATGGAGTAATTTTTTGGTTTGGTCCGTAATTAGCCACTGACAGATAAAATAAAGGAAGGCTTCTGTCGTTTTTTTTGGCACCGACAAATCGGCCTTTGCGTGAACCGGACGGAGGAAACCAGCCTGCCAAAAGAGAAAAACCTCATGGGCCGCGCACGTACTCCTCGCGGGCCTGCTCTCACATCCGCGGTCCATCATACGTTGTGTGTGCGTGGTGTAGCACAACAGCCAGCCCATCTCGTCGGATTCGTCAAGGCTCCACGATGTGATGACCATTGGTCATCTTCTCAAGCCGGGGCGTTCAGCGGCAACAAACCATGTCGTGGATGTGCTGCTCAAGACGGCGACCAAAAACTTCTGTTCTTCGTCGGGGAGGAGGTCGGCTTCAGGATGCGGACTTCGGCCGTCGGAGACGAAGACTGGGAGGTGCTTCAAGGACCTGAGTGTAATTTGTGCATCTTTCAAGGGTGTATGCGTAATGTTGCAAGGACCTGAGTGTAATTTATGCATCTTGCAAGGGTGTCTTTCTAATATGAGTTGTAACTATCTTATCTATGAATGAAATACAACTCGATTATCTCTCAAAAAAAATAAAGACATTATTTACTACCTTTTTTTATTTTAATGATCATTTCCTAAAATTGTTTGCATATAAATTTAATGCCCATTTTATGATGTTGACAAAAAATAAAGGTAGAATATGAGTTTTGATACATGTTTGTTGGGCTAGAGGCGTGCGAGGAGTTTTGATTCTCCCGTTGCAACACACAGGCATACTTGCTAGTTTATTACTAATGCAAATAATGTTTCTTCTCTAAATTTTTGGTTTGGTCCGTTATTAGTCATTGATAGGTGGGCCTTGATCTAATAACTAAGCTTAGAAGTCTTCGCAAAGTCAGAGTCGAAAACTTTTGCGGCATTGGACTGCCCATCTAAATTGAAGTCTATCCTGATTCAGAATCGAAGCGATAAAAAATCTTTACCAATTATTTCTCATCGTATGTACTAATCCAATTTGAATTCCATTGTCAAACCTCGGTCTCCTACATAATTCGTATTGCAAGCACAACTATTCTTCCGCAGGATCGATCAGGATGTCAATGACCTTGAGCATCATGCAAGCAAAAAAAATTATAAAAATAATATATTTTAAAACATATTGACCTTACATTGCTACAAACTTTTTTTATAAAGAAAGTTTTTATTAATTTCAAGATTGTTACATCGAGTTGATACAAAAATCTTGAAATACTCCCGACCTCTGCATATCCGGGATGCACACAGCCTTACAAAAGAGACAAAGAAACCAGCATGCTAATGACACTCAATCCGACGAGTAGACTGCCACCCATGTGCCTGGGTAAAAAACTACTTGGCTACCTGCGTCAATCGTTGTGATGCCGCAATAACCAAGTCCTGTAGCATTGCTACAAACATATCTACTCAATGGCATGTGTTTGCAAGAGCATAGCTTGTTTAGACATAATACAAAGTTTGATTCTAAAAGAAATTAAAATAGATGATGCAGCCGTCGAATAAGTATCCAATATGAGCCCGTTGCAACGACGGTCACGTTGGCTAGTTTTATATATGTCTCCAATCGGCAATGGCGATATAGTGCATTTTTTGATCACGAACCAGGCGGCGATTGGATAATCTCCTACGTTCCCAAAATAAAGATGATGAAAACATTTCAGGGACATATTAATTATTTCACCATGCATCTAGTGCCGGTAATAGATTCGATCCTGTGGTGGATTTTTTTAAAAGGGTCCCTTACCGCTCTACTGACAGTTCCTATAGTCGATATGGTCGGTTTTTTTTTCATGAGGCTTTGTACTGGACTTCATATGGTCGATTTTCTTCAGTCATCCATCAAACACCTTTTACTATAGGGTCGTCAGATGCATATTCAATTTTTATTTGGCAACAACAGAGCTGAGGATTAACGAACCGTTTATACTGCTATATATAATATAATTAAGTATCCGGACCTTTAATTTCACCCTCGATCTCCACTGTAGTAGTCTACAGGACTAGCTGTTTTGCTCACCGAACACCTGCTAGTAGCTATCGATCTCGCGTTGGCGTTGGCGCCAAGTTTTTTTTTCCCCTTTCAAAACTCGGATCCTTACATACATGAACCCGCATTCAGCAGTACATTAAACGCACGAACGGTAGCCCTATACAATGCTTTTAATGATATGATTAAATTGACATGTAGTACATTATATTGACAGTGAAATCAGCACATCTTAATTAAGATTGACAAAATAATTATATACGTCTTGCTGTCATGTACACGTTATTATCATTCAACATATAATTAGTCAAAAGATACTGGGGACTCTAATTGTGAACAAGTTTCTTGTGCTTGCGGCCGCATCGCTGATCGCTCCTACATCACTGATTAAGCATCTTCCGTAGCTATTCCATTGCATAAAAATTAAATCTTACCGAAGTCACAATCTATCCTACAGTCCATCGCAGAACGGTCTGATGATGATCCCCACAACAAAACATTATTCAGGCCACGCGTCAGCTCGTTTTCGGCCAGGTGAGGATCAGAGGAGAAGCATCGGAATTCGTCCTCATACGGCGTTGCATGCCGTCACGTGTGCACAAGAAATTCGTACACGAAATAAGTCAGAGCACATAGTGAATTAGTACTGCCTCTGCATCAAAATATTTAAATATTTATTGCTGTTCAATTTTAATTATGACGTTTATTATCCGTCCTATTCAAAAAATTATGCAAATATTATTTATTTTATTTATGAGTTACTTTATCATCAAATTATTTTATTTTATGACGTTTGATTTTTCTTTTTGTACGTTTGCAACAATTTATTTTTATTAAGACGAATAGCCAAACATTGCGAAGAAAAGTCAACAACGACAATATTTCGATAGGGAGGGAGTAGCTAACTCCCGTAGGTTAGGTTCATTAACTAGTAGTCATTAGGTTTAGCAGGTGCTCGATTTTAATAAGATCATTCATTTTGCACAGATGTATTAGCAATGACAGCTTACGGTGAATCTTTGACTTAGGCAGGATAAGAAACTGCAATTGGATTTGGACACAATGAGAAGGTCTTTAGATGATGCCAAAGAATCTGCAGGAGCTATATATAATTTTACCCTCTCACTGTCAGTCTGACACCCATCTCCACTAGCACAGTAGTAGGAGTAGATGATGGCTAGCTGTGCTCACTGAATAAAAGCTCGGACGTCCCTGTACCATCAATGAGTTTAGGCCCAAAAAGAGGAATTACATAGTGAAAATATAATTCTAAAGTTGTGGCTGAAAGTATATTCGTTGAAGCGCAAAAGGGCTAGTGTTGTCATACTTTAGTAATAAACGTGATAATGTTTGAACATAACATTTGAGAATTTTAGGATGCTTTTTTACTAGCGCACAACTAAAAAATGGCATCGCTTACATTAATAATGTGTGCATTAAGCTACTTTAGTTAAGGTTACCTGGCTAGTTAGACTTCACTAACATATTATTACTTGAGCCATGTGAATTATATATATAGTCTCAGTGGGTACCTTGTATTTCTCATATCCGATCCATAAAACATATGTGCAACGTTAATTTCTCTCCAAAGCACACTATATTTACTAGCTAAGTATCTGATTAAGGGGCTCTACGTGTGATTTTTTTTTTGGAGAAGGAAAAATTTCTGCCTTTGCGACCGCACACAGCCATGTTTTTACAATAGTTCAGCTCTAAAGTTGATCACAAATATAGTTAGCTAAAATTGTATACTCTCCCCTTTCTTAAATACATAACGTTTTAAAAAGTTTATTTATTTTTCAAAAATTGGTTTATTTTAAATATATGTATTTATGGACGGAAATACTTTTGTAGTACTAAGTTAGGAGACAATCTAGGGAGCAACTATATACCGCATCTGCGCTAAACCGCGCGTCGCTACACACCCTCCAAAAAGAACAGCTCACGCAGACCCTCCCACCCCCGCTTCCCGCACCGCGCCAGCTGGAAGCTGACAACCCCGCACCAGTCTGTCAACCATGCAGACCCGTCAGCGCACAACTCTCACATTAGCGGGCCCCACAAGGAGAGCTTTTGAAAAACAATTTGTATTTCACAAACTGAGTATCCAAATTAAATTTCGATTGCACCATTAGATTTATTATGACGAGGGCTTCAAAACTAGACCACACTTGACTATGTTTTGAAATTTTTAAAAATAAAACCTTTTTTATAGGAGGAACAATCCATTCTATTTTAGAAATCGGAAGGAATTATCTAACCTTGCGGAACAAAAATATCGTATAGAAGGAACATAAATTTTAACTCGCGGAACAAATTATCTAGTGGAACAATACTACTGTATAGACATAAGTTAAAGTAAAACAAATCATATAAACTTGTTGAACCAAATATCGTATGGAAGGAACATAAATTTTAACACATGCAACCAATCAAAAACTTAAGGAAAAAAGTTATTATACATGAGGAAAAATCTATAGGAAAAATAAATAGTGCAAAATATGACTATTAGAAAAAAAATATATACATGTGAAACAAATAGTATTACTTCAATTGTTTTCATATAAGAAAAAGAACCGGAATCAATCACACTATGGGAAGAATAAATACAAAAATAGAAAAGAAAGCAAAAGAAAAACAAACATAAAATCTAGTGGTGCAATCGAAATTTATTTTAGCTAGCTAAAATTGTATACTCTCCCTTTCTTAAATACATAACATTTAAAAAAGTTAATTTATTTTTCAAAAACTGGTTTATTTTAAATATATGTATTTATGGACGGAAGTACCTTTGTAGTACTAAGTTAGGAGACAATCTAGGGAGCAACTATATACCGCATCTGTGCTAAACCGCGCTTCGCCGCACACCCTCCAAAAAGAACAGCTCACGCAGACCCTCCCACCCCCGCTTCCCGCACCGCGCCAGCTGGAAGCTGACAACCCCGCACCAGCCTGTCAACCATGCAGACCCGTCAGCGCACAACTCCCACAACTCCCACATTAGCGGGCCAAATATATAGAGAAAAATAAATAGTGCAAAATATGACTATTGGAAAAAAATATATACATGTGAAACAAATAGTATTACTTGAATTGTTTTCATATAAAAAAAGCAGAATCAATCAAGAATAAATACAAAAATAAAAAAGGAAGAAAAAGAAAAACAAAAGAAAAAACAACTAGGATAAAATAACATAAGGAATAAAGAAAGAAAAAACAGGCATATCACGTATTTTGAGGAACAAAAGTATCGTATAGAAAGAATATGTAAATATTAATATGTGGAACAAATCATTCATTGGAACAGAATATTATCATATAGAAGTTAAAAATGGAACAAATCATCTAACTTCAGGAACAAAAATATCGTATAGAAGGAACATAAATTTTAACATGTGAAACAAATCATCTAAACTAAAGAAATATAAGTAAGTTAAAGCAGAATAGAATGTTATACAAGAGAAACAAAATATATAAGAAAAATAAATAGTGTAACTCGTGCAACGGAACTATATACATGTGGAGCAAATGCTACAAAATAAATATAAATAAAAAATAAATATAATATTAAAAATATAAATGGCACCATAAAACATCTAAGTAAATGCTACAAGAAAATAAAAAACACATCATAAGATATCTTCTAGAAAAAATATTCCCAAAATAGCATGCCGTTTTTAGGAATTAACATGAAGAAATATGAGTAAAATAGGGGGGAATGAAAAAGAGAAACACGGTCATTGAAAAAAATAATAAAATAAAAAAGAAAAAGGGAAAAAGAAACCAGCCAAACGAGAAAAGAAAAGAAAAGATAAAAAACTAAGACTCACTGCAGCCCAAAAGATCCAATCCAAGAAAGCCCAGAAAAAAATGAAACGGAAGAAAAGAAAGGAACGAACACTTCTACAGATAGCAGCCTGGCCCACATATGCTAACTTAGTACGGACTTCCTTTCGCGCATCGCGTGTGCGGCCTACCTGCCTAACTGCGGCGGCAGCCGTACCTATCCGCGATGAGCGCATATACTACTCCCCATATGACACTTTCGGACAATCCGGGTGGACAAACGGAATCCAACTAACTAGGTCGCTTGTGTTTGTGTATTACATACGGCGTCGCTCCCAGTAATTAAGCATCTTCCGTAGTTATTCCATTTCATATGCATATAAATCGATCTCATCAAGGTCACAATCTATCGCACTCGATCTCCAAAACAATCCAATAGATCTCCCATGACAAACCAATATTTATGGCCACGTATCAACGCATATATACGGCCAGGTGAGGAGAAGCAGAAGAAGCATCTGTGTTCGTCCTCATGCGGCGATGCCGTCACGTGTGCGGTGTCCACAAGCGAATCCGGAATCCGTACACGTACGCAAGGATAGTGACGAGCCATGCATGAAAAAAAGTCAAACTACATGGTGAATCGGATAGTTATCGTACGGGCATGTTCAGACGAAGTAAGGTGGGTGAAAAGTACGAAAAAGTAACGTGAAGGCGTACATAAAGATAGAAGTGAACTGACACGATTTTCTACATAGATAATCTTTTTTACAAATGTGACGCTTTTTATGTAAACAGGGCTGTATTTGCGCGGCCGTGTTTAGATGCCCCCTGAAATTTTTTCCACCCATCACACCAAAGAGAATTTTACATGCATGAAGTACTAAATGTAGACGAAAAAAAAAATCCATTACATGGATGGAGTGTATGTCGCGAGACGAGTCTAACGAGCCTACTTAATCCACGATTCGCAACAGTAATGCTACAGTAACCGTCCGCTAATTCTTAATTAATTACCCTCTAATTACCCGTCATTACATTTGTCTCGCGATTTGCTGGCTAGATCTGTAATTAGTTTTACCAATAGTTTACGCTTACTACTCCTAAATGATAAATTTCCTTTAATGTGACATCCAAAAAATTTTCACCCTCCCATCTAAACACCACCGTCCTAAGTTGACCAGTAGGAGCCTTAAGTAGCTGTCCAGTCTCCAGAACAGGTTTGGCAGGTGCCGATTTGTTTTTATAAAAGAATTATTTATTTTTCACCGCAACGGGCCAACGGCGACCTGTATATCTTTGACCTAGGATCACGTGCCGGATCAGTGACGCCAGGACGCCAAATTGAAATGTGATTCGGACACAATGAGAAGAGAAGCTGAGCAAAGCTACTCTATTTTACACATTCACACAGGCGTCGTCACTCGTCAGATCTATATATATGCAAATGAGATTTTGATTTTACAGTTTGCTTTGCGTGTATGAGTTATTAACGCTTAAGGCCTAAGGCATGGATCCTAGTTCACCGATTAAGCATCTTCTATCCATATTCCATTCCATGTGCATATAAATTCTCAATCGAAGTCAAAAAATCTGTCGTCGCAGCCCGTGTGGTTACACATGGCGAAAGATGAGGAAGCATCCGTACGTGTTCTTCCTCATATGCGGTCATGACTTCAAACTACATGGGTGAATCAGAGATTTAGCTAGTGTAGTCTGACCGGTGTTCAATTTTTTTAGAAAAAAACAATTGTCTATTTTCAAAAGATATGCCACAGCAATGGCGAATTGGCGACCGTGAATCTTTTGACCTACTCCGTAGGGTGATGTGTGCCAGATCAGTGACGCCAGTATTTTTATTTTTATTTGCAAACAATAGCTCAGTAATTAATTATCCAATTAATACTCCGTTTATTTACCGCTGTGTACAATTAAGGCCAGTCTCAGTGGAGGTTTCATGGACACACTTACCTAGAGTGACACATCATCTAAGAGAAGTTTGAAACTATGATGAAACACCCTCCCTCAATGCAAAGTTTCATCTCGTGTTGTTCCCAAGACAACATGCAAGACACAAGTTGTCTAGAGTACCGTGTAGAGAGAGTTTCATAAGGATGAAACTCATTTCACATCTCTCTTCATTAATACACTGCCACATCATCAAAAATGCTGACATGACAGTCTATTTAATGCTGATGAAACTCCCACTGAGACTGGCCTAAGTAACATGACGATTACGTAATTAATTTTACCCTATCACAACTGGCACCCATCTCCCACTACGGGAAATCGTGCGTTTGCCTGTTTGCCGTATGCCTATACACGTGGCACATGGTAAACACGTGTCACACGGCAAACAGGCCGGCACACGGCAAAGAGGCCTGTTTACCGTGTGCCTGGCCACCTGGCACACGGCAAACAATTGACGCACGGGTTTGCTGTGTGCCTAACGGTAGGCACACGACAAACATGCCGGCCGAAACGGCTGTGTTCCCGGCCGTTAGTTTTGCCGTGTGTCCAGGGCCGACACACGGCAAACAGGGTGCAAAAAATTTGAATTTTGACTCCAAACATTTTTTGCTAACTTTTTTATCGATGTATTATTTCATGTTAGTTTTGTGCATGTTTTTCGGTCTGTTTGCTATATTTAACCATTTTATTTCATTATTTTTAATTTTGCTGATAACGCAAATTTGAACTGTAAGTGTTTCGAATAATGTAATGTAATGATTGAAAAAATGTTATTCAGATTCATTAGACTAATATAATGCCATATGCATTTGATGGAATCAAATTTTGAATATATTGCTTGCTTACCGTGTGCTCGAATTTGGGCTCAGTTCGTTTAAAAATTCTATAAAATGCAAAAAAAAGTCAGAAACTTATAATTTTTGGCATGATGTTTTCATACATACAGGCTATGGTAAAAAATGGAGAAGGTTTCGAGAAAGTTGACGCATTGCCTCTTTACAAACCGAAGCTTCTCGGGAGAAGATCCTAAGAGTTGTGAAAGAGATGTTGTGATTTGAAGCAACGTGACAATCGAAATTAAGTTTTCCATATACCTTAGACAGATTCATGACCAAATATGGTTATTTCTTGAATCCGTTTGATATTTTTTAATTTTTTTTGTTTAGGAAGAAAAACTTTTGCCGTGTGTTTTGCCCTGAGGCACACGGCATAGGCTGTTTGCCGTGTGTCTCAGGAAAAGCACACGGCAAAGGTGTTTGCCGTGTGCCCAGATCCACGGCACACGGCAAACATTTTTAAAATTATAAAAAAATCTTTCCCGTGTGCCCTGGATCTAGACACACGGCAAACTCTCTGCCCTTAGTCGTTTCGGGCCACACTGCACACGCTCACACACACGCACGCACACACTGCACGCCTCGCCGCGCCGCAGCCGTGCCGTCGCGCCGCCGCTGTTCCGCCGCCTCCCCCGGCCGCCACCGCTCCCCCAGGCGCCGCGCCTCCCCCGGCCGTCGCCGTCCACGCCTCCTCCACCCCTGGCCGCCGCGCCTCCCCCTCCCCCTCCCCCGGCCGCCGCCGGCCGCGGCTCCCCTGGCCGCGCCTCCCCCACGCGCCAGCCGCGCCTCCCCGGCCGTGTGCCCGGGCCCCGCCGCCGAGGGAGGCCGTGCCACCGGGCCTCCGCCGCTGAGTGAGGCCGCGGCGGCGGCAGCCGGGGGGAGGCCGCACCGCCCGCGCCAGCCGACCACCTCCACCACGACCTCACCGGCCGGTGAGTATGCAATTTTTTTAGTTTTTTTATTTAGTTGCTTAGTTATAATTAGTTGTTGAATTTAATTTGTTACTTTAGTTAGCATATACTTAGATGTTTAATTAGTTTATTAATTTTCAAGTATTTGGTTTGCTATTCACACTGTTATCTTTTAGGAATTGTCGCTTGTCCTCGCCACTCTTCCACCGCCAACACGGAAGCCACCGTCCACACAAGCCCATCTTCGCCTCACCGCCGTTGAGCCTCTAGGTGAGCCTTGTGGCTTTGGTGGTTAAAGCCTTGTGTCCGGCCATCGAGCCGTGAGCTTAAACATCTGTGTAGCCCAACCTTCGTGTCGTGGTTTTTGTTGCTGGTTTTGGAAACCCTCACCGTACAAGGGAGGTGCCGGCGAAATTTTGAACTTGCTACAAACATTTATTGAATTTTGCAGGAATCCGCTTCCACCTGTTCGACGAAGAGCCGGAGCTGTAGCCGGAGCGGGAGCGAGAGCCGTAGCTGGGGCCGAAACCGGACTGCGAGTCTACACCACGCCGGCCACGCCTACACCGCCGACCCACCGTAAGCACCGTAATCACGCTCACGTTACATGCATGTTCGTAGATCACGTAACCCAGTTAGGCGTCTCCCGTTCGAAAGAGATACGGTTAGAAATATGCAGAACTTTGCATATCTACGACCGTATCTGTTTCGAATTGTCCACGTTATTTGGACAGCCGGAGGATGCATAGCTAGAGTAGATTTCCATAGTCTACTCCGATCTGGGACAGGATTTCGGTAGGGGGCGCCGCATCAGTGGTCGCCGCCTCAGTCGTTACCGTCTCAGCTTCCGCCGTCGTCGTCGCAAATGCCGCCCTGGGCTTGGGCTACGTAGCAGATGCATCCGCCTCCGCCGTCACCGCGGGCGGACGGGTGAGTGGTATGTATCATGGTTTCTATGTATTGACTTTGTATGAACTTGGTTCTAGACTATGGACTCGTATGGACTCTGTATGAAGTTGTTTATGGACTTTGGACTCATATCGACTCGTATGGACTGTATATGAACTTGTTTATGGACTTTGTATGAATTTCTGTGGCCGTGTATGGCTTATGGTGTTTGTGAGCTGGTGAAGCGATATATGATTGTCTGTGATGCATATAAATTGCCTGGGATGTTAATTATGATGCATATGAACTGCCTGTGATTGATTTGCTGTTTGGAGGGACATTTAAAAGCAAAAACAGCAAAAATTTGGATGGGGGAAGGGTGTTTGCCGTGTGCAAAACACATGGCGCACGACAAACTATGACTGTTTGCCGTGTGCATCCCACGTGGCACACGACAAACAACCATTGTTTGCCGCGTGCTTTCCCTCGTGGCACACGACAAAGTGAGCCTGTTTGCCGTGTGCCCTCCCACGTGGCACACGGCAAACAGCCGTGTCCGCAGGCCGCCGTAAGTTACCCTTTTTTTTGCCGTGCGGGACCCATGGCACACGGCAAACCAGAGCGGCACACGTCAAAGATCTTTGCCATGTGCCTATGATACGGCACACGACAAAGTTTGCTTCGCCGTCGTAGGGTTTGCCGTGTGCCATTTTGCACACGGCAAAGCCTTTGCCGTCTGCTTTTATGGCTTTGTCGTGTGCCCTCGACACACGGCAAACAAGCCACCTCCCGTACTGTCCACTATATAGCACAGTAGAAATGCTCACCTCACAGCAGTATACTAGGTGATTTCCCACGCGTTGCTGCAGGATTTGAAAGAGTTTTTTTTTTATAAACTATGAATCATTGTGGTTGATTATTTGCTCATAAAAATATTGCACCTGTAGAGTTATCCGAAGAGCCATATGAGCAATATGTTCATAAAAACTATAAACTTTAATGTTACTTTTGAATAGATAAGAAAGAAAATAATATATACATCTAATGAATAGAAAATGCGCACAAAGCTAGTCGGACAATTAGAATCATCTAGAATTCAAAATGATGTGCTGAAAAATAACAATTAATTCATCTTAGTGGGAGATGATGACGTGGCTTCATGATGGTTGAGAGAAATCTTTAGTGGGAATCTCCTATATAAGTTATATAGATACTCCCTCCGGTTCAGTATTAGAAGTCGTTTAGGACAGCGACACGGTCACCAAAGCAAAACTTTGACTTCTTTTTTCTATAAAAATATTTCTTGAAAAGTTATATATGTATATTTTTATGAAAGTAATTTTTAAGACCAATCTATTTATATGATTTTTCAAATTTCCAAACTCAACGACTTAAATGTTATTCATGATTTATATTTCCAATGTTTGACTCAAACCTTTTCCAAAACGACTTCTAATACTAAACCGGAGGGAGTATAAAGCTCTGTGCCTTGGAGTAGCTAGCTATCGGTCGAAATCTGACCCCCGTCATCCTCACATGCGAGAGTCAAACTACATGGGTGAATCAGAGATTTATTAGCCAGTGTAGTCTGACCGGTGTTCAATTTTTTTTAGAAAAAACAGAATTGTCTATTTTCAAAAGATGCCACAGCAATGGCGAATTGGCGACCGTGAATCTTTTGATCTACTGCGTAGGGTGATGTGCCAGATCAGTGACGCCAGTATTTTTATTTTTATTTGCAAACAATAGCTCAGTAATTAATTATCCAATTAATTACTTCGTTTATTTACCGCTGTGTACATTTAAGTAACATGACGGTTACGTAATTAGTTTTACCCTCTCACAACTGTCACCCATCTCCACTTTAGCACAGTAGAAATGCACACCTCACAGCAGTATATATAAAGCTCTGTGCCTTGGAGTAGCTAGCTATCGGTCGAAATCTGACCCCCGTCATCCTCACCAACATCGATATCACCGGCCGCCGCTCCGGCCGGCTAGCCGGAGCAAGGAGGTAGAGGCTCATACATCCATCAGCCATGCAGAGGCGTGGTGGCTCACCGCAGCTGGACTTCGTGCTGGTGCCGCTAGGCCTGGCGGTGATGCTGAGCTACCACCTATGGCTCCTCCACCGCATCCGCCGCCGCCCTGAGACCACCGTGATCGGCATCAACGCCATCAACCGCCGCATCTGGGTCCGCCACATCATGGAGGTAATTAATTAACCTACCTTAATTACCTTCTCGCCTTCCATCTTCTTCATCCATGCTCATGCTGTCATGCATGGACGTCCATGGCAGGAATCCTCGGGGAAGCACGCGGTGCTGGCGGTGCAGACGCTACGCAACACCATAATGGCGTCCACCGTGCTGGCCTCCGTCGCCATCACGCTCAGCTCCCTCGTCGCCGCCCTCATGGCCAGCGGCGCCGCCCACGGCCTCCTCTCCTCCTCCTCCCCCTCCACCCTCGCCGGCGGCGCCGCCGGGGAGGCGGCGCTGGAGCTGAAGTTCTTCGCGATCCTGGTGTGCTTCCTGGTGGCGTTCCTGCTCAACGTGCAGAGCATACGGTACTACAGCCACACGGGGCTCCTCGTCAACGTCCCGCTCGCCGCGCACCGCCGCCCGGCCAGCGCCGTCGGGTATGTCACCGGCACGCTCAACCGGGGGTTCTACTTCTGGTCCCTTGGTGTCCGGGCGTACTACTTCTCGTGCCCCGTGTTCTTGTGGCTGTTTGGGCCGATCCCCATGTGCGCGTCTTGCGTCGCCATGGTTGCTGCTCTCTACTTCCTCGACGTCTACACCGAGTGGGACAAGGATGACGGCGGCGGCAGCGGCGGTGATGGTAATGGCCATGGCGGAGAGAGGAAGACGACGGGCGGCAGCGGCAGGCTGGTGCCGCTAGAAGGGGTTTGAAATTGGAGCTAATGGAGGCCAGCTAAGGCATCTTCGATTCTTCTCTGCTAGCTTTCGATTATTGAGAGTTTCAGACGGCAAGATTTCTTCCCTGCTTGTTGTTCAGGTGCAGGATAGAGAGGATACGGATCCTGGCAAGAATTAGAAATAATTGGTTATTGGGTTTATATTAGAAAAGACAAGAAGATCAGGATTCAATGTTCGTTGAATCCAGATCGTACTGTTACTGTACTGTACTCCCTCCGGTTTGGTAAAAGAAGTCGTTTTGGACAAGATTTGAGTCAAACATTGGGAATATAAATCGTGAATAACTTTTAAGTCATTGAGTTTGGAAATGTGAAAACTACATGAATAGATTTGTCTTGCAAAATACTTTCATAAAAGTATACATATGTTAGTTTTTAATAAATATCTTTATAAAAATAAGAAGTCAAAGATGTACTTTGAAGACCGTGTCGCTGTCCTAAACGACTTCTTTTATTGAACCGGAGGGAGTAGCAAATAAATTCGGGTGTTTGTACTTAAGACCTTCTTGAGTCTTGTGCTACCTACCATCCTAGGAGTCAGAGACGTCAGTGACCATACAAAGTCAACTTCCAGCCTTCAGGTGTTGCGTACTTGTGTCTGCACTTTGATCATATTGTTTTATAGCAAATGGAGTTATCAACCATCAGGATCTGATGGTATATGAATTAATATAAAATAGTATAAATAAATTGAGTCTGAAACGAACACCAACAAAGTACATCCCAACAATTTGCACTTGATATTTAGTTTTTCTTCTAACAAAAATTGCAGCAAAACTCTTCTGCCATTCATTAAAAAATATCGATCGACAGAGGATTATCCAAACCTATGAATCTCCGGACAACCAAACAAAAGAAAACGATGGGTAAATGTAACATCCCAGTTTTAGACCTTGAAACTTACTAAAATGTGAGTTTTTTTTTTAATTTCAACAAACTCAATCTACTTTCTTTTATTTCTCCTAGCTAGAATAGTTAAATAATTATATAAAATAAATTCTTGTATTCCACCACATGTGTGCTGCATATATTGTGCATTTTTATTGGGAAAAGGTGTATTTTTCATCTCAAGTATTACGAAAGTGTGACTTTCATCCCTTATGTTTCAGTTGGTGCAAATCAACCCCTTAACTAACTAAATTGGTGCACTAATCATCCGTACCTAATCTTAACAATGAATTAGTGCCGTCTGATAGTGGTTTAGACCATGTAATAGTTTGCACATTCACTTATTAGCAATTATCATTGTAGAAAGTTTATTCGCGCACTTACTAATAAGAACTAATCGTTAAAGAGACTGATGTGGGTGAGGTTTTGTTATTTTTTTATAAACTATGATTAGTTGACTGTATGCCCTAAACGGTGCTAAATGGCACTAAACTATTGTTAAACCGACGCATAGATGATTAGTGCACTGGTTTGGTTAGTTAAGGGGTTAATATGCACCAATTAAAACATAAGAGATGAAACTCACACTTTTACGATAGTTAAGGGATAAAAAATACACTTATTCCTTTTTATTGTACCAACCTATTCTAAATTTGGAATATACAAACCTTAAAGGAAATAATAAAAAACCCTCCTTGTTTTTTGCCGAATCCTTGCCGGTCCACCTTCCTTTCTCTCTCTCCTTCCTTCTGATCTAACCCAGTCCTCAACTTCCGCGGCCCGCTACCCTTCTCCTCTATTTCCCGAACCGGTCCAATACTGGCCCAAACCCATCTACCTACCTCTGGACTCCACTGATAGAATTGAATTGAAGCCGCGTGGCAGAACGAAGGTAACCCGAGCAATTTAGCCCGTGTTTAGTTCGCGAAAACATTTCGTGAAAAGATTTCAAGTTTTGATTTTATCAATTTAGAAGTAGTAAATGTAGACGAAAAAGGTGAAAAGTTATATGGATAGGTTGGAAATCTTGAGACGGATCTAACGATGGTAATTAGAGGGTAAGTAATCCATAATTAGCAGATGATTATTGTAGCACTACCGTTGCAAATCATGGATTAAGTAGACTCATTAAATTCGTCTCGCGATTTACAGGCTATCCATATAACTTTTCACCTTTTTCGTGTACATTTAATACTTCATTTATCAAAGATTCTCCTTTGATGTGATGGATGAAAATATTTCGGGTGGAAACTAAACATGGCCTTAAATGAGTTACAACAGAAGCTGCAGAATATGTCATCTGCTCTTCTAAGCTGGGAGAGATCAACCTTTGGCAGTGTCCGAAGGGAATTGCAATTATTGGAAAAGGAACTAGGAAAGCTCAGACATGCACCAAATCGCAATGGGCCTACTCATGCAGAACTAAAATTGTAGAGCGGTTGGTGGAATTGTATTACAGAGAGGAGCTCATGTGGAAGCAACGCGCAAGAATTGAGTGGTTGCGAGCAGGTGATAAAAATACCCGCTTCTTCCATATTGGAGCGTCTATGAGAAGGAGGAAAAACAAGATAGTCAAGCTCAAGAAACCGGATGGGCAATCGACTGAGGATAATCAAGAGATGGCTAGTTTAGTGACCGACTTCTATAAGTATCTGTATACTTCAGAAGGCACGTATAACATGGAGGAGGTGCTGGATCATGTCCCAGTTAAGGTGACACCGGATATGAACAACATTTTGTTAGCATCTTTCCGTGATGCTGAGGTCAAGGACGCCTTATTTCAGATGTTTCCCACAAAGGCACCTGGACCCGACGGCTTCCCAGCACATTTTTTTCAACGTCATTGGGACCTGTGTGGAGGGGAAGTGACCTCGGCAGTGCTGAGGGTTCTGCGCGGTGAAGAGGATCCGACGAGTATAAATAAAACTTTCATCGTTCTTATTCCAAAGGTAGCGAGCCCGGAGGAGTTGGGCCAGTTCAGACCGATAAGCCTGTGCAATGTGATTTACAAGATTGCGTCAAAGGTCTTGGCTAATAGGCTGAAGCTACTGTTACCGGAGGTTATCTCAGAGGAACAGTCTGCATTCGTACCGGGATTTTCAGAGATATCGAGATTTTCAACTTAGCATTGCTAGCATTGCAGGCATGGAGGATCCTATAGGACGAGCGCTCTCTAAGTGCTCGAGTGTTGAAAGGTGTTTATTTTCCGGATCAGGATTTCCTGGAAGCACAACTGGGTTCAAGGTCGTCCCGTACGTGGCGGTCGATTATGGATGGCAGGGAAGTCTTGAAGCAAGGTTTGATCCGTCGCATAGGGACGGGAGAAACAACAGAAGTGTGGAACACTAATTGGTTACCTAGAGAGGGGTCTCTACGGCCAGTCAGGAGCGTAGCAACGCAGGCTCCCCGGTGGGTAAGTGAGCTGATTGACGACACAACATCAACATGGGATCGACAGAAGTTGGATGCTTTCTTTACGCCGGCTGACATCGAGACCATCCTTAGAATACCACTGTGTACCAGGCGACAATGTGATTAATTTCTGGGCATGGCACCATGAGAAGACAGGAGCATTCTCTGTGAGATCAGCTTACAGGATGTTGGTGATTAATAAGGAGCGAGCGACAGCGTATCTTGAGAATATTGCTGGTAGATCGGATATCAAAGCAGAAGAGAAGGAATGGCTAGCACTCTGGAAAAATAGAAGTTCCTCCAAAGGTTGGCGTTTTCCTGTGGCACTCTTTGCCATCGGGAGATGTTCTCTTTCAGCGGAACATGGCAACTCAGAAAAGGGGCGGCAGCACAGTACAGCCGGGTGGATTCCTCCACCGGCAAACACGATGAAGATCAATGTTGATGCGAAGAACACAGGCAAAGCAACTGCTGCGGCTGTGGCGCGAGATGGCGCTGGGGTGTTCCTGGGAGCATCAGCGTTTCTCGACAAGTCTAATGAGTGTCATTCTGAACAAAAGCAGAGCCTGAAGCACAACACCAACCGCTGGCCGTGGTTGCTGCACAGGTTCTGGCCGCTGAATTGCTATCGTCTTGCCTTGCATGCAGATCAGGAGTGAACTTTCCTATACAAGATACTGCATAGGATCGATTTGGATTCCCTGAGAAATGCTAGCATCTGTTTTCAGGGCAGGCAAACACATGAACATTTCCGTCAGTCTAAGAACAACCAGAGCAAGTTTCTTCAGCTTCCTCCTCATCGCGCCGGCTACTCGCTCGTCTCGGGTCCTCGGCTGCCGACGCAGTCAGCGTCTCCGGAGCCAGAGAGGAACGGAGCGCTTGTGCTAGGGCTAGACGGGGCTTCCCAATTCCGTTATGGTGTCTGTTTACTGCTACTAATTAAGTCCATTTCCCTGTCCATCTTCATTACATTTCCTCATTTGGTTATGTTTTCAATGCCTTTGGTTTCTGCATGTTTGTCCATGAAATCAACCCAGAGCTCTCTCAGCTTCGGCCTATTTGAGTTTGTGGACGTTTGTCCTGTTGTAGTTATACTGTGTGTGTGATCATGTATTCATGTGTGCCGGTCGATACAAAGTCAACTTCAGGGGTTGTGTGCGCTTTGATCATGTTGTGTTTATACCAAAAATGGAGTTCTCAACCATCAGGGATCTGATGGCATATGAATTGATATACGGCAGTGTAAAAATTTGTAGTCTGGAGTGAACATGAACAAAATACATCTCATCAACAATAATACATGAATATCAACCAAAATTGGCTCAACAATCGTTTTTTCTTCTTCTAATAAAATCTGTGATAAAGTTTTGGCCGTCTTTGAAACAAAAATATCAACCTACTGAGGATTCTCCAAACCTCTGAATCTCCAAAGCCAATTCAAAGAAACAATTGCTTAAAAGGAATAAATGCTGATAAATAAATGGTGGCCTACCGTCCGTTAACATGCCTAAAAATGGTGACCAAAAGATGACGCAAAATGAATGAAAAGGGAAATAGTTGGAATGAACTATATAGTCAAAACAATGTTACATCTTTGAAGAATTGTTGGTTGGGCTGGGAAATTAATAAGTTGAGGAAAAATATATCGTGTAGAGAAAATATTGAGATATAAAAAATATTGCTCCTCTCAAAGAATTGTTTACATACAAATCATAAATATATAAGTCGAGTTGGAGATTAAAATGTTGAGTACAAAATGTTTGGGGAAACATGTATTGCATATAAAAAATGTCATTGGCTCTTGATAGACCTTTATAAACATGTCTTCACAATTTCAGCGATAAACGCTGGAATAGACTCATCTCATCCTGACTGAACCTTGCACTCATGGAAGCAGGTGGCTTCATACTCCTCTTGTTTCTTGAAGCAGGACTACTGAAATGGACATGTGAAGCCCCTTTCTATACAGGGAATGAACTAGCAGCTGTGAATCAGATTCTACGATCAAGTGCCCAATACCAAGTACCAGGTCTAAGATGGAGGGCCTCTGTATTATTGCAAGTTCACTCCTGCTGGATTTGTCAGATGGTTCACCGTCGTTGCCTTTGAGTGTAATAGATTGGCAACATTTCCATTGCCATCTTACACATTTTCACAGCGCGTTGCTGATATCAACTCTTTCGTTGCATCTTTTCAGTTCATGATTGATTAATCGATCGCCTCTTGCAGCCTTGGAGCCAACACAGAGAAGACAGCTCAGCAAATAACTATCAGCAGGTGACAACACTGCTACAAAGTAAATGTGGAGATCCAAAATGCAATACTGTGGATGGTGCTGGGAGACTTGGCAATGCACTCCGTATTACCGAGTTGTATGTCTAATGCACATGCACTCCATTGACCTGTCAGTATGTCTTGCTCATGATTTTCATTTTTCAACATGCTCCAATAGTCAGTGATAATGAATCTCTCAGTATGGAGGGCATAAGTTTCCTCCAGAGCAAAACCAAACACCAAGAAAAAAACAGGGTGAACTTCTCAGACCTCACATGTTGACCACTGATGCTCCACACTTTTTTCTTGTTGAAAGGATCAGATAGCGTTGCAAGCCCTATAGTGACAGGTGACAATGTTATCGAAAATAGCAGCCATGCTAGTTATACTTGCTTCACCAGTAATCTCCACAAGAGCAGCTCCCACCTCTAAAATGATGGAAACGTGTAGTATCCCTAAGGATGATTTCACGGTCCTCGATTTTGGAGATAAGCTTCGCTGCATTATGACAATCTCCACAAACCCTGAGGTTCTTGAAGATCCTCAAGGTCATCCCAGGGGGACTGCTAATAAGGCCAAAAGCGATAGCGAGCTTCTCGCTGTGTCTCATCAGCATCTGTGCCTTCAGGCTCTCCTCAACATCATGCAATGCAAAATCAAGATCAGGAACGTAACCCATCGCCTTCATCAGCTCCTCCAGCCGGTCCAACTTGTCATGAATCAAATCAAGCTGAGGATGCAATCTGTCATTCGATCTGAACTCATGCCTCACACCCTTTATCTCAATCCAGCTATACCCAGGTGTTTTCACTACTGCATTATCTTTCATCCATCTCCTTACTCTTGAGACATCAGCCCACCTGTTTGCTATAGCATAAATATTTGCCAACTGTACATACGCGCCTGCATTCTGCGGATCCTGTTCAATCAGCTTTACAGCAGCAAACTCGGCAAATTCTAAATTCTTATAAATTCTACAAGCGGTCAACAGGGTGCCATAGGCAGAAGGATGCGGCTCAAAGGGCATTGACCGG
The DNA here is from genome assembly GCA_015476505.1 of Urochloa ruziziensis. NCBI lineage: Eukaryota > Viridiplantae > Streptophyta > Magnoliopsida > Poales > Poaceae > Urochloa > Urochloa ruziziensis. The sequence goes on from CM027124.1 coordinate 10,942,664, forward strand.
ATCATGTTGATAGCTCTCTCAAGGAGACCAGCTCGGCAGAGAAGATCCACCATACATGAGTAATGTTCAATCCGGGGTTCAATTCCATATACTCCCTGCATTGTTTCAAAGCACCGCATTCCAAAATCACACAATCCAGTGTGGATACAAGCTGTCAATACAGCCACAAAAGTAATCCAGTCCGGAACCACTCCTTCATCCTTCATTTTTCCAAACAATTTAATAGCTTTTCTTCCATGCCCATGCTGAGCACAGCCAGAAATCATGGCGTTCCATGCAACTACATCCCTTTTGCGCATCTCATCGAAGAGCTTGCAAGCATCATCCAAATTGCCGCATTTGCAGTACATGCTGATAAGTGACGTGCCCACAGTCATACTCTTACTCAGTGGCAGCTTCATGCACCACTGATGTATCTGCCTCCCAAATTCAACTGCTGACAGGTTACTACACCCAAGAAGCACACTGCTTAACGTTGATGCGTTTGGCTGCACAGTGGCATTGCCAACCATGGTCTTGAACACCCTCAAAGCATCACCCGCACGTGAATTCTTCACATATCCAGAGGCCATGGCGTTCCATGAAACCAAGTTCCTAACCGGCATTGTCTCAAAGAACTCCACGGCCTTCTGCACATTGCCAGTGTCCATGTACCCCGTCACCATGGCAGTCCAGAGAACAGCATCCTTCTTCTCAGGCGCATTCCTGAACCACTCCTCCGCCGCGCCCATATCTCCAGAGCACGCAATGGCAGCAACCATCGCGTTCCAGGAGACAGCATTCCTCACTGGCATGGCCTGGAACACGGCCTTGGCCTCCTCCAGGGCACCGTTCTTTGACAGCCCGGAGACCATGGTGTTCCAGGACGTGACGTCCCGGACCGGCATCGCAGAGAAGAGCCTCCGCGCGCCGTCGACGTCGCCGTTGGCCAAGTGGCATGACAGGAGCGTGTTGTAGGACACGGCGTCCGGGTGCGGTATTTGGTCGAACAGGTGGCGCGCGTCGGCGAGGCGGCCGGGCCCAGGAGCCCTGGCGTACCCCGCTAGGAGGCAGTTGTAGGTGGCCGTGGTCTTGAGTCGCGTCGACGCGAAGGCCTCCTCGGCGCCGGCGAGGTCACCGCGGCGAACGGCCGCCGCGACGGCCGCGGTGGTGGGGCGGCGGGCGGCGGCCAGAATAGAAGGCCGCAGGGCCATTTCACGTTCATCTCAGACTCGCACCAGGCCTGGAGGTGGAGGCTATGATGGCAGGAGGTTGGAGACGGTGGGGTCGACGCCGATCGGCCGGAAGGACGGCGAGTTCGGCGGCCATCGTCGGCGGCCAGTGTCGTATCGTATCGATATATTTGTTGGCCGAAAAGCGGTCCGGAACGGACTTTTTTGGCCCATTTCTGAATTTCCCCACACAAACGTCCTTTTCTTTCTATATTTTTCCCTAAAAGGCAGTTTATAACATCTGGAGATATGTAAAAAAATGCTCCAAAAGCTCAAAATAGTTTTATACACATTTTAGATTTTTTCCCTAAAAAATTATATGGATACTAGTGCTTGGACTTTAGAGAAATGAATGAAAACGTCGTTGAAAACACAACGAATCACAAGACTGCATTGCAAGTTTGCAACTAGATGCACAATGCTAATCTAAGGAAACTGAGAGCATCAGATTCAGACTGCTACCAGACCATGCATCATCGTTCATCACACATAGTTCGTGTCACAAAAGCCCCAAATGCTAACCAGTAATCGCATTCAGTCAACGAAATCTGTAGCAGGAGCGACACATCGAACATTGGACTATTGGAGACAGGTACACTCTTCCACATTGGAGACATGTCGCAGACCAAGTGATGGCAGCACCAGGCAAGAATAAGGTTACAGTTACCAAAGACTGAAAGAGAATGTTTATTCTATGATATTCTCCAATCTACTTGTTTCAGACGAACAAAAGGACTGATAAATTAAACCAGTTGAGATTGTGCCCGCCAAGGTGAACACAGCCGTGGATTGATCATCTTCAGTAGAAGTGGCATCTGGACATGCCGGTGATGCTGATAGTTAGCTACCTCCAAAATCTGCACCATACAGAGATCAGGTGATCAACCACTTGTTACAACCATAAGAACAGGGACACTTTGGTGGAGTATTTACTGAATGTGACAAGAACAACAGACCTTAGCTTTTCCCAGCGAGATGCATATCTATCTTCGGCGTTTCTGTGCCTTCCATTGCTTCAGGACGTGCTGTATGGCTTCAGTTACGCTGGCCTTTCGGTTCTCTTTGTTGTTCCAGAGTTCAGATACAACATAGCTGCCGCTAGCGTTGTACTCATTGATCTCCAGCAACGCTGTGGTCACAGCCTTGTAGACCTCTTCACCGAGCTGCTTCTTCAAGCCCGCCAGTTTCTCATCGTTGTCATCAATGACTTGCTGAAACATGACACATCACGTTAGTGCTGAAACCTGACAATACGTTCTTCTTGATATGATTGATTAACCCAGTTAGATTTGAGGTTTAAACTGTTATTAACCTACATTTGAATCAGATGACAATTTTCTTTCAAAAAAATAAATAAATCAGATGACAACAGTAGGAAACATTGATCTTGCTATTGCCAGAAAACTTGGAAGAATGATAAAAGATGTCCATTAGTTCCAGTGGGCATACCTCTGTCATTTCGCCTGTGGTCACTATCTTGAAAGGATGCCAATTAGCGTCCTTCAGTTGCTCCTGCCACGCCGAGCAAAGTTTAAGAGCTTCCATTTCAGCATCTTTTCCATATCTTTGCTTGCAAGCTAGAAGAAAGGGCTTCTCATCTAGTTCACCCATCCTCTTGATTCCAATGTTGCTACGAGGACCTAATAATTCTGACAAACCCTACAAAATACCAACATCTAAACACGATTAATTTTAAAGGAATCAGCATCTAAATAGAGTATATGTTAGCCACCAAGGACCAATTCTATTCATTCCAAGAAACCATGAAGGAAGGGTTCAGGGGTACATATATAGGCTAGAAGTCTTAAGGGCTAGGGAAAGCACCTAGCATATTCTACTGGTAGATGCTAGGGCATATTCCACTAAGATGCTGAAATAAATTGCAGGGAAATAAAGATATAACTACTCTAAAGGCTTATCTAACAGTATAGATATGCAGATTTTCTGAAAATACATTGGCATGAGGTCGGCAATGACAAGAACACATTTATTTGGACCGACAGATGGTTGCATGGGCAGAGTCTAGCACAACTAGCACCTAACCTATTTGGTTCAGTCACTAACAAAGCAAAGAGAAGGACAGTGTTTGATGCTGTTACTGAGATGAGATGGGTGCAGGACATACGGGGGTGCCATCACAGTACCCGTCTTGACTGAATTTTTCAAGCTATGGGACCTTCTCTCGAATTTGGTTTTGCAAAGGAAACTCATGTCTGGCAATTTTCTAGTCCAGGAGTAAACTCTGCTAAATCCGCATACGAGGGATTCTTTATTGGGGCTGTGCAGTTCGGGCCATGGGAGAGAATATGGAAGAGTTGGGCACCAGGCAAATGCAAGTTCTTTATGTGGTTATAGTGGTGCACATTAGATGTTGGACTGCAGACCGTCTTGCTAAAAGAGGTCTGCCCATCCTGAATGCTACCCGCTTTGTGATCAAGATGAGGAAACAATTGACCATCTACTAATCTCATGCGTGTTTGCTCGGCAAATATGGTTCAACATCTTGCAGCAGGTCGGCCTATAGGATCTGTCTCCCCAGCCTGGCAACAACTCCTTTGACGATTGGTGGGCAAGCACAAACATGAGAATTGGTGATCAGGTTAAACAAGGTGTCAATTCTATCATCATTCTGGGAGCTTGGTCCATATGGAACCACCGCAATCGATGAGTGTTTGATGGGATCCAACCGAGTCTAAATGAGGTTCTGGTTTCATTAAGAGATGAACTTCATCTTTGGTGTTTGGCAGGAGCTCGGGGAATTTCTAATCTCCTTGCTCTAGCGCCAGCCAATGCGTGAGCTCTTTCAGTGGTCTAGGGTCAAGTTTTTGACACTTGAGAGAGACTTATTGCTAATGAAAATGGGGGTGTGGGTGTGTGTGACAATGTGTGTGGCTGTACAGGGTTTCTAAACCCACAGTTTTATTCTTCTTAATATACTGCGTGTTCAAGAAAAAAAAAGGCATATGACATTACCGAGATCAGCTCTTTCTTTGCATCCTGAATCTCATCATTGGTCATTCGTTCTTTAATGACAAGAGTTTGGTTGAGAGCTTCAAGATCTTCCATCTCCTCGATTCTTTCATTCAGTTCTGCTGTCAGCTCCTCGGAACGTTTCTTCACATCAACACCTTCTCCCTCCATGTGTTTCACCACCTCCAGTTTGCCTTTAAGTTGTTCAATATCTAGCTCAAGCTTTTGCTTTTCATCCACCTGCCTTTCTAACTGCAGCATTTTGTTCAAAGCAGCTTCCTTCTCTTTCTGTTTATTTTTTACAATCCAAATCAACTTCTGGTGCATGAGAACGAAAATAAAACTCAATATCAACAAAAAAGGAACAGTGTACATACCTTGTGTTTCTCAAGGAGCTGTATTGCACGTTCATCAGCTTTTTGTTGCTCAATTCGAGCCATGTTGAGGGAATCATTTTGGTCAGCATTCTGCAGGGATATAAGCACCAAAGACAAGTATCAGTAAGCATTTCATTACTGGCAAAACTGACTGCTATTCAGAAACTTTCTGAAATGTGAAGACCATTTCATTACTGGCAAGACTGTGACTGCTATTCAGAAACTTTCTGAAATGTGAAGACGTATGGGGTTTGCATCCATACCTTTTTTCTCTCTTCCTCCAGTTTTCTTCTTTCCATGTCAGTTTGAGCAACTAATTCATTTAGTTGGCTGGATCTCCTTTGGATGTAACTCTCTTTCTCAACCAACTGTTTTCTCAGCTTATCAGTCTCTTGAAAAACTCTGTGCATATGTTCATGGGCAGCAGACTGCATGTTCCGCATTTCTGTGAAAGGGTTAAATAAAAAAACAATTAACAGTCATTTTAGGGAAAAACAGATATAAATGAGAGTAACATTCATACAGCTCTGGCAGGAGACTTTTTTAAAAGTGAAAATTCAATGAGTGTACCTTCATTATAACGCTTGCGCAGCAAGTCACCTTCTTCCACGGCTCTTTGAAGGGAGAGATTCATTTGATTCCATTTGCACTCTAGCTCCTGAGCATACTTGCTTTTAGCAGTAATCTGTTGTGTCAAAGTAGCTATGAGGTTGTCAGTTTTGCTGGACATCTCCTGCTCCAGATCAGACACAGTCTTCAGGTCACCATTTGCTGATAAGAATATACCAACTGGATCATTTGATTTGTAATCCTCCCCTTTCGCCAGCCATCCAAACACATAGTGTCCATGCTGCCTTGTCTCCTTCCAGTCCATTTTACCCAAGTGTTGTGACTTGAAAAAGTTCTGGAATGCTAAGGCATTCTTGAATCCAATCCAATCCTTGGAGAAGAGGACAATCCCATAACCAGTATACCCATAGTCACCATACACAGCAGTATATCGCAAGGGTTTGAAATCAGCTAACTGCTTCATCAGTATGGCTCCACCCCCCTGCGTTTGTTCAGCCGGCACATTTGCAAGGATACCCATCCAGGGCCAAACAAACACTTCCTGATCTTTCACTGGTTTTTTAGGGTTACTCAGTGCAACAGCTTGTCGTGGTGGCAATGTGGCTGCTGCATCAGCATGGTCCTCTTTGAGGAGTTTGGCCAGGGCCTGATGATTTGCCTTAACCTTTGCAGCACGGTTGGATGCACCCACCCCAACAGCATGCTGAAGCAGTTCGTTGTAACGGTAGTCCTGCTTCTTCTTTCCCGGACAGAATGGGCACCTGAACCTGTCAGTGCCCAACCTTGCCACGAGCTTGCCGGACTTCAGGTCCAAGTACGCCTTCTCAGCGTAGTCACCAATGTCTGTTTCACTTAGCTCTGATGACTCGTCAGAGCTGCACTCCATTGCAGAACTAAGAGATACAGAAATGTACAGATCAGAGCACTGCAGTGTTCACTCAAGCAATGAATGTTATTTCTTTATCCAATAGGGCTGAAATCTATATCATGGGTACTAGCAGTGGGATGCATATGACAATGTTTGGACTTGGACACAGCAAAAAAACACATGGGACAAAAGCAGAGGCACTACTGACAACAAACATGTACATTTGCATCTAACACTAAAGAGTGAGAGCCATTTCTTTGTTCTGTAGCACTTAAATCTCAACTACGGTGTAAGCATTGACACTGGTGTGCATATACAATGTTCAAACGCATCAAAGGAATCCCGAGCACAATTAACATGTAAGTTACTGATGCAAGCATTAACAGTGGTGCACAAATACAATGATAAACACATGGATAGCAGAAGAGCAGTGAAAGATGTATTTCCATGTCAATTAATGATGTAAAGCATTGGCTGTTATGCGCATAACACCATGCTCAGTCACATCAAAATAAAACATAAATGGCAACAGTGGCGGTTGTGTTCATACACCATGTTTAGACACATAAAAAGGAACACATATACGACAGAAAATCAGCACAAGATGGCAGGAGGCATTTCTGGGTAGAACGTATAAAAGGTTGCATTTGCATCACATCACACATTCATACAACATGTCGCTACATATTCTCTAGTATTCGCAGCAGGAAGGGCATGTGTTTACATTACAGCTCAGCAAAGCCTGTGTTCATCTTGCTAGCAACCAGCACAAACACTAGAACAGCCAACCAAAAGAAAAGTAGTCCACTTCAAACACGAAGTTCAAGTATCCACATACCACAGCATATGTAACGAGATCACTAATAATTACATAGAAAAAAAATCCTGGCTACACAAATTAAGAACTAGCCAAGAATCTCAAAATGATGCTCTAATAATCACAGACCACGCCCAGCACACAAGTATGGTATACCTGCTCCACGATAACAGCCAGCCAAATGACTGAGGCAATTGCGCGAACACCTCGCGCTCGTGGTAAAAGCAGCGGCATCGAGGCTAAAGGGACCCGTCCCCCGGAACTGAGAAAGCATAAGGAAACCGCCATCGACGCCACAGGGCGATACGGGCGCGTCAGAGCAAGCTCGACTTGAAGCCGCTGCCGCCGCCAGCGCCGGCGCTGGCGGCGAAGCGAGGAAAGGGCGAGGGGCAACAAATGGTGGAGAAGCGAGGGGAACGGAGTGAATTGGGCCAGGAAGGAATGGCTTCAAGGCCCATCTACATGCGGGCTTCGTATTGGGCCGGAAAACATTTCTCCGGCCTTTTTCTTCTACCTTCCTCCCTTCGGGATTCTCTCTGTTCATGAATGCATCGACTGCTACTAGTGCTGCACAATTGCAACTTGCAAGATCGTGTCAAGACTCAAGATGCAAGAACACACTCAAAAAAGAATTACAGCAACATCACCATGAATCAGCACGGGTAGACGGAAACGGTGCAAGAACACTCAGCAGATCCAAGTAAAGTAAAGCATCACGTAGAATTAAAAGACGACGCATCAACAAGATCCCATTCCCCGTGTGGTATACTAATATGCAGTCATCAAGAAGATAGTAGAGAGAACCGAGTGAGGGAAAGCCGGAAAGGGTCGCTGCGGGCTGCGGCTGCTGCACGTACGTACCACATCTGGCGATCGTTGGCCATCGATCGATCGGATCTGCGATGACGGAGCGGAGCGATGCGACACGCGCAATGTACTACCAGGCAGAGCCTTCACCTGCAGATATAAACACGGGAGCAGTTAATTACTACTAGCATGTTAATTAATTATGGAGCAGCAAGCCAGCAATTAATTCCCCCAAATCTTTTGTTATACTAGCGGCAAAGGCTGTGTCGAAACGGAAATGATTTGTACTATTCGTGTGGAATCATTGAAGCAGAAAAGTGCCATGAGCAGTACTACTAGTAGCGAACAAAAAAATAAAGTGCAGGCAGTAGTAGTAGTACTACTAGTACACACACAATTGTGTGATGATGAGATCATTTTTTTCAAAAAAATAAAATAAAATGATGAGATCAGAAGTGAGATGGATCTTAGCAGGACACCAACAAGCACAAGACAGGAGAGAAAAGGTGCCAAAAATAAAAGGGAGAAAAAAAGAGAGGGAGAGATAGTCGAGGTGCCAAAACCCCAAAGCAAGCCGTCAAAACCCCAATTCCCCCAAAGCAAAGCCGTTCTTGATTTCTTCCCCCCTTGCAGCGCCATATGGTTTTTTCTCGCCGCGTGATCATCGCAAGAACACAGGTTAGTTGGTGGTGGTGGCCGATCCGTGTATGTACGCATCTCACGCGCGTGAGCGATCGGGCATGGGGGGCACGCGCTTGCCATGCCTTTGTTTCCCCAAGAAACAGAGATCGGAAGAAGAAACAGAGAGATCGGAAGCGCGTGCCCCCATGCCCGAAGAAACAGAGTCGATCGATCTACCAAGTAAGACAAAACCAGCGAAGAAACGAGCAGATACAAGAACCGGAAGAAAAAAAAAAGAGGAGGAAGAAGAAGAAAACAACGCACTCCCAGAGTCCCAGCCTTTTGCTTGAGAAAAAAGAAAGAAAGGAGGAGGCGGCAGGCAGCGAAGCCAGAGGCACAGGCGAGCGAGATGAACCCCAACTCCATAGGCGCGCACGGCGAGAAAGGAGAGGAGAAGAAGATCGAGGAGCAAACGAAAAAGGAGAACTAGGCGCGCGCGCCGGAAGGGGGGGGGGGGGGGGGGGCTCCTGCTCTGCTTTTCTGCCGCTGCTGATCGGGCAGGTGGGTGGGCATGGCGTTCATCAATCAGCAGGACGAAACAAGAAGCAACACACCAGGAAAAGAAAACACATGGGAAGGAGCGCGGTGGAGGTCGATCGAGCGCCAGCAGGCACACTCACCGGGAAGCGCTGCGCGCGGGGCAGATGCTCGCTCGCTTGCTGCTCTCCTATTCCCCGCCGCCGCCTGCGACGGAGGGAGGAGGGGGCACGGAGGAAGAGAGAAGGCAGGCAGAGAGGCGCGCGGGTGGGAGGAAGAGAGAAAAGGGGGGTTTTGTGGCGCTGCTGGCCTGGCCTCCCCTCCCCCTTTTTGTTGTGCAGAACAGAGCAGGCAGGCAAAGCAACGGCTTCTCTTCTCATGCCTCCGCGGCTGCGTCTGCGTGCGTGTCTCTCTGGCGACGTGGGCCCAGCCGCAGCGCAACTACAATGGCCGTGTTTAGATAGGTGTAAAAAGTTTCGAGGGTAATAAATGTATATTTGACTAATAATTAGAGGTATTAATTAAATGCAGTTTATAAACTATCTCCACAACCCTAGGTAAATTCTCGAGACGAATCTAATGAGGTCTTTGACCCACACGATTAGAGGATGGTTACTGTAGAGTTACTGTACCAAATCATAGATTAATTATGCTCATTAGATTCGTCGCGCAAGTTGCACCCATCTGTGAAAAGGTTTTACAAATAAACTTCATTAGTACTTCATGCATACAAGATTCTTTGCATTAATGCCTCCAAAAATTTTTCGGAGGGCATCTAAACACGGCCCAGGGGTCGCCGGGTAGGGGTGGTCCCAGGGGGAAGCAGAGGGTACGAGGTGGGGCCCTGCTGCCAGGGAAGGAGGCTGGCTCGTTGGCGGGTGTTCTCTTCCCTTTCCCTTTCCTCCTCCTCTTGGCGGCAGCAAAAGCCAGCCCATGCATGAAAGCCTCCGTCGTCTCCTGCTAATCTTTCAAAAAAAAAAAAAAAAAGCCTCCGTCGTCTCCGTGTACTTGGGCAGCGGCACGGCACGTGATGGGGGCCAGCGCGCTCTCCCTCGCTTGGTTGCCGCTAGGGCGCTATTGACCGGGCCAGCTGGAGCGGAGTCAGGCAGTCAGGCTCAGAGCTTGCACGGCTGCGGGCGCGCAGGCAGGCATGCATGCCGTTTCGGGAAGCTGGGCGATCAGTCCAGTAGGCACGGGGCCGGCCTTCTCTGCCCGCCGCTGTTAGTACATAACACCCGGACGGCCAGACACTCTACGCGCGACGTGGGGTGTGGGGAGGAGGGTTCGCACTTGTGCTAGCTGCGTCTCCGATCCGGCCGTGGCAGGCAGGCACACATACACTGATACACACACACGTACGGCGCCACCGTATGCTCATTCAGTCATCTGCTCTTTTTTCGCGTGTGGAGTGGGTGCGTATCAGTGGGGGTGCGTGAGCCTGTGAGAGTCTGTGACACTCCCTGCGGACAGAATCGCCACTCTTGGACGCGATATTTTAATAGTATTGTAATAACGTCTATGAAGACAATTCGACAAGTAGCGCCCATGGCCTAATGGATAAGGCGTCTGACTTCTAATCAGGCGATTGTGGGTTCGAGTCCCACTGGGCGTGTATCCTTTTTTTTTTTGGGTGGGTTTGTCTAGTATCCCTCTTCCTCCTCTGTTTCGTCTTTCCCTTGTCTGTTTTGCAGAGTATCCCTCTCCTCCTCTGTTTTGGCAGGAACAGTGGGGTATGGGCCATTGCGCTTTTACGAAAAATCATGTTATTCCGCCAGCTACCCAGCGGCAAGGACGCCCCCATACTGTTTATCCTGTCTCGTCCAAAGATGGCAATCTTTGCCTGTTCTCCAAGTACATTACCATTCATCAGTCTCTCAAACGTCAAGGCCCTTCAACGGGAGCACAGCAACGAAAGCAGCAATTCCGTGCTCAGCGTTCAAACCGCACCGACCGGAGCAACGACGACAAATCGCAACCACATCACAAGTTCTGTATTCGGGCGCAGCATACCATCTTAAACTTGTTTTTTTATGAAATCCTAAAGGCAGCCATTATCTTCCCACGAATCAGTAGTCATGAGCAATGTAATGAAGGTTTTTATTTTCTGCAGAACAATAAAAGGCAGAGATACTAGATACGCATTGCTTGCCTGATAGGGTGGAGAACACGACAGTTTCACCCCTGGCGGCAGTGAAAAATACCGACGGAATCAACATGGTAGTTCCTGCTTCGTTCTATGCGAATTGCCAAGGACGCCATGTACAAGTACAACGTCGTCCTCGCAAGAATTTGCAGCAGCATCCGTTATACTATTCACTCAGCTATATAAATCAAGTAAACAACACATGGGAGACACATCAAGGTAGCTCGACAATAGGGTCCATGCAAATCGTGGACGCCTCCGGCAGTTAACTAAATAAAGAGAGAAAAAAAAGGGAATAAAATCGTCCAAGCCTCCCGAATTGGAGGATCATAATAGACTCAACAAATGCCGTCTTATATAGGGGCAGCGGTCGCCTCTCGCTTCATGTGTTGGTCAGACCAGTCTCCTAGTGGGCTCAAAACCCGTTCGGTTTACTATTCCCGGCCTTGGCTGATTTCTGCTGCTGCTCCAAATCGTGGCCGAAAGCAGCGTCCAAGGCCTGCAAAACAACACGGGGGGTCAGTTAGGTTTGCTGCCGTCTCGATGGAAGAACACTTCACAGGAATGTGTGCCCTTAAAACTGAGATTCAAACAATGCTCTTTGGTAGACAGTAGCTGAGACCTGAGTCATCGGCTTTACTAGTCGAGATATTTCGTGCCTTACATCAGGCTGTGCTGATTCCTTTATTGCCTGCAGGAGACAAGTTGCACGGACGATGTGTTATTCTCAAGTACCTATTTATAACCAAACCCTTTCATGGACATGGCTAAAGGAATGCATAGAAATGAGCTCAAAGGCAATTTGAATAGAATCCCTTAAAATGCCAAGCATACGGGGTTTACAGATCTATGCAGGGAAGTGGGAGGGAGACGGAGGATCAATTTGCTGAGAAAGATTTACCTGCAACTTTTGATATATCTGTGTCATTGCATCCTTAACTCTTTGAACCTTCAAAACAAGTAACGAACACTAAGCAACTGGCACTACATAGAAATGCATATCCTACATTGAAGCTTTGCTTTACCACGAAGCTTGTTCTCTGGGACAGTGTTAGATAGCAGTCTTACTGGTTAGTTATCCTACTGAAACTGGTAAAATAACTACAGTTGGCACAAAACCTACAAACTAGGGGATTCCTAACTCACAGTTCCCCTATGGATAATACACTTAACAGCACAATGTTACAGTGTGTTATTTTTCAGTAATGGCACTCTTTACCAAATCAATGCAGCGTGCAAAATAATTGAACTATTGAAGACATCTAACAGCAAAAACATGATGCACATACAATTACAACACTTCATCTAGTCCTATAAATCAGCTAAGTTTTGAACTTATAATGTGAAATCAGATTTATTCACATCCTTGAAGATGAAAAGTATAACCGCAACATGATTATAGGAAGAATTAGGCAGTTCCAGTTCACACACTGTTCCACTGGAATACCATGCGGGTTATGCTGATAATGATGTGGAAGATATACCTTATTATAAAGGACTGCACTTGTTATTGGATATGATGACCAAAAATGACGTAGTAGTTCCTGGATAGCCGTCCAATGCTGAGAAAAATAGAAATTTCATCAATCCATGAGTATTCATACATACAAAATGAATCCAAACCATGAATAGGTACAGCATCTCACATCCATGAGCTCATCCCGCGTATGTTGAGGCACCCGACCAAGGAGACCCTCTTGAGGATTCTTGAGGTTAAGTCTCCTTGAACGTGAAATCCCTTCATTCAATTCATTAAGAACCTAGGCCCATACCATTTAGGTAGTTAGGATTTCCTGCTCATGCAATTTAATAGCTTAAGAATAGAGAAGCCACAGAAGCAGTAACACAACATCATGCAAATCATGCATGTGTACAATTCAAGTCATCAAGTGTTTATAAGCTTAGAACAGTCGTAAAATATATGAAGAACGGACATTACATATTAAGAATTGTGATAGCGATGATTTTAAGATGGACTAATTCACCAAACAACATAGGTTTTTTTAAGGGGTACTGCATGAGCTTTACATGATAGATTTAGGGTTGGCAGAGCTACTGCTCCAAGATCCATGCAAAATTTAGGATTTGTAGGATAAAATAAAGTGTTTTACACATCTGGTGTGCAATCCAAAAATGACCTCAATTTGCTCACAATAATTCTGGAGCTAGGGATGACCAACTCAAAAAATTCTTGGAGCTGGAGCTCTGCCAAACAAATCGATGCTTCCTAATGTCTAACACATCTACAGTAACTACATCTAACTCTACTAACTCTATTGATCACACCTGCCTTGTTATCACTGGCTTTTGTCTGCTCTCAGTTGACTAGTAGATGGGAAGTGGAAACCATATTGCATGTGCCACAAGTCCTACGTGGTGGAACTCTGAAACTTATAGCTGATGAGCAACTCATAAAAGGATTTAAGTTGCCTTTTGCAGTATTCAAAGTACCATTATCCTAACAGTGTCTGTGAATTACCCTTGATTTAATCACTACTTAACAATTGAGACTGAAGCAACTATACGAAGAGTTCAATATGCTGAAGTAAACTAAGAAATAGTAATAGAAGATTCAAACTGTTCAGTAAAATTGTTTACCTTAAGAGCCATATCTGACTCAATGACTGGACAGTTCATTTTTTAACTTTAATAGAAGATATCTGATCCATTAATGATGGAACGCTTCTTCGGTGCTCAAGCTGCAATTACGGGCTTTTCTTCCATCATTGCTGCCCCTAAAGATCTCAGAGCATTTGCTTGTTGGGAATCAAAATACTCTCTAGGATCCTAAAAAGAAAAATGAAACACAAATCAATAAATTATTTCCTATTTTGGAATACATTTACTATTAATCCATGAGCACAAGCTTTACCTTTATACAAAGTGGTGCATATGGAACGCTTCGTGGAGCTTGCAGATCCTCTATCTCTGTCATTCTGGCCACCTTCACCAGTCTCTCGTGATTAGCATCATCAGCATCAAACAGTAGAAGTGGAAGGTGTTTCTGCAGTTAATAATTCATCAGAACACAAGGTATTACATGTGAAAAAACTCGGTTGAATTCCAATGCTATTTTTCTAACCCTTCTTGGACCTTGCAAGGGCTTCTGCTACACTCTTTGCATCAGTCAGCTCCACATCTACAAGACAAACAAACACAGTATAGTGGCTTATTGAAAGATAGTGGCAGGGCGAAAATGAAGAAATAGAAATTTGCCATAACATAGAAATCTGCTCTAACGAGAAAGGGAAAGAATAGACACAACAGAAATCACAAGCAATTACTACAAAAACACAGTTTGAAAAGCAAACAAATAGTTCAGGCTTGTTCATTCGTATAATCATAGAAAGAGCTACGTCAGAAAAATTGAAAAAAAAATTTAATCAAATGCGTGGCAAACAAAATAACTGAAATAATTTTACTCGGTGCAGAAGTATAGTGATGTGTCTGGGAATTCCTGAGAATGGTACAATCTCAAAGTCGTATAACACTGATGTCTGCCAACATCATAACAAGCTTGAGCAATCAATTCTATTTAAGAAAAGTTTTACATAACAAATTTTTCGATTGGGTCTAAAACTACCTGAAGTTATCCCTTCAAGAACAACCGCAGCATGGCGATTCAACTCCTGAGAAAGTGTTCTCCTCGCAAAGTCACTCTCAGTGTCAACTGTCTCTTTGCTACCATCACGGAGATCCCATGGTCCTGTGTGTAAACACATAATGATTGAGCAGTAGTTTCAACACAGGATAAGCGCTTCACTGTACTATAGAATGAGCAAGCAAATTGCTTGATATGAGAAAGTTTAGAAATTTGTCTTATTGATATAAGAAAATAATAGTAGAACGAACACACCGGAAGATGGATGTAATCATCTCCAGCATCTGCTTCCATGTCTAATGTTGGATCAACTCGTTTTATCTGCAGCCAATAACTGAATCACTTCAAAAAGAAATGGCACCCACACATGGTAACAAAATATGAAGTAGAACACAATAATTGATAAAACCACACCTTTAATGTTGCCTCCTTGGCCAGTATATCGTCATTCTTCAGGAAGACAGCTAGTTCCTCATCTTCAGCAGCCTCTGCCGTTGCTGCCATAGTGTTTTTTGTCCTAAGTAGATACTCAGCTCTACAGTATTTTCTCCAAAATTCTATCTCTGTCATCTATCCTCAGGAAAAATAATAAAAATGAGAAGACGATGATAGAAAAAAGAGAATAGAACACACTTGAACAAATCAGCATCAACTCATACAAGCAATAGTAATGACACTAGGAACATTTTTATGCCTGAATTTCCTACTAAGATATTGATAATAAAATATATGCCTTACCTTTTTTGGAACAAAATCCAAAAATGCCCGACGAACAGCAGGCTTTTCAGCAAAAATCTGTAACATAAAAGGGTACATGGCGTTAACAAGTTAGAATAAGTATATCTTTAAGACTTTTGCATTATCAATTCATTCAATCATGCAATTCAGCAGTTGTTTCCCATGTAGCCTCACAATGGAA